>OX063288.1:8936834-8964334 GCA_944039245.1 Nebria salina
TATATGTATATATGTATATATGTATATATGTATATATGTATATATGTATATATGTATATATGTATATATGTATATATGTATATATGTATATATGTATATATGTATATATGTATATATGTATATATTATATGTATATATGTATATATGTATATATGTATATATGTATATATGTATATATGTATATATGTATATATGTATATATGTATATATGTATATATGTATATATGTATATATGTATATATGTATATATGTATATATGTATATATGTATATATGTATATATGTATATATGTATATATGTATATATGTATATATGTATATATGTATATATGTATATATGTATATATGTATATATGTATATATGTATATATGTATATATGTATATATGTATATATGTATATATGTATATATGTATATATGTATATATGTATATATGTATATATGTATATATGTATATATGTATATATGTATATATGTATATATGTATATATGTATATATGTATATATGTATATATGTATATATGTATATATGTATATATGTATATATGTATATATGTATATATGTATATATGTATATATGTATATATGTATATATGTATATATGTATATATGTATATATGTATATATGTATATATGTATATATGTATATATGTATATATGTATATATGTATATATGTATATATGTATATATGTATATATGTATATATGTATATATGTATATATGTATATATGTATATATGTATATATGTATATATGTATATATGTATATATGTATATATGTATATATGTATATATGTATATATGTATATATGTATATATGTATATATGTATATATGTATATATGTATATATGTATATATGTATATATGTATATATGTATATATGTATATATGTATATATGTATATATGTATATATGTATATATGTATATATGTATATATGTATATATGTATATATGTATATATGTATATATGTATATATGTATATATGTATATATGTATATATGTATATATGTATATATGTATATATGTATATATGTATATATGTATATATGTATATATGTATATATGTATATATGTATATATGTATATATGTATATATGTATATATGTATATATGTATATATGTATATATGTATATATGTATATATGTATATATGTATATATGTATATATGTATATATGTATATATGTATATATGTATATATGTATATATGTATATATGTATATATGTATATATGTATATATGTATATATGTATATATGTATATATGTATATATGTATATATGTATATATGTATATATGTATATATGTATATATGTATATATGTATATATGTATATATGTATATATGTATATATGTATATATGTATATATGTATATATGTATATATGTATATATGTATATATGTATATATGTATATATGTATATATGTATATATGTATATATGTATATATGTATATATGTATATATGTATATATGTATATATGTATATATGTATATATGTATATATGTATATATGTATATATGTATATATGTATATATGTATATATGTATATATGTATATATGTATATATGTATATATGTATATATGTATATATGTATATATGTATATATGTATATATGTATATATGTATATATGTATATATGTATATATGTATATATGTATATATGTATATATGTATATATGTATATATGTATATATGTATATATGTATATATGTATATATGTATATATGTATATATGTATATATGTATATATGTATATATGTATATATGTATATATGTATATATGTATATATGTATATATGTATATATGTATATATGTATATATGTATATATGTATATATGTATATATGTATATATGTATATATGTATATATGTATATATGTATATATGTATATATGTATATATGTATATATGTATATATGTATATATGTATATATGTATATATGTATATATGTATATATGTATATATGTATATATGTATATATGTATATATGTATATATGTATATATGTATATATGTATATATGTATATATGTATATATGTATATATGTATATATGTATATATGTATATATGTATATATGTATATATGTATATATGTATATATGTATATATGTATATATGTATATATGTATATATGTATATATGTATATATGTATATATGTATATATGTATATATGTATATATGTATATATGTATATATGTATATATGTATATATGTATATATGTATATATGTATTTATGTATATATGTATATATGTATATATGTATATATGTATATATGTATATATGTATATATGTATATATGTATATATGTATATATGTATATATGTATATATGTATATATGTATATATGTATATATGTATATATGTATATATGTATATATGTATATATGTATATATGTATATATGTATATATGTATATATGTATATATGTATATATGTATATATGTATATATGTATATATGTATATATGTATATATGTATATATGTATATATGTATATATGTATATATGTATATATGTATATATGTATATATGTATATATGTATATATGTATATATGTATATATGTATATATGTATATATGTATATATGTATATATGTATATATGTATATATGTATATATGTATATATGTATATATGTATATATGTATATATGTATATATGTATATATGTATATATGTATATATGTATATATGTATATATGTATATATGTATATATGTATATATGTATATATGTATATATGTATATATGTATATATGTATATATGTATATATGTATATATGTATATATGTATATATGTATATATGTATATATGTATATATGTATATATGTATATATGTATATATGTATATATGTATATATGTATATATGTATATATGTATATATGTATATATGTATATATGTATATATGTATATATGTATATATGTATATATGTATATATGTATATATGTATATATGTATATATGTATATATGTATATATGTATATATGTATATATGTATATATGTATATATGTATATATGTATATATGTATATATGTATATATGTATATATGTATATATGTATATATGTATATATGTATATATGTATATATGTATATATGTATATATGTATATATGTATATATGTATATATGTATATATGTATATATGTATATATGTATATATGTATATATGTATATATGTATATATGTATATATGTATATATGTATATATGTATATATGTATATATGTATATATGTATATATGTATATATGTATATATGTATATATGTATATATGTATATATGTATATATGTATATATGTATATATGTATATATGTATATATGTATATATGTATATATGTATATATGTATATATGTATATATGTATATATGTATATATGTATATATGTATATATGTATATATGTATATATGTATATATGTATATATGTATATATGTATATATGTATATATGTATATATGTATATATGTATATATGTATATATGTATATATGTATATATGTATATATGTATATATGTATATATGTATATATGTATATATGTATATATGTATATATGTATATATGTATATATGTATATATGTATATATGTATATATGTATATATGTATATATGTATATATGTATATATGTATATATGTATATATGTATATATGTATATATGTATATATGTATATATGTATATATGTATATATGTATATATGTATATATGTATATATGTATATATGTATATATGTATATATGTATATATGTATATATGTATATATGTATATATGTATATATGTATATATGTATATATGTATATATGTATATATGTATATATGTATATATGTATATATGTATATATGTATATATGTATATATGTATATATGTATATATGTATATATGTATATATGTATATATGTATATATGTATATATGTATATATGTATATATGTATATATGTATATATGTATATATGTATATATGTATATATGTATATATGTATATATGTATATATGTATATATGTATATATGTATATATGTATATATGTATATATGTATATATGTATATATGTATATATGTATATATGTATATATGTATATATGTATATATGTATATATGTATATATGTATATATGTATATATGTATATATGTATATATGTATATATGTATATATGTATATATGTATATATGTATATATGTATATATGTATATATGTATATATGTATATATGTATATATGTATATATGTATATATGTATATATGTATATATGTATATATGTATATATGTATATATGTATATATGTATATATGTATATATGTATATATGTATATATGTATATATGTATATATGTATATATGTATATATGTATATATGTATATATGTATATATGTATATATGTATATATGTATATATGTATATATGTATATATGTATATATGTATATATGTATATATGTATATATGTATATATGTATATATGTATATATGTATATATGTATATATGTATATATGTATATATGTATATATGTATATATGTATATATGTATATATGTATATATGTATATATGTATATATGTATATATGTATATATGTATATATGTATATATGTATATATGTATATATGTATATATGTATATATGTATATATGTATATATGTATATATGTATATATGTATATATGTATATATGTATATATGTATATATGTATATATGTATATATGTATATATGTATATATGTATATATGTATATATGTATATATGTATATATGTATATATGTATATATGTATATATGTATATATGTATATATGTATATATGTATATATGTATATATGTATATATGTATATATGTATATATGTATATATGTATATATGTATATATGTATATATGTATATATGTATATATGTATATATGTATATATGTATATATGTATATATGTATATATGTATATATGTATATATGTATATATGTATATATGTATATATGTATATATGTATATATGTATATATGTATATATGTATATATGTATATATGTATATATGTATATATGTATATATGTATATATGTATATATGTATATATGTATATATGTATATATGTATATATGTATATATGTATATATGTATATATGTATATATGTATATATGTATATATGTATATATGTATATATGTATATATGTATATATGTATATATGTATATATGTATATATGTATATATGTATATATGTATATATGTATATATGTATATATGTATATATGTATATATGTATATATGTATATATGTATATATGTATATATGTATATATGTATATATGTATATATGTATATATGTATATATGTATATATGTATATATGTATATATGTATATATGTATATATGTATATATGTATATATGTATATATGTATATATGTATATATGTATATATGTATATATGTATATATGTATATATGTATATATGTATATATGTATATATGTATATATGTATATATGTATATATGTATATATGTATATATGTATATATGTATATATGTATATATGTATATATGTATATATGTATATATGTATATATGTATATATGTATATATGTATATATGTATATATGTATATATGTATATATGTATATATGTATATATGTATATATGTATATATGTATATATGTATATATGTATATATGTATATATGTATATATGTATATATGTATATATGTATATATGTATATATGTATATATGTATATATGTATATATGTATATATGTATATATGTATATATGTATATATGTATATATGTATATATGTATATATGTATATATGTATATATGTATATATGTATATATGTATATATGTATATATGTATATATGTATATATGTATATATGTATATATGTATATATGTATATATGTATATATGTATATATGTATATATGTATATATGTATATATGTATATATGTATATATGTATATATGTATATATGTATATATGTATATATGTATATATGTATATATGTATATATGTATATATGTATATATGTATATATGTATATATGTATATATGTATATATGTATATATGTATATATGTATATATGTATATATGTATATATGTATATATGTATATATGTATATATGTATATATGTATATATGTATATATGTATATATGTATATATGTATATATGTATATATGTATATATGTATATATGTATATATGTATATATGTATATATGTATATATGTATATATGTATATATGTATATATGTATATATGTATATATGTATATATGTATATATGTATATATGTATATATGTATATATGTATATATGTATATATGTATATATGTATATATGTATATATGTATATATGTATATATGTATATATGTATATATGTATATATGTATATATGTATATATGTATATATGTATATATGTATATATGTATATATGTATATATGTATATATGTATATATGTATATATGTATATATGTATATATGTATATATGTATATATGTATATATGTATATATGTATATATGTATATATGTATATATGTATATATGTATATATGTATGTATATATGTATATATGTATATATGTATATATGTATATATGTATATATGTATATATGTATATATGTATATATGTATATATGTATATATGTATATATGTATATATGTATATATGTATATATGTATATATGTATATATGTATATATGTATATATGTATATATGTATATATGTATATATGTATATATGTATATATGTATATATGTATATATGTATATATGTATATATGTATATATGTATATATGTATATATGTATATATGTATATATGTATATATGTATATATGTATATATGTATATATGTATATATGTATATATGTATATATGTATATATGTATATATGTATATATGTATATATGTATATATGTATATATGTATATATGTATATATGTATATATGTATATATGTATATATGTATATATGTATATATGTATATATGTATATATGTATATATGTATATATGTATATATGTATATATGTATATATGTATATATGTATATATGTATATATGTATATATGTATATATGTATATATGTATATATGTATATATGTATATATGTATATATGTATATATGTATATATGTATATATGTATATATGTATATATGTATATATGTATATATGTATATATGTATATATGTATATATGTATATATGTATATATGTATATATGTATATATGTATATATGTATATATGTATATATGTATATATGTATATATGTATATATGTATATATGTATATATGTATATATGTATATATGTATATATGTATATATGTATATATGTATATATGTATATATGTATATATGTATATATGTATATATGTATATATGTATATATGTATATATGTATATATGTATATATGTATATATGTATATATGTATATATGTATATATGTATATATGTATATATGTATATATGTATATATGTATATATGTATATATGTATATATGTATATATGTATATATGTATATATGTATATATGTATATATGTATATATGTATATATGTATATATGTATATATGTATATATGTATATATGTATATATGTATATATGTATATATGTATATATGTATATATGTATATATGTATATATGTATATATGTATATATGTATATATGTATATATGTATATATGTATATATGTATATATGTATATATGTATATATATGTATATATGTATATATGTATATATGTATATATGTATATATGTATATATGTATATATGTATATATGTATATATGTATATATGTATATATGTATATATGTATATATGTATATATGTATATATGTATATATGTATATATGTATATATGTATATATGTATATATGTATATATGTATATATGTATATATGTATATATGTATATATGTATATATGTATATATGTATATATGTATATATGTATATATGTATATATGTATATATGTATATATGTATATATGTATATATGTATATATGTATATATGTATATATGTATATATGTATATATGTATATATGTATATATGTATATATGTATATATGTATATATGTATATATGTATATATGTATATATGTATATATGTATATATGTATATATGTATATATGTATATATGTATATATGTATATATGTATATATGTATATATGTATATATGTATATATGTATATATGTATATATGTATATATGTATATATGTATATATGTATATATGTATATATGTATATATGTATATATGTATATATGTATATATGTATATATGTATATATGTATATATGTATATATGTATATATGTATATATGTATATATGTATATATGTATATATGTATATATGTATATATGTATATATGTATATATGTATATATGTATATATGTATATATGTATATATGTATATATGTATATATGTATATATGTATATATGTATATATGTATATATGTATATATGTATATATGTATATATGTATATATGTATATATGTATATATGTATATATGTATATATGTATATATGTATATATGTATATATGTATATATGTATATATGTATATATGTATATATGTATATATGTATATATGTATATATGTATATATGTATATATGTATATATGTATATATGTATATATGTATATATGTATATATGTATATATGTATATATGTATATATGTATATATGTATATATGTATATATGTATATATGTATATATGTATATATGTATATATGTATATATGTATATATGTATATATGTATATATGTATATATGTATATATGTATATATGTATATTTGTATATATGTATATATGTATATATGTATATATGTATATATGTATATATGTATATATGTATATATGTATATATGTATATATGTATATATGTATATATGTATATATGTATATATGTATATATGTATATATGTATATATGTATATATGTATATATGTATATATGTATATATGTATATATGTATATATGTATATATGTATATATGTATATATGTATATATGTATATATGTATATATGTATATATGTATATATGTATATATGTATATATGTATATATGTATATATGTATATATGTATATATGTATATATGTATATATGTATATATGTATATATGTATATATGTATATATGTATATATGTATATATGTATATATGTATATATGTATATATGTATATATGTATATATGTATATATGTATATATGTATATATGTATATATGTATATATGTATATATGTATATATGTATATATGTATATATGTATATATGTATATATGTATATATGTATATATGTATATATGTATATATGTATATATGTATATATGTATATATGTATATATGTATATATGTATATATGTATATATGTATATATGTATATATGTATATATGTATATATGTATATATGTATATATGTATATATGTATATATGTATATATGTATATATGTATATATGTATATATGTATATATGTATATATGTATATATGTATATATGTATATGTATATATGTATATATGTATATATGTATATATGTATATATGTATATATGTATATATGTATATATGTATATATGTATATATGTATATATGTATATATGTATATATGTATATATGTATATATGTATATATGTATATATGTATATATGTATATATGTATATATGTATATATGTATATATTGTAGCGTAACCAATTCTAGCGTCTCTAGCCTTATGTCTAATTCCCGTGCACTCACTTTAGCACTTTGTCTTCAACTGCCCGTCCCTTACTGTTCTACCTACTTAGTCTACCAAGCACAGGCGGGGTCGAGGGATAAGGGAGCATACTCAGCAATTCCTTATCGCTTGCTGGCGCGCCACACTACCTCCTCCTTACTTCATACTTCCTCCTGGAAGCGTATTTTGAGCAGGGCTTCTTCTCTTGCTCTTCGTGGTGGCAATACACGAAGACGTGTAGGTATTGGATCCGGCACTAGGGGAGTTATGGTCTGGTCAAGGGGAACCTCCTCTTCGCTTGATGTCTGCCTCTCCAAGGCAACTTCCCCTTCGAGAGGTTCCTGATTTCGTGGTGGTGTAGCATCTCCGACACTCGAATAGCCCGGGACGTCTTCTGCTGGCCCCGGCGTCTCTACTTCGGTTCTCTCTGGCGTCATCAGAGGAGTGGAGTACCGAGTATTCCTCGACTCCGGTGATCCCGTCGGAGTCGCGAGGAACGCTTCGGATAAGGGGGTTATTCTGTCAGAACTCCGGCTCCATGATGATGTATTAAGCGGAGAGTTGGTTGTCCGGGTTGGCTCTATAATTCGGGATGAATACCTCTGCGGTAGATGTCTCCTTCTAGGGGTTTCGGGCCTCCGGTAGATTCGGATTTCTACATCGGTTTCTTCAAAGACTTCGTGCAACAAATCCTTGACTCGATCTTCCGTTAATCCGTCCAGTCCACATGCTATCATTGGTATAGCTAATTTAACAATATTTTCCTCAACTAATTTCCGCCGTAGAGAAATTAAAACCTTGCGTAAGTTGGTATACGTAGGTTTCTGATAACTTCTCTCCTTAGTTATTAAGTAAAATATTGCTCGCCCTTCCCGCTTTAGCATCGCAGTGGTCCCCACTGTAGATTCCTGTTTCCTCAATTCGGGTAGCCCTCCGAATCGCGATTTGAATTCTGCAGCAATACCGGCCCCCATACGCAAATCTCGTGCTACACAATGCGCTAACGCATATTGAGGGGGAGCATCAAAGAGATCTCCGCTTACTTCCAACAAGGAGAATTTGGCCGGGGTAGCACCTCGGCTGACTACTGGCTCGTCCCGCTTGCTCGGTCGTCCGGGACGTCGGTTGGCCCTTTCTTCTATTCTGGCTTGCTCAGGACCCGGTTGCTTATAGCATGGTTTCATTCGGTTTGCATGCAGTACCATGCGTTTGTGACGAAACGCGCAATGTTGCACCCGGAAGGTATTCATACCCATGCTTGTTAACACGCGATATGGTCCGGTCCATGGCCGGTGCAACTTGAAACTCTCACCAACTTTAGGTGTTGGTTGATGAACCCATACCAAATCGCCCACTTGAAAAGTTGGTGTTCGAGCATCCTTATCGTAATACTCCTTACGTCTCTGGTGTGAAGCTTCCAGCTGATGTCTCACGGTCGCATGGGCATAGTCCAATGAAGAACGGAGCTGCTGAAGATATTTCTCTTCGGATTGGTATGATGTTCCCGGAGGGAGGCCATACTGGATATCTGCTGGTAGCCGGGATTCCCTCCCAAACATCAAGGAGAAAGGAGTGTGTTTGGTACTGTCATGTTGGCTCGACCGATAAGCCATCATAACCAAGGGGAGCTCCTCATCCCACGTTCGTTGTCGTTCGCCTGCATAATGAGATAGCATGGCGATCAGTGTTCGGTTAAACCGTTCTACCATACCGTCCGACTGCGGATGGAACGGTGTCGTACGAGTCTTATTAATTCCGAACAATCGACACATTTCTTGAAATAGCAGGGCCTCAAACTCTTTGCCCTGATCCGAGTGTAATGTCTCCGGAGCACCGTATCTACACACAAACTCCTGCACGAAAACACGCGCAACTGTCGTTGCCGACTTATCTGGCAACGGGTAAGCTTCCGTCCATTTCGTAAAGTAATCACCCACTACTGCGACGTATTTATTTCCATTTTTAGTTGTTGGTAATGTAAGCAAATCGATCGCGACTCTTTCAAGTGGTCGTGTTACCAGTTGTGTCTGTAGTGGGGCTTTTGGTCCTGGGGTAATAGCTTTCCGTCTATTGCATGACTCACAATCGCGGCACCACTGTTCTACATCACGTTGCATGTTATTCCAATAATAACGGTCTTTTAGTTTCGAAAGCGTTTTTGTTACCCCCAAATGTGCACCCGAGGCTGCATTGTCGTGATACGCTTTCAACACTTCGCACACTTTACTACGCGGTACTACAACACGATATTTACCAAATTTATTGTCCCGAATACACAATCCATATTCGTCTGTCCACTCCGGTTTTAAATCAAACAGACTTTTTGCTTCTTTTGATAGTTCAGTCGAATTAAAACGTTCACCGCGTAAAAACCGAATCACTGGTTCGCACCGATCATCTTCCAGTTGTGCTTGCACCAGTGGTTTCACGTACTCTACCGGTAGAGTATTGGGTACAGACCCTACCGACACTGTATTAATGATATTCGGGTCATACGCGTTCCTAGTATCCGGTGGTACTGTCGAATTTTCGTTGACTGCCTCTAGCCGCTGGAGATGCTCTTCGAAATTACGGCCCCACACAATAACGTCATCTAGATAGACTAACGCGCTTTCCCAATTTAGGCCTTCCAGTACAACGTCCATTATCCTCTGGAATGTGGCTGGTCCATTACACACTCCGAACGGAAGAACATTAAACTCATAAAGACCCGTTCCCATTGAAAATGCGGTCTTAGCTCGGTCCTCCGGAGCCACTTCCACCTGCCAGTAGCCCGACTGCAGATCCAACGCGGTAAACAGAGTAGCACCAGATAATGAATCGAGTATTGTGTCCATTCGTGGCAGTGGATAACTATCCTTGATGGTTACGTCATTTACCTTCCGGAAATCGACACAGAAACGAGTAGATCCATCTTTCTTCCGGACAAGCACGACAGGCGAGCACCAGGGTGATAATGATGGTCTTATAACACCTGCCTCGAGCATTCGCTGACACTCGTGTTTGGCTTCCTCTCGCCGTCCCGCTGGAAGTCGTCGTGGTGATTGGCGAATAGGTTTTGCGTTTCCAGTGTCAATCTGATGTTGAAGAATACGTGTGCGTCCCGTATCGTTCTTGCTATGTGCTACAGTGTCTTTGAATTGATCAATGCACAATTTAGCCCGCCGTAATTCCTCGGTAGACAAATGACAAGAAGCTTCACTCCAATCGAATTCACTTGAAGTCGAAACATCCGGGGGAGACTTCACATTCACTACCGCGCACTCATACGCGGTTCCTACGCGTGCATTTTTCCGTAAGGTGATTGGTTCAGTTGTTGGATTACGTAATAACACAGTCCCGTGTTCGGCCGACACTAACCCGCGCCCCAACATACAGTTAAATTTGTCCCAACATTGCGGCGATGGTTCTACTACACGCGGCAAGTTCAAATGTTCACCAACTAATTGTATACAACCAAGAATCTCCGTACGTGCGGGAATGACTATTGTCTCACATAATATCGCGGCTACTGGAGAGATAGTGTATTCCTCTACTCGTCTCCCTTGTAGTTCAATGTAACCACCGGCCGGGTAACACACACACTGTTGTTGTCGTAAAAAATCACATCCCAACACACAATCGTCTGTCAAGTTCTCACAAATACTAACTTGTATTCGTATACGTAAATCGGCTATCCGGACTACAATGTCACATATTCCGAGAACCGGTAAAACCTCCCGATTTGCCTGTACTACATGTCCGTTCGCGACTCGTAACGGCGCACTTCCTAACTGTTTCCACAAGGACTTACGCATGAAGCACCGAGATGCGCCTGTGTCCACCAAGAATATCACCGAATATTCGTTTATATGTCCTTTCACTCGTACTACTGCTGTATCCTCCTGAATTCCAGCCTGTCCCATCGTAGTACCAAGCGTCACTCCGGGACTGAACAACGCTTGCTTTAGTTTCCCGAATCCCTACTATCGCGATTTGGACAGTTTCTACAAAAATGACCGTAAGCGTTGCACAGATAGCAACGTTTATTCCCCGATCCATCAGTCTGTCCACGTCGCACTGGAGCAGGTGATGTTACACGGTTTTGAGCACTACGTCGACGGGTATCCCTGAACTGCGTTGGCGAACGCTCCCCACTGTAGACTCTCTGCGACCTTTCCTTATGATAAAAGTGCGTGTCTACTGGTGGTGTTGGTGAACGCCAGCGAACTCTAGGTTCTCTCGGCCTCTCATTGTCTTGTTGATTTCTTTCTAATTCACGAGTGGATGTAGTCAGCTTGCTAACAGCGGTAGCAAGCTCTCCCACTAACTTTGTAAGGCCCTCCAGATCTGTATTTGGTGTGGTACCTGCTGCGCAAATTGTTGCAGTGCTCGCAGGTTGAGAATGATGTTCACGTATCTCAGACAACCTCAGCTTAATCCTTAATGCCACTTGAGCCTCCTCCAGAGCTTCATTAAGTGTACCTGGGTTTTTCCGTGCTGTCTCCTCCGCCACTTGAGCATCAATTCCCAACAAGAACTGTTTTAATACCAACCTCTCACGTGTGATGTCGCTATGATCCGTAAACGCGAGTCCGCTCAAAAACCGTAAACCCGCCGCGAACATAGCCAGCGTTTCGCCATTCTCTTGTTTGCGCGCGCGAAATCGTATTTCCGCGTCATTTATTTCTTTGGTAAATGTCGGTTTTAACGCAGCGCATGCAGTAACCCAATCCGCACGTTGTTCGTTTGATAAACTCCGATACACCTGACACGCGGATCCTTCCAAGTAGAAAGGCAACGCCGTAATCTTTTTCTTATTGTCCCAGTCTTTAATTAACGCGAAAGCATCGAATCTTTCAATCCACTCTTCCCAGTTTCCACAACTAAACTTTGGGCACTGCACATCACTCATTTTTAATCTTTTAATTTTAATTTGCGTGTAATAAGTTCGATCACACCGCTGTCACCATTGTAGCGTAACCAATTCTAGCGTCTCTAGCCTTATGTCTAATTCCCGTGCACTCACTTTAGCACTTTGTCTTCAACTGCCCGTCCCTTACTGTTCTACCTACTTAGTCTACCAAGCACAGGCGGGGTCGAGGGATAAGGGAGCATACTCAGCAATTCCTTATCGCTTGCTGGCGCGCCACAATATGTATATATGTATATATGTATATATGTATATATGTATATATGTATATATGTATATATGTATATATGTATATATGTATATATGTATATATGTATATATGTATATATGTATATATGTATATATGTATATATGTATATATGTATATATGTATATATGTATATATGTATATATGTATATATGTATATATGTATATATGTATATATGTATATATGTATATATGTATATATGTATATATGTATATATGTATATATGTATATATGTATATATGTATATATGTATATATGTATATATGTATATATGTATATATGTATATATGTATATATGTATATATGTATATATGTATATATGTATATATGTATATATGTATATATGTATATATGTATATATGTATATATGTATATATGTATATATGTATATATGTATATATGTATATATGTATATATGTATATATGTATATATGTATATATGTATATATGTATATATGTATATATGTATATATGTATATATGTATATATGTATATATGTATATATGTATATATGTATATATGTATATATGTATATATGTATATATGTATATATGTATATATGTATATATGTATATATGTATATATGTATATATGTATATATGTATATATGTATATATGTATATATGTATATATGTATATATGTATATATGTATATATGTATATATGTATATATGTATATATGTATATATGTATATATGTATATATGTATATATGTATATATGTATATATGTATATATGTATATATGTATATATGTATATATGTATATATGTATATATGTATATATGTATATATGTATATATGTATATATGTATATATGTATATATGTATATATGTATATATGTATATATGTATATATGTATATATGTATATATGTATATATGTATATATGTATATATGTATATATGTATATATGTATATATGTATATATGTATATATGTATATATGTATATATGTATATATGTATATATGTATATATGTATATATGTATATATGTATATATGTATATATGTATATATGTATATATGTATATATGTATATATGTATATATGTATATATGTATATATGTATATATGTATATATGTATATATGTATATATGTATATATGTATATATGTATATATGTATATATGTATATATGTATATATGTATATATGTATATATGTATATATGTATATATGTATATATGTATATATGTATATATGTATATATGTATATATGTATATATGTATATATGTATATATGTATATATGTATATATGTATATATGTATATATGTATATATGTATATATGTATATATGTATATATGTATATATGTATATATGTATATATGTATATATGTATATATGTATATATGTATATATGTATATATGTATATATGTATATATGTATATATGTATATATGTATATATGTATATATGTATATATGTATATATGTATATATGTATATATGTATATATGTATATATGTATATATGTATATATGTATATATGTATATATGTATATATGTATATATGTATATATGTATATATGTATATATGTATATATGTATATATGTATATATGTATATATGTATATATGTATATATGTATATATGTATATATGTATATATGTATATATGTATATATGTATATATGTATATATGTATATATGTATATATGTATATATGTATATATGTATATATGTATATATGTATATATGTATATATGTATATATGTATATATGTATATATGTATATATGTATATATGTATATATGTATATATGTATATATGTATATATGTATATATGTATATATGTATATATGTATATATGTATATATGTATATATGTATATATGTATATATGTATATATGTATATATGTATATATGTATATATGTATATATGTATATATGTATATATGTATATATGTATATATGTATATATGTATATATGTATATATGTATATATGTATATATGTATATATGTATATATGTATATATGTATATATGTATATATGTATATATGTATATATGTATATATGTATATATGTATATATGTATATATGTATATATGTATATATGTATATATGTATATATGTATATATGTATATATGTATATATGTATATATGTATATATGTATATATGTATATATGTATATATGTATATATGTATATATGTATATATGTATATATGTATATATGTATATATGTATATATGTATATATGTATATATGTATATATGTATATATGTATATATGTATATATGTATATATGTATATATGTATATATGTATATATGTATATATGTATATATGTATATATGTATATATGTATATATGTATATATGTATATATGTATATATGTATATATGTATATATGTATATATGTATATATGTATATATGTATATATGTATATATGTATATATGTATATATGTATATATGTATATATGTATATATGTATATATGTATATATGTATATATGTATATATGTATATATGTATATATGTATATATGTATATATGTATATATGTATATATGTATATATGTATATATGTATATATGTATATATGTATATATGTATATATGTATATATGTATATATGTATATATGTATATATGTATATATGTATATATGTATATATGTATATATGTATATATGTATATATGTATATATGTATATATGTATATATGTATATATGTATATATGTATATATGTATATATGTATATATGTATATATGTATATATGTATATATGTATATATGTATATATGTATATATGTATATATGTATATATGTATATATGTATATATGTATATATGTATATATGTATATATGTATATATGTATATATGTATATATGTATATATGTATATATGTATATATGTATATATGTATATATGTATATATGTATATTTGTATATATGTATATATGTATATATGTATATATGTATATATGTATATATGTATATATGTATATATGTATATATGTATATATGTATATATGTATATATGTATATATGTATATATGTATATATGTATATATGTATATATGTATATATGTATATATGTATATATGTATATATGTATATATGTATATATGTATATATGTATATATGTATATATGTATATATGTATATATGTATATATGTATATATGTATATATGTATATATGTATATATGTATATATGTATATATGTATATATGTATATATGTATATATGTATATATGTATATATGTATATATGTATATATGTATATATGTATATATGTATATATGTATATATGTATATATGTATATATGTATATATGTATATATGTATATATGTATATATGTATATATGTATATATGTATATATGTATATATGTATATATGTATATATGTATATATGTATATATGTATATATGTATATATGTATATATGTATATATGTATATATGTATATATGTATATATGTATATATGTATATATGTATATATGTATATATGTATATATGTATATATGTATATATGTATATATGTATATATGTATATATGTATATATGTATATATGTATATATGTATATATGTATATATGTATATATGTATATATGTATATATGTATATATGTATATATGTATATATGTATATATGTATATATGTATATATGTATATATGTATATATGTATATATGTATATATGTATATATGTATATATGTATATATGTATATATGTATATATGTATATATGTATATATGTATATATGTATATATGTATATATGTATATATGTATATATGTATATATGTATATATGTATATATGTATATATGTATATATGTATATATGTATATATGTATATATGTATATATGTATATATGTATATATGTATATATGTATATATGTATATATGTATATATGTATATATGTATATATGTATATATGTATATATGTATATATGTATATATGTATATATGTATATATGTATATATGTATATATGTATATATGTATATATGTATATATGTATATATGTATATATGTATATATGTATATATGTATATATGTATATATGTATATATGTATATATGTATATATGTATATATGTATATATGTATATATGTATATATGTATATATGTATATATGTATATATGTATATATGTATATATGTATATATGTATATATGTATATATGTATATATGTATATATGTATATATGTATATATGTATATATGTATATATGTATATATGTATATATGTATATATGTATATATGTATATATGTATATATGTATATATGTATATATGTATATATGTATATATGTATATATGTATATATGTATATATGTATATATGTATATATGTATATATGTATATATGTATATATGTATATATGTATATATGTATATATGTATATATGTATATATGTATATATGTATATATGTATATATGTATATATGTATATATGTATATATGTATATATGTATATATGTATATATGTATATATGTATATATGTATATATGTATATATGTATATATGTATATATGTATATATGTATATATGTATATATGTATATATGTATATATGTATATATGTATATATGTATATATGTATATATGTATATATGTATATATGTATATATGTATATATGTATATATGTATATATGTATATATGTATATATGTATATATGTATATATGTATATATGTATATATGTATATATGTATATATGTATATATGTATATATGTATATATGTATATATGTATATATGTATATATGTATATATGTATATATGTATATATGTATATATGTATATATGTATATATGTATATATGTATATATGTATATATGTATATATGTATATATGTATATATGTATATATGTATATATGTATATATGTATATATGTATATATGTATATATGTATATATGTATATATGTATATATGTATATATGTATATATGTATATATGTATATATGTATATATGTATATATGTATATATGTATATATGTATATATGTATATATGTATATATGTATATATGTATATATGTATATATGTATATATGTATATATGTATATATGTATATATGTATATATGTATATATGTATATATGTATATATGTATATATGTATATATGTATATATGTATATATGTATATATGTATATATGTATATATGTATATATGTATATATGTATATATGTATATATGTATATATGTATATATGTATATATGTATATATGTATATATGTATATATGTATATATGTATATATGTATATATGTATATATGTATATATGTATATATGTATATATGTATATATGTATATATGTATATATGTATATATGTATATATGTATATATGTATATATGTATATATGTATATATGTATATATGTATATATGTATATATGTATATATGTATATATGTATATATGTATATATGTATATATGTATATATGTATATATGTATATATGTATATATGTATATATGTATATATGTATATATGTATATATGTATATATGTATATATGTATATATGTATATATGTATATATGTATATATGTATATATGTATATATGTATATATGTATATATGTATATATGTATATATGTATATATGTATATATGTATATATGTATATATGTATATATGTATATATGTATATATGTATATATGTATATATGTATATATGTATATATGTATATATGTATATATGTATATATGTATATATGTATATATGTATATATGTATATATGTATATATGTATATATGTATATATGTATATATGTATATATGTATATATGTATATATGTATATATGTATATATGTATATATGTATATATGTATATATGTATATATGTATATATGTATATATGTATATATGTATATATGTATATATGTATATATGTATATATGTATATATGTATATATGTATATATGTATATATGTATATATGTATATATGTATATATGTATATATGTATATATGTATATATGTATATATGTATATATGTATATATGTATATATGTATATATGTATATATGTATATATGTATATATGTATATATGTATATATGTATATATGTATATATGTATATATGTATATATGTATATATGTATATATGTATATATGTATATATGTATATATGTATATATGTATATATGTATATATGTATATATGTATATATGTATATATGTATATATGTATATATGTATATATGTATATATGTATATATGTATATATGTATATATGTATATATGTATATATGTATATATGTATATATGTATATATGTATATATGTATATATGTATATATGTATATATGTATATATGTATATATGTATATATGTATATATGTATATATGTATATATGTATATATGTATATATGTATATATGTATATATGTATATATGTATATATGTATATATGTATATATGTATATATGTATATATGTATATATGTATATATGTATATATGTATATATGTATATATGTATATATGTATATATGTATATATGTATATATGTATATATGTATATATGTATATATGTATATATGTATATATGTATATATGTATATATGTATATATGTATATATGTATATATGTATATATGTATATATGTATATATGTATATATGTATATATGTATATATGTATATATGTATATATGTATATATGTATATATGTATATATGTATATATGTATATATGTATATATGTATATATGTATATATGTATATATGTATATATGTATATATGTATATATGTATATATGTATATATGTATATATGTATATATGTATATATGTATATATGTATATATGTATATATGTATATATGTATATATGTATATATGTATATATGTATATATGTATATATGTATATATGTATATATGTATATATGTATATATGTATATATGTATATATGTATATATGTATATATGTATATATGTATATATGTATATATGTATATATGTATATATGTATATATGTATATATGTATATATGTATATATGTATATATGTATATATGTATATATGTATATATGTATATATGTATATATGTATATATGTATATATGTATATATGTATATATGTATATATGTATATATGTATATATGTATATATGTATATATGTATATATGTATATATGTATATATGTATATATGTATATATGTATATATGTATATATGTATATATGTATATATGTATATATGTATATATGTATATATGTATATATGTATATATGTATATATGTATATATGTATATATGTATATATGTATATATGTATATATGTATATATGTATATATGTATATATGTATATATGTATATATGTATATATGTATATATGTATATATGTATATATGTATATATGTATATATGTATATATGTATATATGTATATATGTATATATGTATATATGTATATATGTATATATGTATATATGTATATATGTATATATGTATATATGTATATATGTATATATGTATATATGTATATATGTATATATGTATATATGTATATATGTATATATGTATATATGTATATATGTATATATGTATATATGTATATATGTATATATGTATATATGTATATATGTATATATGTATATATGTATATATGTATATATGTATATATGTATATATGTATATATGTATATATGTATATATGTATATATGTATATATGTATATATGTATATATGTATATATGTATATATGTATATATGTATATATGTATATATGTATATATGTATATATGTATATATGTATATATGTATATATGTATATATGTATATATGTATATATGTATATATGTATATATGTATATATGTATAGTATATGTATATATGTATATATGTATATATGTATATATGTATATATGTATATATGTATATATGTATATATGTATATATGTATATATGTATATATGTATATATGTATATATGTATATATGTATATATGTATATATGTATATATGTATATATGTATATATGTATATATGTATATATGTATATATGTATATATGTATATATGTATATATGTATATATGTATATATGTATATATGTATATATGTATATATGTATATATGTATATATGTATATATGTATATATGTATATATGTATATATGTATATATGTATATATGTATATATGTATATATGTATATATGTATATATGTATATATGTATATATGTATATATGTATATATGTATATATGTATATATGTATATATGTATATATGTATATATGTATATATGTATATATGTATATATGTATATATGTATATATGTATATATGTATATATGTATATATGTATATATGTATATATGTATATATGTATATATGTATATATGTATATATGTATATATGTATATATGTATATATGTATATATGTATATATGTATATATGTATATATGTATATATGTATATATGTATATATGTATATATGTATATATGTATATATGTATATATGTATATATGTATATATGTATATATGTATATATGTATATATGTATATATGTATATATGTATATATGTATATATGTATATATGTATATATGTATATATGTATATATGTATATATGTATATATGTATATATGTATATATGTATATATGTATATATGTATATATGTATATATGTATATATGTATATATGTATATATGTATATATGTATATATGTATATATGTATATATGTATATATGTATATATGTATATATGTATATATGTATATATGTATATATGTATATATGTATATATGTATATATGTATATATGTATATATGTATATATGTATATATGTATATATGTATATATGTATATATGTATATATGTATATATGTATATATGTATATATGTATATATGTATATATGTATATATGTATATATGTATATATGTATATATGTATATATGTATATATGTATATATGTATATATGTATATATGTATATATGTATATATGTATATATGTATATATGTATATATGTATATATGTATATATGTATATATGTATATATGTATATATGTATATATGTATATATGTATATATGTATATATGTATATATGTATATATGTATATATGTATATATGTATATATGTATATATGTATATATGTATATATGTATATATGTATATATGTATATATGTATATATGTATATATGTATATATGTATATATGTATATATGTATATATGTATATATGTATATATGTATATATGTATATATGTATATATGTATATATGTATATATGTATATATGTATATATGTATATATGTATATATGTATATATGTATATATGTATATATGTATATATGTATATATGTATATATGTATATATGTATATATGTATATATGTATATATGTATATATGTATATATGTATATATGTATATATGTATATATGTATATATGTATATATGTATATATGTATATATGTATATATGTATATATGTATATATGTATATATGTATATATGTATATATGTATATATGTATATATGTATATATGTATATATGTATATATGTATATATGTATATATGTATATATGTATATATGTATATATGTATATATGTATATATGTATATATGTATATATGTATATATGTATATATGTATATATGTATATATGTATATATGTATATATGTATATATGTATATATGTATATATGTATATATGTATATATGTATATATGTATATATGTATATATGTATATATGTATATATGTATATATGTATATATGTATATATGTATATATGTATATATGTATATATGTATATATGTATATATGTATATATGTATATATGTATATATGTATATATGTATATATGTATATATGTATATATGTATATATGTATATATGTATATATGTATATATGTATATATGTATATATGTATATATGTATATATGTATATATGTATATATGTATATATGTATATATGTATATATGTATATATGTATATATGTATATATGTATATATGTATATATGTATATATGTATATATGTATATATGTATATATGTATATATGTATATATGTATATATGTATATATGTATATATGTATATATGTATATATGTATATATGTATATATGTATATATGTATATATGTATATATGTATATATGTATATATGTATATATGTATATATGTATATATGTATATATGTATATATGTATATATGTATATATGTATATATGTATATATGTATATATGTATATATGTATATATGTATATATGTATATATGTATATATGTATATATGTATATATGTATATATGTATATATGTATATATGTATATATGTATATATGTATATATGTATATATGTATATATGTATATATGTATATATGTATATATGTATATATGTATATATGTATATATGTATATATGTATATATGTATATATGTATATATGTATATATGTATATATGTATATATGTATATATGTATATATGTATATATGTATATATGTATATATGTATATATGTATATATGTATATATGTATATATGTATATATGTATATATGTATATATGTATATATGTATATATGTATATATGTATATATGTATATATGTATATATGTATATATGTATATATGTATATATGTATATATGTATATATGTATATATGTATATATGTATATATGTATATATGTATATATGTATATATGTATATATGTATATATGTATATATGTATATATGTATATATGTATATATGTATATATGTATATATGTATATATGTATATATGTATATATGTATATATGTATATATGTATATATGTATATATGTATATATGTATATATGTATATATGTATATATGTATATATGTATATATGTATATATGTATATATGTATATATGTATATATGTATATATGTATATATGTATATATGTATATATGTATATATGTATATATGTATATATGTATATATGTATATATGTATATATGTATATATGTATATATGTATATATGTATATATGTATATATGTATATATGTATATATGTATATATGTATATATGTATATATGTATATATGTATATATGTATATATGTATATATGTATATATGTATATATGTATATATGTATATATGTATATATGTATATATGTATATATGTATATATGTATATATGTATATATGTATATATGTATATATGTATATATGTATATATGTATATATGTATATATGTATATATGTATATATGTATATATGTATATATGTATATATGTATATATGTATATATGTATATATGTATATATGTATATATGTATATATGTATATATGTATATATGTATATATGTATATATGTATATATGTATATATGTATATATGTATATATGTATATATGTATATATGTATATATGTATATATGTATATATGTATATATGTATATATGTATATATGTATATATGTATATATGTATATATGTATATATGTATATATGTATATATGTATATATGTATATATGTATATATGTATATATGTATATATGTATATATGTATATATGTATATATGTATATATGTATATATGTATATATGTATATATGTATATATGTATATATGTATATATGTATATATGTATATATGTATATATGTATATATGTATATATGTATATATGTATATATGTATATATGTATATATGTATATATGTATATATGTATATATGTATATATGTATATATGTATATATGTATATATGTATATATGTATATATGTATATATGTATATATGTATATATGTATATATGTATATATGTATATATGTATATATGTATATATGTATATATGTATATATGTATATATGTATATATGTATATATGTATATATGTATATATGTATATATGTATATATGTATATATGTATATATGTATATATGTATATATGTATATATGTATATATGTATATATGTATATATGTATATATGTATATATGTATATATGTATATATGTATATATGTATATATGTATATATGTATATATGTATATATGTATATATGTATATATGTATATATGTATATATGTATATATGTATATATGTATATATGTATATATGTATATATGTATATATGTATATATGTATATATGTATATATGTATATATGTATATATGTATATATGTATATATGTATATATGTATATATGTATATATGTATATATGTATATATGTATATATGTATATATGTATATATGTATATATGTATATATGTATATATGTATATATGTATATATGTATATATGTATATATGTATATATGTATATATGTATATATGTATATATGTATATATGTATATATGTATATATGTATATATGTATATATGTATATATGTATATATGTATATATGTATATATGTATATATGTATATATGTATATATGTATATATGTATATATGTATATATGTATATATGTATATATGTATATATGTATATATGTATATATGTATATATGTATATATGTATATATGTATATATGTATATATGTATATATGTATATATGTATATATGTATATATGTATATATGTATATATGTATATATGTATATATGTATATATGTATATATGTATATATGTATATATGTATATATGTATATATGTATATATGTATATATGTATATATGTATATATGTATATATGTATATATGTATATATGTATATATGTATATATGTATATATGTATATATGTATATATGTATAT
>OX063288.1:8971834-8976834 GCA_944039245.1 Nebria salina
TATTACTTAAGCGGATATCGGCGTATCCGGAGTACCGCGTACCGGTTAATCCACATGTGTGTCTCAACTGTGGCCCGACCTGGAACGCACGATACACAGGCTAATGTGTTTAACGTATTTTGACACTACGTGACTGTTCTTTTCTGCCCAATAAAACTACATCGCGCTCATTTTGTGCATTTTATGTATATACCTACATTTAATTTCAATTCTGGAATCAATTTCGCAATAATAAATTCGGATTATATAGTAAAAATTTAATTATTATATTTATTGTACACATAATACGATACATTAAAATAGTAAAATAACAAAATGTGTTCTAGAATCATTATTTATTACTGCGTATATTATAAACAAAATACAAAATCTGTAGATTAGTATTTCGTAAGGAGATTGTAAAAACTAATTTCAATTGTAATGTCATTTAATTTATCAAATAAAACAACGATTATTGTCGTTTTCTGCAATGAGCCTTAACGGGAAAACGATCCGTAATTGTTGAATTATTTCACAGAATTCTAGACATGCTCTGAATTGCATTAATTGCAGGAATATATTTTAGTCTAATATAAATAATGAATATTTAAGAATTCCTTTCTAATTTCTACTGTTTCAATTTTAAAATTCGAGCTATAAAGTTTCAGTCTAATTATGATTATCTCTGTGTATCTATGGTAATTTGTTTCCGCAAACATGACAAAAATAAAAATTATAATTTATATATACATATATATATATATATATAATTAGATCTTGATTTGAAATTGGAGTAATTCAGGAGTGGATGTTCGTCGTAAATCTCTACATAATATTTATGTTGGGGTTACGTGTGTGTTGCAATATGCTTCTTGTTCTACAGGCCAGTTGTTCAGGCGTATTTGAGCTACGCCTGAAATCGTTCACGAATACAATTGGAAAAGCTGAACAAGGAAAATGCTGTAACGAGTCAAATGCAGATTGTAAAACGCCGTGTCGAACACGTTTCCGAGTATGTCTGAAACACTATCAAGCCACCATCGACGATTCGCCGTGCACTTTTGGAGACGTTATCACACCAATACTTGGCGATGGTTCCATCGACATACTTAGTTCCAGGAAAGAGGGTTTCGTCAACCCCATACAATTTCCATTTGATTTCACATGGCCGGTAAGTTTGACATATTTTTTATATATGTGTTACTAATACTCGTTTGCATTGCTTACAATTTAAATGTGTGTACGTTTTGATTTAATAAAGATTTATGCAATACATAAATTCTAATAGTCAGTTAAGTAAGTTGGTGTGTACTTTTATCAGTTGTGTTTGTCTGTGTGACGAGTAATTACGGTTATATCATTGAATAAAACATGTCGACACTATCTTTTGTACAATTGATTTCGATATTGAATTATTTATAGTTCAAACAAATTTTCACCAGGATATAAAAAATATGTTCTATTTTTGGCTTCATTTTAACGTTGCAAATGACCCAAATGACTTATTATACCTAAATATTCACATTCTAATAACTATGGTTGAAAACGAATCATCTAATAAAACACCTAATAGCAACACAGGGCATAAAAATACTTGAATTTAAAATAATGAGATTAATTTGTGCGAAAGATATCTAATATATATAATTCATTAAATTCCCGAGTAAATATATACATATTGAACAAAGTTATAAAATTTGACTTGTATTGCTCTCTTTTTGCTGATATCTCTAAATGCGAATCCTACGTTTCATACTAAACCAACCTCAAAATGTCCATGTAAATACGGTTACATTTCGTATTCTCTGTTTTATTTGGCAGTGTTACCATTCCGTGCATTTTTCTAACATTCATTTGTATGAATAAATTTTTTTTAATTTTAATTTATAATTCGCGTATTTAAGATAGGTTCTTAGGTTACCTGAGTCTCGTAATTTAAATCAAATTCATGTCCGTGAACTACTACTTTTAAAATGCTAAAAAATATAAAGTATCTTTTTGGATGGTAATCGCTTGATCGATCGCTCGGGCGCTCGTAATACCAACAATTGTCGCCTCTTCTCTGAAGGTACTGAGCGGATTGGCACCAAATTTAGTATACATACTCGATGGGTACACAATTTGGTCCGTTCGTATTTCAAATCCTCTAGATTGTTTATTTCCGGAGTTATTGTGCCCAAATATTAGACATGCTAAACAGCTTGAGGCGACCTCTGAGTATTATGCTATAAAAGACATAATTGAGTACATTTTGTTTGTTTTGTAATTTAAATACGACGTTTCTAAGTTCACAGACAGTCGGAATTCTTCATAATTTTAATTTGTACATAGTTATTGAAGGACTGAGATTCATTTATACGAAAAACTGTTGTTTTGAAACATGAACAATAAATTAATATAGGCGGTGCAAGCGAGTATTATTCACGATGTAGTAGTTATTTTTACCTTTTGAATGTGTATGGATCTGAAGGTGATGATTACATTGTATGTGTGGTGTGGTGCGGTTATTATTAGATCTTTGAAACGTTCGCAAATATGCGAATTTCTTTTATTGGCATTGCCGGTGCTAAAATTGATTAAATATTATTATGGAACAGTTCACCGCTATAAAAACGAATCACGATGATACTCATCATTTTTTTTACATTACCCACTGGTTGTTGCTCTGAACTCCGTTACTTTCCATATACCATAAAGGTAAGAAATAGGATGTATGTTAGGAGAAGGTATATACTTGATAAATCACATAATCTCGCTGTAAAATCTCTCTAAAGTATTGTCAGTATCATTTAAAATCGATCCTCATCATCGCATGTTTGATTCTTATATCTATGTCGGTAAAACGCGTTCGTTAATTAATTTTAGTATGAATAACTCACGGTAGGATAGATTGTATGTTAGTTGCCTTGGTTGGCTGAAGCGTCTTTCGTTTCAAGAGACATTCTATTGTTTGCTATAGGGTTTTTAATAGTCGCAATTATAATAACGGCCGGTTCACTGTATTGTCGTGTGCTGTGTTGTGTGCTTGCTTTGTTTCTCATCTTTCACTGTATAATTTCCTTGTACGTTTCCTTTGAAATCATACACCTACTTTTGAAACAACCTGTGCTGTGCTGTGCACGATGAACCGTTCGTTTGACAGACTCAAATAATAAATTAGAAAAGATACGCTCGTTTATTTATAATATTATTAACATGTGAAGTGATGTATACACAATTATAATTCGTCTATGCTCGTTGTACTAGATCCTTTTTTTATCAACACGGAAATACGGAATCATTTCTGTTTATTTTTCAATATTTATCAATTACGATGTTCACACTCGGGCAAATATATAATAGCTTTTGTGTTAAAAAGTGATGCTTGTTCGTCATAATTTCCGGGGGGAAATGAAATGCAGTTTTCTAAATTTACCATAAAATTTTTTTTAATGAGTTAAAAATCATTTTATAAATTCAGGAATTATTTTATTTTTAAAACCTCAGAAAGCAAATCGCGAATATTTTCAATCTTTATTGCGTGAAAGTGATTTTTTTACGATCAATTTCCGCAACATTGCTGTACTAATAATCACATATTGTTGCTTCAACAATAAAGCATTGTTGTTTTTGCTATAATAACACGACATTTGGTTACTAACGTAGCTATCGAGATTGTTGTCACGTTACGTACGATGTCGTCTTGTTAAAATAGGAATTTATTTTTCTCCATTTAACAAACATTCTGTTAATGTCGCTATTGATTTCATTTATAAATTTCTTATATAATTTATACTATTTTATTAAATTTAATACATATTTGCCAGTATTTTCGTTTGATTTCTCTAAATATTTAATATTTGTCGCTTAATAATTTATTTTACAATTTGTCAGAGCCCTCCAATTTCATTTGTTTTGTGTAGTCTATGGATATAGAATTTAGAACGGTTACCATCACTAACACCTATGGGTTATTGTTTGTATGTGTGTTCTCCTTCCTTGTACAACGTTGCCGAATGTAGTAGGGCGAGGCGGCGCATACTCAAATTGCCCGGCGGTTGGGTTTGTACCTTTTTTGACCTTTCATTTTGCCCGAACCATCGGTATAAAAAAAAGGTTCACTAACCCTCTTAAATTGCCTAGTTTTACGAGAAGTACGTATTAAACAGGAAGATTAGAAATTGGTACATTTCTGCGAAATTATTATTACAGGTAACAATGTATCAATAGGGAAAATACAGTTTAGTTTAAAGTTGATTATCATGGGCCAATAATAATAAATAAAATTATTTTATATTTATACATTTAAATCAAATATCTAAGAATTTTTTATTCTTCTTATTTTTTGCCTTTATGAATCTACCTTCTAAAATGCGGATTTCTTAAAATTTGAATTCGGGCAGGATGACTATACGATTTGACAGTCCAATGATTTGTGACACCAACCGCCGGGCAGTTAGAGTATGCGCCGGCGAGGCCATAGGAAACTACAGGCCGAAACCTAACTAAATGACGTCACAATAAGAGCTGGCAAGCTTGCACTAAACTGTATGACAAAAATGTGACGCGTTCCCCATATTTCAAATACTATTTTATAAATAATTTAACAGTTTAATTAATAATTTTTTTTTTTAAATTATTATTGAAATATATTTTTGAAAAATATACATACAAAAATAATATTTTTGTTTTTATTCGAATTTCTAACAATGTAATTCATATTGTACAATTTGTCTAAATGTTTTCGTGATCTTAACATTTGAATAAAATAATTATTTTGTGTTTAAGGTCGCGGAAAAAAAAGCAGCATAATACACATTTCGTTATATTTTCTTCCAATTAAATTTCAACAAAAACATACAATTTGTGTAAAATATATTGTATGCACAAACACGTGATTTCAATTCGCAATATTTTTTTATTGGTTAAACCAGACACTAATAAAATTTTATTTCTTAAGCCGATTATAAAGACCCGTCTGACCATTTGGTAGTTTTACCAGACAAAAAGGTCGTTTGCATTACCGCTTGGCTAGTAACCCA
>OX063288.1:8979334-8989334 GCA_944039245.1 Nebria salina
ATATTGCAACCCTGTTCACAATTCGACATGAAATCCACTATACAAGAATCAAATTCATGCTTATGTCCATATATAGGTTTAGAAACCTCAATTACGTCGCATTCTTTAGTTGTATTAATTGAAAAACGATCTTTAGCGTGAAATGTAACGAAATAACTTTGTCGTACTAGGGTAGTATTTTTGATGTGCAAACATCTTAAAGTGCGAATCGGCAACTCGCGTTGCGTTATGCTTGGGCTGTTCCGTTACCAATCGGTGTACCAGCGGTTCAGTGTGAGTGCGCTTCGGGCACTCTCGGCTTTCTCCGCGCTTTCCGCCGTGTACAGTACTTAGGTGTGTGTCAGAAACGACAGAAGAACATAGATCTGTTGATCGATTGAAGTATACATACGTGAACATTCGTGATTGTTTTATTACATTCAAACCAAATTTACCATCTTTTCACTTATATAAAACGATCGGTTTAAGTATAAAATGTAACCCATAAGAGATATATGCACCGCTGAGTGCCAATTTCCAAACGGAAAAAATGATTTCCGTCTTCCATCTTCCATCAATCATGAGTGCACACTCATCCGTTGTTGCATTTGCTCCATAGCCACGAGTTTCTTATTTGGCGGATGAAAACATGAACACAATTTACTTTTGAGACTGTCGAATGTATAAATAAGTAACTTTCAGTTGAAAAATGTAGGAAATAAAGTCAAAAACTGACTGATTGACTCATTCGATAATTTCCAAAGTTGTTGAACGTTTCCAATATTACCACCTGCTTTCTATAACAAGCGGCCTTTTCAATTACAGCTATATTCAGCGAGAGAACAAATAATGATTGTTCATGCGGGCGGAACTTGTCGCGTCTGTATAAACAAGGCATTGCTAATGCTTGAAGTTAGTGAAATTCGACATATAATAGGGCAGCGTATATTTTACTAAAATATATTTAGAGTGCGTGCGGAATACGTCACATGTTGCACAGTGATCGTACTCAATTTACTGCTCTGAGTGTTCCGAACACTGTATTTATAATAGGTTGATGTTGTACATGACACGTGTGTTGTATGTTTGTCGCGTTCTGGGACACAAGTGCGTGTATATGCTAAGATATATGTATATTGTTTACGTCCTGATGAGAAAGACGTTGGCTTACGTTGGTGCTCACTGTTCATGTATACATATAATTTGACTGCATGGTGTGTCTTACATACGCAGTCTCAGTACTCCGGATATACGTTTCGTTTTTTTCAACTTTTCGTGCAGACTGTACTATTTCCGTTGAGCAATTTTGTAGCGCGCCGGCTCGCCGGCCACCACGTATACGCTACCATGAAGCTATGAACTATAAGAGGGAATTCTATATAGCTAAATTTCGTGTCAAGGGTATGAGGCAAACAGTAAAGCTTGCACAATTAAAAGATATTTTTAAATATTTATTTCGAAACAAACTTCATTCTAGTGTGCGCGTTTACGCGAATAAACAAAAACATGTATCCGAGTAATCAAATCATTATTAAATAAAGAATAATTTACGTATGTAATTATTGCAAATATATTGTCAAAATGATCGTGAAACAAAGCAGAGAATTGAATTCATTTATAAAATTGTTTAATCGCGGTTGGGTCATATTAGCGTAACGGACGTATAGTCTCTCCAGTCTTAGTAACTTCATGTACGGTCTTCGGGCTACAAGTTGCAAGCAGGGCAGCCGCAGCCGTAGCCGTAACCGCATCGGTGCAAGACATTGGTTGCTCCGCTCTATACCGCTCGCACATCAGGTATATAAACTCTCTCGGGGATCCGTGGGAACGATCGACCGACACACTGCACAAATTCAAAACTAATTATAATTGATTTATCGATCAAACGTAACGTCACGTATTTTGTTCCTGTGTACCATTTCCCTTATCATTCGTTTTTCCTTCTCGTGCTCTTCAATCATATGATCCATTAACATCATTATCTTCTTTCTTAACAATGTGTACGTACTTTTCGTCTCATTTTTATTCGTTCTCTCTACGCTAGTGACATCCTCGAACGCTACTGCATTGCATTTATGTTTAAAACTGGTTTAGGCGAATTTAAATCGAAACGACAATTATCGTAATATTTATATGAATAGAGAATTGTTTTCTTATCGCATTTTTAACTTTCCACACTGAGTGTGATTTGTTTTGGTGTAGCGTTTTAACGTATCAGTGCACACTTAATCAGTGCCGCGATTTTAATTGCACCCAGTTCAAGCACTGAGTGTTGGTAAGTTGAAAACGCTATTATATTCGAATGTAGGAGAAATTTTCATGCACTGTACGATATATTAAAATATGATTTTGGTATATATTTAATGCTAGGCACAAGTTTGTTATAAAAGTAGATTCCTTCGTCTTTTCATTAGCATGCCGGTGACAATCGGTTTGTGTGTACCCAGGTGCGTTTTTGTAGCGCACACGCGCCCTCAGGCCCTTTATCGCTGTTCGGGGTTGTAACCGTTTACCACAAATACCCCCACTATTCCTTTCGTACAAGTCGTAACAATTCTCTGGTTTATGCACGGTTGCGCGACACATTGAAATAACTACAATTCGCAAAGGTTAACAACTTGATGCGGCTTACTGCCGATACCAAAGTATTATTAGGACACTCGTTTTTATTGCTGTTTTGTTGTAATATATAAAACATAAATTGATCATTATTTTATTTATGTGATTGAAATTTAGTTGCAAACTGTGTTTACAGTTTCGAATTAAAATTTTGAAAGTATTTATATCCTCTCTATTTCTTACCTTTATGGTATATATGGAAAGTAACGGAGTTCAGAGCAACAGCAGTGGGTAATGTAAAAATGATGAGTATACGGTATCTTCGTGATCTTTGCATGCACATAAAAAATTTGTTGACAACTTTTCTTCTTCTTCTCCTGAAACTGGCTATACTATTATAATAGCTTGCATCGTGTTTATGTGTATTTATGGCTATATATGTATAAATATATATATATATATATATATATATATAAATATATATATGTGTGGTATATCGCGGTGAAAGTTCATGAATGCACACTTTTTTTACACAAATGTTAATGTCATGTTGTTTGTTTCTTGCAGGGATGGTTCTCATTGATCGTGGAAGCACTCCATGAAAATAACGAAACATCTAGAGGTGATTATTTATTTGTTTTTTTAACTATATCTATATATTTAAGGCAAATTTTACATAAAATTAAAAATAGCTAGGAATTTTCATTTCTAAAATTACGTTACAGTAAAAAATCGTTTTCTTTAAAAGTAAATTTATTCATACGTCAAGTGTAATTGTAATTAGCGCATCCTCATTAATTTTCAAATCAACTTTGGTTAATTTAAACCCATCTTCGTTGAATAATTTTTATTGTTTATAATAGAATTCACTGACTTTCACATTTCTCTTCGGAGAGTGTAGGTGTGCAGATTTGATCTTTGTGACACATTGATATTCTCTTAATTTATTACACATTTCTATACAGAGGTTTTAAAATTTATATTCGTTTTGCTTCTAAAAATCTGTGTATCGAAATTTGTAAAAAACCAAGTGTAATTCAATATATAAATTTCTCTTAGTTAGAAATTTGATGATAGTTTGTTTTTTATTCGTCACTTTTATTACAATACTCTTAGCTAGCATATGAATTAATTTACGTAATTGAGTTAATTTATATTAAAATAGCGACTTTTGCGTAGTTTATATTCCGAGAACCGAACGAGTAAATCATTTATATCACAAAATGTGTTCAAAGTTCTAAAATAACAATTTTAAACAGCTAAATGATCGTTTCTGGCTTTACTTAGCGCCTCTAGTAGGGTTTTGGATGTATCTAAGCTCTATACTCTATATACTAAGCAAAATAATGCGTTGATGTAAGATAGACGCAACGAAACATTCTCGCGCTTGTTTAGATCGTTGAAATATTACGTTATTTTCGTTTGGATGAGTTAAAAAGTTGACATGAGACTCAATCAGGGCCTGATATTGCTTGGCTTAGCTTACAACTAGTTGTCATCTGCCAGGTAGCGTTCTCCCCTCGCTCTTTCACGTTTCCTGAAGGCTTTTCCGGTATCGGTTCGCTCGACTGCTCTCATTCCTTGCTCGATGTATTCATGCGCTATCTTATGCTTCGTTTATACCTTACGCTTAGTGAAGCAAACAACGTCTAGTATAGTATAGCTGCCTCTTACACCAAACTAACTTTGCTGAGAGTTGAACGTGTGTAGCAATGACCACATTTCGAAATTCATCTGAACTATGCTTATCGCGCTTAAATTGATTTTATTTTACACAGTATATTTAAATTGTTCATAGTATCGACGCAATTTGTTTTATTTCTCTTTATTTTTGAGGATCATAGTTTAAGTATTGTATTAATTGATGTGTCGGTCATTCTATTCTTTTGCAAGACGAACGCTTCTGTGTTCGCTTGCCGACTGATGTTGGCTTGTGGCGTGGGCCTACCTCCCCCATCCCGCGAATTCTACGAACATTATGATGCGGGTCTCTGCAACCTCTCATATTATACACGCGGCATCTGCGCTTCTTCCCATGGCACCTTTCTTCTTCGCCTTACGGAGGAGAAAGGTGCTGTGCAACGCTGTGCTGGCTTTTTTCTATACTTCTTTTCTTCGTATATTATTATACCTTTTGCACAACTGCTATTCACTATTTCTCATAAACGCACAGGCGGCTCGGAATAACTCGAACCGCTATATGCAGCATGCACATATTAGAAGTTTGCGGAAACTTCTATAATAAAATATGAAACTTATATACTTTGTCTAAAAATAATTACATTCATTCAATTTCCATGATGAAATCGCACTAGAAATAGCCAAATCAGTTTATTTATAAATAGTTTCATAGAATCTAAATTGCTTCTTAATTATAATATTCACGTAGATATATAATAGACAATATTTTTTATTGAGACAATGATTATTTAAAGAAACAATTGAGCTTTTGTGTTACGCAGTACTGTTTTCTGACAACGTGCCATGTGTATAGGTTCACGCATGCATGGTTACTTATTTATTTGTCGAAAGAAACGAAACACACGTATATAATACAAGAAAAGAAATAGAAAACCAACCATTCATTTATATGTGTATTTTTTTAAAATTTATAATTAATTATTAATTGTGTAATTCACGTATATCTTGAAATACAATAGATGAATACTAACTAGACATGCGCAACACAATGGGAAATTATCGAGCTTAAAGTAGGAAATAGTTCAGATCAAATTATGCGTTACAGATGCACTGAGAACTGTATATTTCAGTGGAATGAATCGCTACTTTATTCATACGTAATTACGTGTATTTGTAGATCTTTTCATTGGCGGAATTAATTTATATTTTCATTTAAAACTTTGTTGAAATTCAACTAATATTGTGGTTATTTAAACAGTCATGGTGGTTATTGTTTAAATTCGATTAGACATATTCTTTAGAACGTGAATTGATCACTATCATGAATAGCCTTGATCTTGAGTTTGCGTTGTCGGATCAACACTGAATTGTATAATATAGCAGTAAAGTAAAGTAAGGTCAGCGCCTGGGGAATCTCTCGTAGGCTGGCATGTTGGTGGTTTAGGGTAACGCAACTGTAGCCCACTGCAACTGCCACATTTGGCTGCAGATGACAGCCAATGATTAATGAACCGTAAACGTACTATGCCATCCCTTGGTTCGATTTTATAGCGATAATCGCCCTTTAAAAAAACATGTTGGTTATAAACGGAAAAGCATCCGATACATTCCATATGATATTGCCAGCCGTTTTATTATTACCGGCTATTTATGGCTGTATCTGTTTTGCCTTTGCCGTTAAAGTGGCCGGTGTTCTTTAACCAGGATGATTCTGGTCAGCTGAATTTCGAAGCTAATATGTCATTTGTATTTTCGCTTGGATCATTTTTATTCCTAACAACAAAAAATGCTGATGCTTAAGCGTGAAGAGGTAAGCAATGATTGGGTCATTTTGATTTGGTCAACGATTGCACTATTATTCTCAAGTTACTTTAATCGCTTGCGAGTTAGCGCCTTATAATAAGAGCTTCAAATGGACAACCATATAATAGAGAACGCAATCTCAAATAGTTTTTAAATCAAAGATATTAAATTTCTCCGACTGATTTAAGGATTTTATATATTCTATGATAATACATACATACAGATACATACAACATACAGATACATCTATACATAGCTTCTGTGTCAATATAAGACAATTTTTTGAAAGTAACTAATAATGGAAATGATCGCTATAGAATATGTATGTAAAATATCAAAATTAGGTGAACGATGCTTTTACATGTGAGTACTATAAAACGTACATATGTCACAATAAGAGAATAGGTTGCGCCGTATATAGGAGATAGTAGATAGGTAGTGTTTGCCTTAACCACGTCCCGCGCAACTCTCGCTAATTGCATTCAGACTACCTATGCGAAACTCCATCTCGCTCGCCGTCGTACACTAATTAGTAAAGTTCACACGTTTCATGAAAACGCGTTATATTTTGTATTCTCGATATGGTAACCAAGCTCTTCCAACTCTCGCCACGAGATTTATTTCAATTTATTTACATACATTTTTAGAATAGAAAAGTATGTCGTACAAATAAACAATAGTGTAGGGAAATTACATAAATAACGAATTATATTCGGGAATCTCGACAAAGATATTTTTGTTATTCATCGCACTATAATTTCGTGTATTGTATAATTGAAATTTCGCGACAATATTCAGTGTTTTTGTCTATTATACTTGAAAACCTAGTGACCGCATAGAAATAAAGGAACAACTGAAGATGTATTCGTGTGACGTCGCGCTCCACGGCTCTCCTTGCGTGTCAATATTGGTCTTTCGTGTTCAAATAGTAGAACTATGCACGTTTTCATTTTCTCCCACAGTCTTTTTTCAAATTTTTTCTTTTTTTTTTTTGTCTTGTTCTTTTATTATTATGTTCTAGTTGATGTATTACTGAAAGTAATAGCCAGATGAGTTTCGTCTTTTTGTAGTCATTATCTCTGATAATAATAATAATAAAAAATGTTTAATTATGTTCAATTTTTTTTTATTATTTATAGTTATCATTGCCAAGTTCTCTACGCAGCGTATGCTGGACATTAGTGACAAGTGGACGGAAGAAGAGAAGTATCAGTCGTTTTCGTTCATGCGCTATGAGTTCCGAGTAATGTGCGACGAATATTACTATGGATCGGGATGCGAAGTTTTGTGCAGATCACGTGACGATAATTTTGGACATTACAACTGTTCTCCCACGGGCCGGCGAGTTTGTTTACCGGGCTGGAAAGGCGACTACTGCACAAAACGTAAGTACAAATACTACCAAATCATGTAAATGTGAAAATCGTCAAAATGTTGAATAATAAATAATGATTTCATAAATTAGTAGAGAATAATACGGTTACCCGCATAAGCATAGTAACTAATTGATTAGTTGATAGACATATCAATAATTATATTAAACAACATATATATATATATATATTTTATATTTTTAATTTTTTTATTTTAACGGTGGCTTGAAATGTGACTAGTTTTTAAAACATAATCATTCTTATTGTAAAGTTCTATAATTAAGTTTGCCTGCTCGAACACACGGTAGTGTAAAATTACACAGCGAACAACTGTATAATTCGTTTGGTAGTAGTATGTTTATTTTATTTTATTTATTTTTTTTTTTTTGAATGAGACGATTTAAATAAAATTTCTGAAGTATTAGTTCCGATTCTCATGTACTACTGGCGACATTTGAAGTGTTTCTAGGCGCCTAATCGCCAAACTGACTTTCGTTTGGTAGTAGTATGTTTATTTTATTTTATTTATTTTTTTTTTTTTGAATGAGACGATTTAAATAAAATTTCTGAAGTATTAGTTCCGATTCTCATGTACTACTGGCGACATTTGAAGTGTTTCTAGGCGCCTAATCGCCAAACTGACTGACTAACACATGCATATTACACGAACACTTATATACGTATATTTCGGATTGCCTGCTAACCGGGTAACTACCGGGCACGGAACCGAAGACAAACCGTAGTGTTTCCGACCGGGCGGTCGACGATCGAGCGGATGGACGATACCTTCCCACGATAGGTGCTTGGCTTCGCCTCGTCCGCTCTCTGTCTCAGCACCAGTCCACGCTCCCGCTCTCTTCTCTTCTCTTCTCTTACACCGGCATCGTCATTTTTCTCTACTGTGGACTCGCTCCTCTTCGATTCACAGCAGACGGCACACAAACACACATACACAGATGAGAATACCTGACGCTGACTCTGACTCTCTCTTCACCTCTATCTTTTTCTTCAACACATACATATACCCACACACACACACACACACACACTTACATAACAAAACACACTTGCATACATATATAACATACATAATATCAATAGCATGTGTGCGTGCGCTAGTGTGTCTGGCTGTGTGTCCGTTTTACACTGTATTTCTCTGTCTGTATGTGTGTGTGTGTTTCTTTGTTTATTTATTTATGTGCCTAACTATACTCGTCTTTGTTAAACAAGTTTGCATCATTATTGACTAATTAATGCTGCTAACTAAAATGAACGGGATCGTGTGGTAGACCTTTATCCTCAACTTCTCGACTTCTGAACATGTTTACGGCCCATGGTTATGTGCAGTTTGAAACAACGCATTTTAGTGCCCCAATGAATGAACGAATCGAAATAATATTTGTTCTGCAGTTTGCATTTTGACCAATTTTGATTCGTTATTTTGAATGTGCTTTGTTTTGTTTTACAGCGCGGTGTCTCCCAGGGTGCGACGATCAGCATGGACACTGCAATAGACCCAACGAATGCATGTAAGTATATATATATATATATATATATATATATATATATATATATATTTGAAATAATACCACTATATATCTCCCAAACGTAGTGTACATATATATTGAGTTACACTAATTATCAAGCTTGCGTTGGATGTGATTAAAATATGAGTTTAATCTACGTAATACATTGTGTTTAGCTTAATTTAGAGAATTATACAATTATTGTAGCTAGACGTAAAATCGGTATATCTTTAAATAATAATCGTACAAGGTCAAGGATAACGATGCGAATTCTTATACTCGTCTTCGGTAAAATCTTTTGATATTAGTACGGATGATGAGGTTATTTTTGGTTGGATTAAAACATTTGAAAATGACCAAAAATGGTTGCTATGTTCAACTGTTAGCTAGGCTTGTCGATACCGCAATAATAAAACGTACCATGTCTTCAATAACTAGTTATCATGCTAGTGTAGTAGAGTTCGTTTGTGGAATGAATATGGGACGAATCGGTATTTATGCATGGATGTTGCACTGATCATAATATTCGCCATGTGAGTGACCGGCCGGCCGGCGGACTGCAGTGTAACCTCTCCTTGACCCGCATACTCGCCACCGGGGCCGCCGTGGGAACGGTGCGTGGTGTGGGCGTGTCTTGTCCCAGCACCGCGCGCTACCTATTTTTCTTTAGATTTCTTATATCCACCACTCTTACTGCTTGCTTGCTTGCTTTCTTGTTGTTGATGTTGTTTTTCTCATGGTTCCGTCCACAGTTCATTCTCAATGCTCTGCTATCTTACTCTGGCTAGTCGCTGTCTGTAATGGAACCAGTATCCTAACTCATTAATTTAGTGGTTATATGCTCGTTTCACTTTTCAATTCTACGGCCTCTAAAATTATATTTATATATACAAAAGTTGGCTACCCATTCTTCCTTCTATAATTAGAGTCTTTTCTTGTTGATCAAATCAAATCATCAATTTGTATACTAATTCGAACAAATGTCAATTGGTTTTTAAGTTAAGACTAATAAGTAATTAATTAATGGGAATTGCGTGAATAATTCGGAAATTGTTATAAAAGTCATCTAGTGGGTACAGGATGTATTTTTCAGTCGCAAAATTGTCCTGATTGCCAATT
>OX063288.1:8994334-9058153 GCA_944039245.1 Nebria salina
TTCAACGGTACAGACTGCGAACAGAAAGTGGACGACTGCATCGGCGATCCATGTTTGAATGGTGGCACCTGCAGAAGCAACAGCACCTATCATCGATGTAAATGTCCACTAGGTTGGCTAGGGCCGCGATGTGAAACTCAGGCCGAAACTTGCGATAGTATGCCGTGTCGCAACGGTGCCACATGCACAAATTTACTTTCTGGTGGATATAGCTGCACGTGTCCACTTGGATACAGCGGTCTTGATTGTGAACACCAGCAAAACTGCTCACCAGATCCGTGCAAGAACAGCGGCAGCTGTGTGGAAACTGAGACTGGCTTCAAATGCATCTGTCCATCGGGCTTCACCGGCCAACATTGCGAAACCAACGTGAACGACTGCGTTGGAGAGCCGTGCTTAAATGGCGGCACATGCATCGATCAAGTAAACGCGTATCGTTGCCAATGCGTTCCCGGTTACACGGGAAAATACTGTCAGGAACTAGTCGACATTTGCCTGACTATACCATGTGCAAATGGTGGCTCTTGCCAACGTCTCACCAACTCATTTCGTTGCGAATGTCGACAGGGTTTCACCGGCAACGATTGCAGCGTGAAAGTAAAGAACATGTGTGATTCGCAACCGTGCAAAAACGGTGGCACCTGCGTGAATCATCTTAAGAAATTCGAGTGCGTGTGTCCGACCGATTACACGGGACAAACGTGTACGGACCAAGTGCCGCCTAGTAATACAAGCGCTTTCGTGTCAAACGAATCGGGACTAACAACCGAACATGTTGTAGTAATCGCAACATTGTCCACATTCGTGCCATTGCTTGTGCTTGTCGCCGCCGTTGTCGTCATGTGTATGAAACAACGACGGAAACGTGAACAAGCGCGTGCCGACGAGGAAGCGCGCATGCAAAATGAACAGAATACGGTGCATAGTAGTATGGCAAAGCGTGCCACGAACACTATCGGTCCGGAAACGCATATGATTAAGAACTCTTGGGGTAAATGCACGAATAACGTGCTAGGTGTAACAGCGGCTGATGATAGTGCCGTCTCGAACACTGCGAGTAGTGTAGTCAGTGACAGTGAGTGTTTTTCCAAGCCGCACCACCAGGTGCTGGTGGACAATAGGCCCGTGTACACGCTACACCGAACGCGGTCAACCAAACAACTCAACACAGAGACAGCGGTACATCGTGCGTCCGCTCTGCTCACCGGTAAGCTGCAGGACCCGGACATTGACAATTTGTGTCCCGCCGCTCGTCTCTCCATCAATACCGTAAACGCCGCAGCCTTGGCTGCTGCTACCGCGGCCGCTGCTGCTGCTGCCGCCTCACAGGACAAGAGGATATCCATATTGTCCAATTCATCATCACTCTGTAATACGAGGTAGGTTTGTCACATTGTTGTTTGCTATCTTTTTGATTATAATTTAATCAACACTACAGACGTAAAATATTTTTTATCCTTTTATAATAATTATGATGCATATTATTGCTTATAGTTAATATAATAAATTTTTTATTTTAGTGATCCATCGTTATTGAAGAGGCCCCTGGAAAAGGATGGCATGTCTGCCGTCCTGTCAGCGGCTGGAGCTCCAACGAGCGGAGTATATGTGATAGAGGAACATTTCCACCGGCCCGAAGCGATACATCCTGGGATGTATGCAACGGAAGTGTAGCCTCGTTTCTTGCATGCGACACTCGTACGTCGTAGTGAGCGACTGGTCCACCACCCATCTCCGAATAACTACACTCTCTTCGTTTTGTCGCTAGCGCTGCGTAAATAGTCCGTTTCTCCCAAATATCCACTATAATTATAGATAAACCGTGTTTACATACATGCGATCGTGTAATGTAATTATGTATGATGATTGATTGCGTGTGTTTTGTATAATTTGGATAATGAGTGTGGAATGAATGTGTATACTATGTGACTGAATGGTAAAGACTCGCTACCGCCCTGCCCTGCGTCTATTCGGCACCCATTTGATAGCCTTGTCAGCGCCACCCAACCGATCCTCATTTCTGTGAATCTGACTGTCACACGCGGTATATGGTTCGTGACTCTCACAAGGCACATCGACCAAAGCATTCTGTACAGTTAATTATTTATTATTATTATTAATCTTAGGATTTATTATACGAGTGTCGAGTGGGAACGGGCAACTTAGACGAATTCCGCTTTATTTATTTTGCATGCGTACTTAACTGAACTGTTAGTAGTCTGATCACAGTCGAAGTATCTTTGACTCTCACAATTTATTCGTGTCTATAGTTTGGTTTAAATATTAGATGCAGTATAGATGACATCGGGCAATATGTCTCCCCATACGCTGAATACTACATCTAGCATTCGAACTGTAGTATAAGTATGTCTCAAAATAGGACAAATCCAATTTCATACATTACTACTCTAATTGACTCCTCTTAGACTAAACATGGTCAATCTATCTTTGACTTAAACAATATTTTGTGTTTTGACTTGTTTAAATGTGTGACAAGTCATTACACAATAACTTTTGACTCCCCCTAAACTGTCTACTCTTTACCACATGTTTCTAATCCCAATACATATATTTTTGTATAAACAGATTGTTGGTTGAGGCTGTAGAGACATGTTGAAACAATGATCCGCATTGTTTCTATAATATCACCTAATCCCTTGAAGTTACACGTTTCCTATCTTGATTTATTCAAATCAGTCAACAGTGCGACGTCTGTGACATGGAATTAACCGTTGCAGACGCCTTACTCGTCTTATATTCTCTAAAGATTCACTATGCTTTGTTCTGCTGTATTTATTTGATTAAATTGATATTGTAAAACAAACACTAATGACGTCATCTGTGCACTAATAATTAATATACTAAATACATACTTGTTTACCCATCTTGTAAGATTTAGACTTGTATGACATAATTGAACTATATATTCTTTTAATAATAATGGCTAAATTAAAATCTATAAACCAGAATTCTATTTGTTTGTAAATTTTAAATCGTCTAGTTGAGTGAATCTTTAAGGACCATTGAGAACGTGTACCTTCATGGCCACCCACAGATATTATAGAATTGATGCCATTTGATCTAAATTGTGTTACCACTAATTTACTCCTCTCATTGGCTCTCTACATTTTCTCCCAATACTTTGTTTTTCTTTGTTAGTACGTAAACTTATCGCACATAACAATTGAGAGTTTATGTTGAATGTTTTTTTTTTGTCATTTGTGATCTATTTGAAACGAAACTAAGTCAGAATTATCTATTTAAAAATAATAATAATTAAACAATTAAAAAAAAAACGAACGTTTGTAAACAGTATTTTGCTAGTATTCTCTGGTTTAAATTGATAGTAAGTGATCTATTTTTGTAAAGAAAATATTTTTCCTCTTGGCATTTCTGTTAAATATTATTTTTTTGTAATTCATGCAGCATGGTTAGGATGTAAGATTGAAAATAATAGATTTGTTTTTGAACAAAGATATCATGTTCCTGTTATTTAAGAAACTAAGTCATTCACTGGTTGTTTGGACTGTGAACTTGAATGTGCGTATTTGACCTCACCTTATTCGTGGGCTATCATTCTGCTCTTCAAGTCAAGTCAACTAAATGTTGCCACTTGTTTTAAAGTAATACTTATCTGTTTTTTCCGACAAGTTAATTATAAGGAGTATTGTGAAAAGACCTTTTGTAATATATTATGTATATTTATGTGAAAATTGTAAAACATATTACATGTAATAATATAGTATCAATTATATTTGTCTTGTTTTATTCCTTAGAACAAAAACCATCATTAGACAATTTATTTGCTATATATTGCAAATTAAAATATATGTCAATTAAATAATAACTTTCGGTGAGGTTTCACAATAATTTTATTGAGACGACTAGTTTCGGCTGTAACACCATCTTCAGGTCATGAGACCTGAAGATGGTGTTACGACTTTTGTATAAATGTTTCTATAAAAGATAGACATATGCTGTCGCGGAATAAAATACGCAGAATTTATTCAGAAATAACATAAAAAATACAGGGTTCAATTATCTTATCTGGTCCTTTAGATTTAAAGAGTATAAGAAAATATGAGCCGCGCACTCCATATAACGCAATGCATTTCATTTGAACATTTAGACAAACTATGGCGGCGACCAATCACAGGCGGGGAACCTGCGCTCTATGCTTTAGATAGGGACTACTCGTCGATTGTCCACACTCTTATATATCTACTCACTCTAACGAAAACCATTCTAAATAAGATTTTGTAATTTTCATGGACAGTCGTATTTGATTTATCGACCAGAACCGTCGCAATTTGTGTTAATATAAGTTTTGCAAGAAATGGGTCGCCAGAAATAAGTTCGTCAGAAGGAAAATTTTGTCTTTAGTTGATATGCCAAGGAAAAGCAATGGGAAGTTGAAATATTATTGGTGGAACACATTCTATAATCCACATCATAATAAATGTGGTCGTGGTCATAAAAGTATTTTGAAGCATCATAATGAACAGTTTGTTGTATGTCAACTAAAAATAAACCCTAAACAAGAATAAAAGATTTGACATCTGACGTATCAACATTGATTAAGTAGCCTATTGCCGGGTTTATACAGAAAAAATTAACGCTACATTTAACATTAACGCTACATTTAACGCTGCATTTTACTAACAAGAAAAACTGGCGTTTATACAGCATAAGCTAACAAAATTAACGCATGCGCATACTGGTTTCCGTGTTTGACATTTGCAAGTGTCAACTTGTTTTTTGAGGCTATATTTTTATGATTTGCGAAAACAATTTTCCTTTTGCGATACATATAGTAGTTTCCATTTCTTTTAAATAAAAATGGATTCGGAACATGATTACAGAGAACATTTGGCTAGTTATTTTGGTTCAGTACCATGGCAAAAATCTCTTATCGAAAAAGGTTCTATGCCGAAAGACTATTAAATTAAAATGATTTTGTATTTTAGTTATATTATTTCGGTTCAATACATTATTATAGTTGATTTAGAAGTTATTTCAACTTATGTTAACCTCAGTACCTACCAAACTCGTATATAACAAATGTGAATTGTGTTTGCGGAAAATAGGAAAAGAAACTGGAAGTATTTTTAAATAAAACAATATAATAAAAAGTATTTAACTAATATATTTATATAATCTACTCGCTGTCCAACCCAAAAACTATATGCATATTCTTCTTTTGCCTACGTTTCTTCGCGGTTGGCGACATATTTTTCATTAATACGCCAACGCTTTTCCCAAATATGTCGGGGTCCTCTTCGGTCTTTTTGGCAATATAGTATTCTGCCAACGATAGACATGCACCTTCGATGCTTGCATCTGCAGATGACTCGAACAGTTTATTCCTCTCAGTCGCTTAGTGAGACCGCAAAGTCACCCACCGGGATTCACACTCTGGAACTAGAATATATTTAAAATTACAACATCGTCCAATTTTAAAATATAGTTGCATATCACATACCTTTTAGCCCCATGACTTCGGAAACACTTCTCCATGCTACTAGTTTTATTGCGGAAGCCTACACTTCGCTTATCATATCAATATAGCGTATTTTTCGACACTATCAATCAATTCACCGTCCATTATGTTAAAATAACAATAATAAACAACAATATAGCAGGTAAACAAATGCGAATGCAAAAAGAGCTACAAACTGTACTGTCATGTTGTACTTGACAACACATGTGCACCCGGTCACGCTTGCGCAGATGCGTTTTTCAAACTGAACTGATCTTAGGCAAAGAAAGAACGAGGTTTTGTTCATCTCTCTTAGTAAGAAAGATAAAAGTTGGCCAACTTGTTAGCTTAGCGTTAAAAAGAAATGTAGTCTTAAGTTCTGTATAAACGGCAACATTGGTTAGCATGGTGTTTATCTTTTTCTTAGCCTTAAATGTAGCGCTAATGTTAAATGTAGCGTTAATTTTTTCTGTATAAACCCGGCATATATCCGCAGAACGTTAAGAGGGGCTGAATTAAATGGGCATATATCATAAAAGAAAACTTTTATTTTAAAAGTGAATAGAATTTAGATATATAAATGAATGAGTCTAGAATTCTGGTAAACTGTTGTATTCTTTGACGAAAGTATTTGGATCGTATAGTAAGCCTGTATGAATAAAAACCCAAAACACTGATTTAAATAAAGAAAACTTATTTAAGAACAGTGAACGCGATGATTTGGGGTTGTATGGTTGCTAGTGGAGTAAGGAATCTACATTTTATTAATAGTACGATATATAAAAATTAATATTCAGCCATTTTGAAAGAAAATTTACAATTTAGTGCCGATAAAATGATATAAAACGATCCTAAACTTGCCGCAAATATAGTACGGGAGTGGATATTATACAACGTGCCAAAACAAATAAAAACAGTTTCCGGAAGTCAACTCCATTGAGAATTTGTGGTCAGAATCAGAGAGACAACTTTGGAAAAGTTCCATTTCTAGTTAATCCATATTACGAGCTAGACTATCTGAGGAACGGATGAAAATTCCTGCTACTGCCACCTCTAAGCTGGTAGAGTTTAGACCTATACGTTTAAAAGTAGAAATTAAATGTATATATTTAAATTCTGCTCGAATGATTTTTTCCTCAATTATTTATATGAGCACGACTAAATTTGTATTGTATTGCAGTATTGTGCTATTTAAGTTTTCTTTATTATTTATATAATTATATATTTTTTCATTGAAACCTATTTATAATAAGCGTAGAATATAAAATAAAAAACAAAAATTAATTTTTTTATTGAAAACTCTACTTTATTACTTAAAAGTATAAGTTATCAAATCCCACTTGCTACAAATTTCGGATATGTGACAGTAATTCCAAATAATGAGTATATTATAAAATCTAAATATGGTCTAATCTCGGAATGGTTTGAGTACAAAAGAAAAAATCTATTCTCTAAACAAGAATATTCCAACATGGCGACGAAATTAGAAAACTTCAATTCCAATAAAATTTCAAAATCAAATATTTTCAGGATTACATTACTTATTATTTCGTATAAGAAATTGAAAATATTTGAGTAACGTCTCTATATAGAGACACGAGTGTATGTATTTAAAATGACATCCCAAATGAAAAATAAGGCTTTTTATCCAGCCTACGAGGTACGCCAGAATACAGAAACGAAATACGGGTTGCCTATGTAAAAGATCTAATAGAAATAGTCCAGAAAGTTCCACAGAACCTTATAAATTCTGGAACCCTCTACGCGGGTATATTTTGTGTATAAACAGAAAGCTTGGGTAGTCGGGAACACTAATCAGCGTTCGTTATAAGTTATCAGTTAATAGAACGAAGGGTGCTATGTAAAGATAAATAACAAACTGTAGAAATAATTATTCTAGTTTAGATAAATACACCCATACCTTGCTATACGGCCGCTCTTTATACGGCATTTCGCTATAACGGCCCTTTTTAATTAAGGCACGTTTTCGTTTTACGGCCTAAAATGTTACGCTATAACGGCAAAAACAACTTGTAAATTTGTATGAATTTGTATTAGAACAATTGATTCCTTTCGTGGAACGTATCTAGGCCGTAAAGCGAGGTATGGGTGTATAGCATAGTGTATAAATAAACATTAGTTCAATAAATGTTATTATATTAGTTTAAGTATATTAAATAAATAAATAGTAATGCTTAAGATAGAAACTAGTGTCTGATTTCTCCACCCATTCGTTAAAAAATAGTATATTCCGGGAAAAGAACTTCATGCCGTGGATATTTACCGTTTAGTAGAAGTCATGACAAGGAAATGGAATTTGATATACACTCAATACTGTTGGTGAAACTATCGTCACAGAGCGCGATCCGCAATATTAATGCAAAATAAAGATAGCATTAATTGTTATAATCAATAAAATTATTTTTCTACATATGTCATGTAATATATTTTTGTTCTATCGTTAAAAACTATTGGAAATAAACGATTCTTTTGTAATCAAGGGTTTCTCGAGTCATTGCTTTCCTCACTAACTCTAACAGGATATGGGCCCAGGCATTTTGAAAAGTAAATACAAGAGAAAACGTTGATTCGTGTTATTACGAAGTTAATTTTCGATCGGTTTGTGAAATTAAATAAATTGCAATATACCGACTGTGGAACAATATAGTTGGACAGCAGTAGTAGTGCCGTGTAAAGCGTTATCACTCAGTAAAAACGCAAATTTCTTTCATAATTTTTAAAAATATCGAACGTTCGTTGATAAATCGAGATGAACTCGAATGGTGTCAAACGCATCGAGGCGCTATGTCACGAAAACTATGACACTTGGAAGATGCAGATCCATGCGTTGCTGTAATAAAAACGACGCTTGGGGTTACGTTAGCGGGAATAATGAAAAACTTGAACTAACAACGTTAAACGCAGCACAAATAGCAGATTGGAAAAATATAGACGAAAAGGCAAAATCTGATCCAATATTGTACACGAGTGCAAATCAGCTTAAGTTGGTTAAAAACCGTGAAATATCTGGGAAATTATGGACAAAATTAGAAGAAACTTTTCAGTCAAAAGGACCTGCTCGCTAATTTGCCGAAGAAATTAACACTATAAAAGATGAGTGAAGTATCTGACATCCGCGAGCACCTGAATAATTTTTACGACACCGTTTACAAATTATCCGAGATGGATGTTATTATCAATGAAGATCCACTAACATTTATTATATATAAATAAAATAAACACACTCAGTTAGTTTCAAAATAAATTTTTATTCTACGATACGTATTTCGGCTAAAAGGCCATCATCAGGTATGATACAAGAAGGTTACAAGTGCTCTTATATATAATATAATTCATCAAAGGTGGGGCGGTTTAAGAAAATGGAGAATTCGACAAGGGATTAAAACGGTTTCAAGAGAGGTGAAGAATTTAAGTCTAGTTGTTCGTTCATTAAAAGTTTTTTCTCAGAAATAGCTTTATTGATCTCAAGTGCCTCTAAGAAATTCATTCTCAATCCCTTGTTTACAATGTGTAAGATCTGCAAGTCTGTAATGGCAAAAGTATGATTGTGCTCTAGCATGTGTTTCGCAACGTGTGACTCAATTCTATGTAATTTCCAAGATCTCAAGTGTTCGGAGAATCTGATGTTGAAAGTTCTACCCGTTTGTCCAATGTAGATAGCATTACAGTTGTTACAATTAATTTGATAGATCCCACTGTGATCTAATTTATTTCTTTTATTGAGTTTGTTATTTACAAATAGACTCTTTAAGTTATCTTTATTATAGAAAGCTGCTGTGATGTTTTCAGATTTCAATTTATTTGCTATTTTATGGCTAGTTTTCCCTATGAACGAGATTTTTCTGTAAGTTATGGCATTAATCTCCGGTACGATACAATACAATTGTTTTAATAAAAGTTTCTTTTGTTTCCTACCTAGGATTTGATTTACAATATTGGGGTCATAACCATTATTAGTGGCGATGACACGAATGGTATTTAATTCTTTTTTGAAGTTAGATTCTGACATTGGAATGTTTAATAATCGGTGAATGAAACTGTGGAAAGCTGATTTTTTAATATTGTCTGGATGAGCTGAGGAGTTAGGAATTATTGTGTCTGTGTAGGTAGGTTTTCTAAAAATATTAAAAGTTAGATTATTTGAATTCCTGGTAATTGTGAGATCTAAGAAATTTATTTTGCAATTGTTTTCTCTTTCAATAGTGAATTGGATATTATGGTTGAGGGAATTAAGGAATTTTAAGAATAACGTCAGTTGTCTGTCAGTACCGGTCCAGAGACAAATAATGTCATCAACATATCTATACCACCAGGAAATGTGTTTGATAAGTGTTGTATCCGAGCTATCAGCTATTTAATTCGGATACAACACTTATCAAACACATTTCCTGGTGGTATAGATATGTTGATGACATTATTTGTCTCTGGACCGGTACTGACAGACAACTGACGTTATTCTTAAAATTCCTTAATTCCCTCAACCATAATATCCAATTCACTATTGAAAGAGAAAACAATTGCAAAATAAATTTCTTAGATCTCACAATTACCAGGAATTCAAATAATCTAACTTTTAATATTTTTAGAAAACCTACCTACACAGACACAATAATTCCTAACTCCTCAGCTCATCCAGACAATATTAAAAAATCAGCTTTCCACAGTTTCATTCACCGATTATTAAACATTCCAATGTCAGAATCTAACTTCAAAAAAGAATTAAATACCATTCGTGTCATCGCCACTAATAATGGTTATGACCCCAATATTGTAAATCAAATCCTAGGTAGGAAACAAAAGAAACTTTTATTAAAACAATTGTATTGTATCGTACCGGAGATTAATGCCATAACTTACAGAAAAATCTCGTTCATAGGGAAAACTAGCCATAAAATAGCAAATAAATTGAAATCTGAAAACATCACAGCAGCTTTCTATAATAAAGATAACTTAAAGAGTCTATTTGTAAATAACAAACTCAATAAAAGAAATAAATTAGATCACAGTGGGATCTATCAAATTAATTGTAACAACTGTAATGCTATCTACATTGGACAAACGGGTAGAACTTTCAACATCAGATTCTCCGAACACTTGAGATCTTGGAAATTACATAGAATAGAGTCACACGTTGCGAAACACATGCTAGAGCACAATCATACTTTTGCCATTACAGACTTGCAGATCTTACACATTGTAAACAAGGGATTGAGAATGAATTTCTTAGAGGCACTTGAGATCAATAAAGCTATTTCTGAGAAAAAACTTTTAATGAACGAACAACTAGACTTAAATTCTTCACCTCTCTTGAAACCGTTTTAATCCCTTGTCGAATTCTCCATTTTCTTAAACCGCCCCACCTTTGATGAATTATATTATATATAAGAGCACTTGTAACCTTCTTGTATCATACCTGATGATGGCCTTTTAGCCGAAATACGTATCGTAGAATAAAAATTTATTTTGAAACTAACCGAGTGTGTTTATTTTATTTATATTTAATCATGTTTCAACGAGAGCCGACAGCGAATTCCATTCAGTTTAACATTTATTATGCTTTATAGTCTACCTAGTCTATCTAGTTTTGAAAATTTCAGAATCGCGATTGAGAGTCGTGATGAACTTCCAAGACCTGAAAACTTAAAGACTAAAATTGTTGAAGAGTGAGGCGAGAAGAACTACTTCATAATTAACTGCTGTTATGTACATCAATAGAAGACTAGGAAAGAAGCCAAAAGATTACCAGTGCACAAACTAGAAAATAGACGACAAGTACAAATGTAACAAATGTCAGAAGAAAGTACACAAACTTTTCGAATGCAGAAACTTGGCGAAGGTATCCCTTTTATCAACTGAAGTTAAGTATGACATTTGTCAAGTTACAGGTCTAGATAGCGGATGCACTTCACATATTTGCTATGTAGGATCTGTCGGTAGCAGAAGTTTCATCATGTCGATAATATTTTGCTCATGTCTACAGATGACGCGGAAATCAAGATATTGAAAAATCATCTTGCTGGTAAGTTTGAAGTGAAGGACCTGGGTTACAAGTATTGTTTAGGTTTCAAGTTCGAAATGATCGATAATGGCTGTACTGTGAATCTAAAAGGGTACATTTAAGATGTACTCAAGATATTCGGCATTTAAGAGTATAGGCCTGTATCTACGCCGTTAGAACAAATTCTCAGTCTACCAAACGAAGAAGTCAAAGTAGAGCAGCGCAGTCAGCAGTTCCTTTATCGAGAGCTCATGGCAGCTTTAATGTATTTATCAGTAGGGACAGGACCAGACATATCGTATGCGTTCAGTTACTAGAGTCAGTATAATAACTGTTATACTGAGATTCATTGGAAGGCCGCTAAAAGGGTTCTCCGCTACTTAAAGGGGACATACGATGTTAGCCTTGCGTATACTTCTGTTTTGAGTGGAGGAGCAGTCAGCTGGGAGGCCAAGGAACTACAACCGTGGCACTTTCATCCACGGAATCAGAACACAAGGCATTATCCGAGGCGACAAAGGAGGCCTAGTATATAAAGGGATTGTTGGGGATTTTCGGATAAATATTTAACAAATGTGCGACAATATGGGAGTACGGGGAATCCAACGTATCATGCACTTACGAAACACATTGATATCAGACATCATTTTGTACGCGACGAACTGAGGAAGAACCTGGTATCAATTGCATATGTACCAACAACCGAAATGACGGCGGACATCCTTACTAAGGAATTATCGAAGACGAAGCACGAGAATTGCGTTTGACTCAAGTCCAAGGTCTTAGAGTCTTGAATCAGTGATGGTTGATGCTTGCTGCTGCTCGAGGGGAAGTGTTGCTGAATATAACGTCCGCGATCCGCAATATTAATGAAAAATTAGGATAGCATTAATAGTTCAATTGTTATAATCAATAAAATTATTTTTCTACTTATGCCATGTAATATATTTTTATTCTATCGTTAAAAACTATTGGAAATAAACTATTCTTTTATAAACGAGGGTTTCTCGAGTCATTGCTTTCTTCACTAATTCTAACAAATACCATTTATCTTTATTAGAAACAAAAAAAAAAACGTCAATTTTAAAATATTACAGCAAAAGATAGTATTATGTCATAAGTATTACAAATGTGTAACTGAATTTAGCCAGCACAGATAAATAATTTATCAGTAGACGTAATTCAGTATTGGAAAATGAGAAAATAAAAAACTATTAATCAAAATTTAATCCGAGTTGACAATAAAATCGTGACTCCCTAATATGTTATTTTCCTACATTACGGGCATTGAAAAGTGCAAGGCAAGAGCCAGTCAAGTTTATAATTGGCTTAAAATCAATTCAGACATTGAAAACTATTACATGCAATGTAAAACTTGTGAAAAGTTTGCGCGAAAAGCCTGTAAGCACACACTATAATCGTTTTCAATAGCTGAACTACCAAGGGAAAATAATTTTTGCGTTATATTAAAGCAATCGTAAGGATCACTATTTTAAATATACAAAAAAAAAGTTCATCAGCAATTAAATTATTCATGTACACGGGCATGTTTAGTTTTACAAATAATAACACAAATAAATAACTAGGCACTTTACTATAAACCAAAAAAAAATAAATAACAAGTCACTTAAGGGGTAAGGCCACTCTAGAGAATCAAAAACTTTGAAAATTTTTTTTTTGTCTTAAATTTAAATTATTCTCGAAAAAATGTTCTTAGCGATGTATTTTGGGGCAGATATTAGGCGACTATCAGTGCGCTCCCATATGCAAGCATTTAATCAGAAACTACAACTTTATCTTTAAACGCGTTTTTCTAGAAACCGTGTTTTTGAAAATGGGCGAAAACAGTAGGCCTATACAAGCCAATCAATAGACATGAATCTTCTACCATCTCAATAAATAGACAGTTTTCTATCGAAAATCGTAGGATTTTTTTTTATTGTTGCTAGTTTTTTTTTAATTAACAAATTCATATGCAATTTTTAGTTAAAAATCGTACTCTTTTTTGAATCGCGTGTCATTTTTACAAAAATCAATTTCTACCCCTTTGGCCTATATAAATGGCATCATAATCTTTGCATTTGAGTTCATATATTCCAGATTATTCTTCCCTATTGCCTTTGGGTTTGGTATTTATTAATATAATATACTTAATGTTGTTTTGTTGGTGGAGATGGTATATTGATATTGAGGTTTTGGAAAATGTTTGAGACATTTTTTGGATTGTTTTTGCTATTTAATTTAAATATATTCAGCTTTTCTTGGTTTTACTTTCTGTCTGTGTACATTTTTTGCCATATCTGATCTTTATGCTTATTTCTTAGTAGATTATAAATTGATTTTAGTTGGTATCTATTATTTATGACAATTTGTTTAATAGTGTCAAACTCTTTTTCAAATCTTTTCACTTAATGGTATTGTTACAATCATGCTATGGAAGGTGGATAGTTTTATGATTAAAGATTGGTTTGAACTTGCTGGTATAATAGTATCGGTACAAGTTGGTTTTCTGCATATTTCGAATTCTATTTTGTTGTTATTGTTTATGATTGTTAAGTCTAAAAAGTGTATTGTTAATGTTGTTCATATAAATTAGTAAATGATCTAATTCTTTGTACGTGCCTGACCAAATGCAGAATATATCGTCTACGTATGGTGTCCAAAATTTTATTTTGTTCGTCAAGGGGGTGGGTGAATTTAAGAGTTTCCGTTCATAATTGTTCATACAATTTTCGGGAAATAGTGGTGACATTGGTGAACCGATTGGTAGTCCGTTAGTCTGTTTATAACAATTACCATTGAATTGAAAATAGTTTTAATTCAGACATAAATCTATAACAGCACATAAACTAGTAGCTGTAGATGTTTTAAGATTTATAATTTATTTAAGTGTAAAAAAGGTAGTGTTCAAATGTTAACTATCTTAATACATTTTTATTTTTTAAGAAAATTGGTTTATTATTAAGTGACTTGTTATTTATTTGTGTTATTATTTGTAAAACTAAACATGAATAATTTAATTGCTGATGTGAAGACGAACTTAAATTTTTTTTTTGTATATTTAAAATAGTGTTCCTTGCGATTGCGATGAAATTTTACGAAGAGTGCCTATACGCAATTCAAGAACTGCAAAAGCTTTGGATACTTACTAATTGTATGCCTGCAACTGGGTTCGTGATATATTTTAAATTTTTGATGGACGAGTTTCATGTAGCAAAGTAGTTGTAAAGCGAATTTAGATGTTAATAATAATATAATAATAAAGTTTATTTATTTAGCACATTATACAACACATTTCCAGATTAATGTAAATACATAATTACCAAATAATAAATTAAAAAATATTCATACATACAATCAAAAAAGAAATAGTTTATAACGCAAGATACATTTCTTTAAGCTTATATTTAAATGTTTTGAGAGTTCTTGAATTTTTTTAAAAATAAAATTACTCTTTCATTTCTTTATGAGATTATTATTCATATATATTACATTCACAGCGGCTCAACGAAGTCCTGGTTTATCGTTAAAAAAAGCTTATTTGGTTGTTCCGCGAAGTCGAATTGTAGAAATGTCAAATTGGGAAGAAATTCAATCATTTGGCAAAGCGTATATTGATGAGGAAGAGGATTCATATTCATTTATTACCCAAGAAGAAATTTCTAAATTATTGATTTATATATACATATAACTACAGAGTTTGTTGAGTGTTGTAAGCAAATTTTATGGAAGTATTATAATTGAGAAAGTGAGGTGAATATTGCGAATGGAATTGTATGACATGCATGGGTGTTTTTTTTTGCTTAGAAGAGGGTGTGTAGATCAATTGTTTGCTCTTCGACTTTATGAAAAACATATAAAGAGAAAACAGTTAATCTACTTCTCCGCAGCAAGAAGCCATCTTGTATATTAAGCGTGTTACAGAATACTGAATGTTATAAAGATTTTAACATATTTCTAATAATGTGTAACCGTTTATAACCAAATATAGATTCAGGTTCTTAAATATTATTAAAAATCTTTAACGATAAAAATAATTAAATATCGACGGGCCATTTCTTAAAACTAAATTAAAAGTGAAAATTAGCCCTAAAATGGCTTGTATATTCTAAATGAACGGAACGATTATTTTATGCACCTTGTAGGTTATTTGGAATTGTAAGTGCATGTGTAAGCAAACTGTTAACTAATGGATTTTCGGACTGAAAAAACGTTGCAGTACGTGTTGGTGAACATGAGAATTGGCATGGTCACTGGGAATCGTGTTTTAAACTATATGGATAAAGTAAACTTTACACAATGCAGGTGGAAGAAGAAAAATGTATTAGCGTGACATTTTAAAAAGAATTGTGACAACTATTCAAATGTTATCTTTGCTAGTGCTGGCCTTTAAATATTCTAATAAAAATTAGATTCACCGCACAAAAGAGAATTTAAGTAACTTAGAATTCATAGTTCAATTATATTCGTTTACGATAATTTGACACAATTTTGATAAGAAAAACTTCTTCGTATTTATCTACATATATGTATGAACTACTTGATTGATATCTGATAAGGTACTGGATATAATTATTCATGAAATCAAGAAAGCTAAATATTACGAAACCCAACAATGGATGTTTCATAATGTATCATAAGATATTTTCAGTGGAAAGATTTATTTTTGTTTATAGAAAGGGTTGATCACAAGTGAGTACCAATTGTAAATGTTTGCGGACGAAGCAATGATAATGCTATATTATAGTAATATATCCGGTGCTTATTCGAGAGTTACAGCACGTATTAAATAAATAAATCAGGTTTCTGATTCTGCACCGTGTTCAGCACATCCTCTGAAATTAATTGGAATTTGTTCTTCTAACAAACAAGCAGTGCACTATTTCGGTTTACTACAAGAATAGAATTGCATTTTAGTGCTTTAACTTTCAGATGCGAAATGGTAGAGACAAATATAAACGACAATGTATTTGTAAATAATGTGACTCCATTAGAGAAGTGTGTTAGAACTCACGGGAAAAGTTTTTAAAACGCAACGATGCTATAAATTTGTTAAAGAAACGAATTGTTTGCCAATTTTTTGGCACACGCTTAGATTTCATAAACAAGAAGCTTCAGAGTACTGCTATTGATTTAATTTTTTTAGGACAATTAAATGAATCATTAGAAACATAAAAAATCTGAAACTTTGTTGAAAAAATGTATATATAGCAGTATAAATGAAATAATGAAAGAAAAGCAAAAACACTGCCTCGCACTATAAATAATAGAGGTAAATTTTGTTTAGATAGAAAGGATATTAAAATACAATATTTGAAAAATTCAAGCACATATAAGTATTTATTATGCATTAGCACATACATAAAACATTTAACAATTTCAATAGACATTTAAAATTCGAAACGCGTCGGAAATAAAAAAAATTATATTTGAAATTTATACCAGGTATTTTCATTTAAATACCCTGATCAAAAAAGAAAGTGTCATGTACGCATTCAATGAATTTAAAGAAATTTTCTTGTAACCGGTAAACTTTTAGAAGAATCTTGTGTTGCCGCCGAGACCAGTCTCGACGAGATTTGCGCTCGATATTTTCAAAAAATATATAGTCTCGATTATTTGACCTTGAATATATAGCACGTGATTGGCTATAGTTATTTGCGTACTAATTTGTGTTTGAATACATATATACTTTGTATGAGGACTGATAGGTATTGTGCAATAACATGTGTTCGACTAAAGACAGACATGCAGACACACAGAAAATAAGCAGGCTCGACTCTGGAAAAGTCAAACGGTGTTTTCCGTTAAAATCTATAAAATTCTTTTTATTCTGTAAAGAAAACGAAGGAAAACAATGATTTCGCAACTGCAGCCAGATTAGATATAGTGCCATAAACATGGTAGTCAGAATTTCAAAATGAATACATTTTCGTAATAATCGACACAATGGTAGTGAGCTACATCCAAATGGTGCATTGTACAAAGCATTAAGGGGGAACAACACTGTGACGACCTAAAAATTACGAGATTCATGACAATTTTTTTTTTCTTATACAAATATTATAAAAATATAAGTGATAGTGTGAAGAAAGATACATACTTTAAACTTTTCTAATGAATATTTTTAATTATAAAGTCTTTATGTTACAACAGTGTTGCAGAGGTCGTTGAATCACGCTGCACGTAGAACGCACCTCGGAGGTAATCATTATAACTCTGTCTGTGATAATCTGAAACAAAAGATAAAGCAGGGTTTCAATTAAGCGTATCCGAAAAAATCGAAAAATCAGTAAGAAATTTTGTTTTACCAAAGAGCTAAATAGAGAATTTAATTGAGATTAAGGTAGTAAAAATTCGATCTGATATTAATTAGTGGAGAAATCGTGAACCAAATCAAAAAATGTAGTTTCGAGAAAATCGCCTTTATGTTTAGTTTTCTTTGAAATAAAGTAGAAAATATCAAGACTTACCACAGTTCATCTATTCCTGGTCCATAGGAATCATCTTTTTTGTTTGTGCAGTTTGATATGTCTTTGATTTGAGCTTTGGGTCATCGGTTTTGCTCCCACAAGACGTACGCGCAGAAGCTTGATCTACACGAAACTGGTCTTTCTTTGTACAAAAAGAGTACATATGTTGGCCAATTTTAATTCCCAGTGCATCTGATATGTGCAATAAAGACGTCAATTCCTTATTGAACACGCAAACGGCTAAATAAATTGCTGTATGTACTATTATAGCGCGACTTGACGTATATTTCGGCGTAAATTTACAAATGAGAGCGTTGAAGCTCTCATGACAGTTATGTAAAAGAAATACCTTTATCATGAGCTATACCTAAATATAAAATATAATTTTTTGCGTAGAATATAAAAAAAAAAATATTTTAAAAGCAAAATTATATTAAAAACAATATTCCGAACGTTTTCAGCAATGTGCGCTACAAATGAAAATGCGGTTTACCTTTGTTATTTGTAAGAATTTCAGCTTAATATTTTAAGAAATTATTCTCAAAGATACATACTTTAAAATAATGTAAATAAAAATAAATCTAATTTTTTGAAACCGTCACTGTGTTGTTCCCCTTTAACCAAAAAAGAAAGATTATTTAATTCGCGCTGTTAGATTTTGTCTAACATTGATATTTATCTTAGTTTCATTGGTGTTTATCTTAATTTTTAATTGATGCGCGAGTGATAGCAGGTTTTTTTTTTTTGGAAACGATGTTATCAAGGAAAATATCAATATATTTGAAAACATTACTACGGCGAAGAAGTATTTATATTTAAAATTTGTGGAATATTATGAATACTGGAGATATATATATATATATATATATATATATATATATATATATATGTATATATATATATATATATATATATATATATATATATATATATATATATATATATATATATAATCTAAAAAACCAGGTTAATATTTATTGAATTCGAACTGCAATATCCTGGTACGTAATGATTGAACTACTACATTATTGTTGTACATACATCCACAGTACCCATTATTTGGTGCAGCTACGAAATAAATATATGAATTTATGTGTTGAACGGCAACAATATTTTATATTGCTTTCATGACCTGGCTGTTGACAGCCGAGCACCACGTAAATTTTCGGTTCGATGAACTTAAAATCAGTTAACTTATTCCCTAAACTCATCCGCATCCATTTGTAAACAAATTTAACACACGCAAGACATGCAAAGTAATTTAAATTTCTTTAAATTGGTTTCGAATTGAATGGCTTATCATACTTTTTTTTATTATCTGTCGGTGAATACTTGCCTTATTATACTTTTCTTACAATTTAAATTGCGCAAAGTTGCACCAAATTTACATTTAGTCATAGCGTTTTGGATTAGTTACTAAGAGTCAGCCCATCCCTTATTTTTACAGTGCAACTTAAGTAAATCAATTCCTAAGGGAACGATGCTGCTCTCACTTAAAATGCACGGCAAAATAAAAACAATAACATGCCAGGTTGAAAAGTGTCGTTATTGTGTGATTGAATTTTATCCAAAATATTAGCTCTGTAGAGCGATACTATGACAAGGCGAGGATTAGTAACCTAGGTAAATGCATTTTATTAAATTTGCGTCAAAAAACAATTCCAGAACTTTAATGTTTTCGCATAATTTTGATTCTGAATTATATGGTAGAATCTGATAACACTGAACCAAATCGGTTCTCAGTTTCACGTTTCTAAAAAATAGTTTTTGGGTATTTTAATTCGAATGTCAAGGTGAGAAAAACTAGAATTGGATATATTTTTCAGTTTCTGCTAGTACAGTTTAAATTATATGGCTTAGCTTGTATCTCATCGTTGGTTGATATATTGTCATCAAGCTGCATACGTTGAAATGTACTTGTTCTACGAAAGCAAATATAGGCACTTTGATAATATGTAACAGGTGTTTTATATAAATGAAAATGCTTGGTGTTACAAAAAAACATAAACTATTGCTTATTTCGTTTTACGATTCGCAGGTCCGAATTAGACTGTTCGTAAACAAACTGTTTTGTAAAAACTTCCGTAAATGTGTGTTTATTATATCTATTATATTCCAATGCGCATTATATTACAAAGTGCATTTAAAAAAAAACCAAAGAAAGGTGGATAATAATTATTCAGCTACTTGTTTATTTATTGACACTCACAATATGCATTAGATCCTTAAATTCCATTTAGTTTTGTTGAAATATCCATGCATATATACAAAAGTTAATCTATATTATGTTTCTGTTTAGTCTAAGGGTGTTGTCTTAAGTTATAGTTACACTTATAAGAGATTTATGGTCGTTTCATATTTCAAGATAAGGACCAATGTGTAGAAAAATAGTAAACAGATGTGGTCATTTTTAAGATCTGGCGACGAACCTTTTTGGGCAGTCTTGTGTAGAATGCTGAAGTGGTAAAGCGTAGAGATAAACCTTCCGAGACCACAGATATAATAAAGAGCACGATTTAATATAAAACTTGTATTATTATTTATTAATTAGATCCCAAAACCCAAAAGGTTATGGGCCCAGATAACGTGAATTAGTTTTTATATTGGAATTGTGCGTGAAAAGCATTTTTAAAGTGTTCTGTATTGTGTAATAAGCAAGTGTGAAAGACAATGAAAAATTCAAAGTTGAAAAGAAACATTAAAGTCTTCGATGGTGAAAAATATAGTGTGTGGAAGTTTAGAATAAAAGCTGTATTAGCTGAACTTAATATTATCAAAGTTGTTGATGATGTGATTCCTCAAATACCTGGTGATGAGTGGAATAAAGCCGAAAGAATCGCCAAAATTGTTATCGTAGAATATTTATCGGATTCTATTCTTGGATTTGTGAAGGCTTGCGATACATCTTTAATAAAGTCAAATCTTATGATGGTGTGATAATTGCAATCGAAAATCTATCTGAAGTTAATATAACATAAGCTTATTTGAAAACAAGACTATTAGATCATGAAGTGAAATTATCAAATGAGTGCAATGATACTAGTGCTAAAGAAATTCAAGTTGAAAATTTTTGAAATGCATATTCTAATGTTAAACAAAATCAGTGTTTTAAGAAAAGAAATATTAATAAAATTAAACTAAATAATAAACCTTCATCAATGAAATGTTATCATTGTGAAAAGAAGGACATATTAAATGAGAATGCTGTTATTATTTAATAGGACAAACGTTTAAACCTTTTTAATAATTAACATACATAACAAAGAAGAACACTTCAATCTGTTCAATTAAATCAGCAAGCATCGAACGAGTCATCTGGTTTTGCTTTTATGGCTGGAAAGAATTAAATGAAAATTTTGTCAATATTCAACTGCCAGAAGAAATGTCAGTAGCGAAGAATGATGTCTTCATTGAAGCAACGAAGAAGGGAACATTGAACGTGGTCAGCAATATGGAAAATCAAGGACTACTGGAGAATATGTTGTATTGTCCAGAAATTCCATACACCCTGATATCTGTTCCGCGGATGCAAAGTTCTGGATTAAAAGTCATTTTAGATGAGAGTGGTATGAAAATAAACAAAGGGTGGTAAGACTGTAATAAATGGTAAGTCTTTGAACAATTGATTTAAATGCTTTAAAGTAAATATAAATAAAGTAAGATCTATAAGCCAATAAATTAATTATGAAATATGACATCAAAGTTTTAGTCATTAGGCAAAAGCAAATTCTTTAAAGTTAAAGAATAAACATATTATTAATGATAAATGGCAAATAGATCAGGTTACACCAAATGATGGTTTATGTGAAGCATAAATACTTGGTGAACAAACACGGTTAGCATTTAAAAGGTAAAAGACAAAAATCAAATAACGCGACCATTGTTAATTATACATTCGTATGTTTGTGGTCGGATCACTTCTCCTAAAATATGTAATAAATAAAAAACTATTTTGTTGCTTTTATTGATGAATATACTCACTGTTGTGTTAGATATTTAAATTGACACAAATTAAATGTTTTTCAGTTTTTAATGACTGTGGCAAATAGAGTGAGGTTGATTATAATTTAAAAAAAAATAGTAAATTTATATATTAAGAGAATATTTGTGGATTGGGGTAAATAATTACTGTGTGAAAAAGGTATTAGCTATAATTTGCAAGTTCCACGAATCCTCAGGAATAAATGGTGTGTTGAACGTTTGAAAACAACGTTAACTAAAAAGTTTGCACAATGACAATTGGTGCAAGTATTGAAAAGGTTAAACACCATATGAATTGTGGCATTATATGAAGCCTCAAATAAAGTATTTGGTTCAATTGTTTAAATGCATGATAAAACCAGTAAAAATAAAGATTATGATGAAAAATTCATGGAAAGGAATACTGGTAGTATATGAACCAAATGGAAATAAAAATGGGATGTGGGAACCGCAAAATGAGTAGCATTTAGGCACGTTATTGTTGATGAAATAAATGTTCTGAAAACATGGCCTATGGTAATAATGAAAGGAGTTGGTTATAAAACTCCTGTAATAAAACTGATATTTCTGAAATTGAATCAAAATCAGTAGTAAACTCAAAAGTAATAATGAAAGGTGTTGGTTATAAAACTCCTGTAATAAAACTGATATTTCTGAAATTGAATCAAAATCAGTAGTAAACTCAAAAGTAAAAATGAAAGGAGTTGGTTGTAGAACTCCTGTAATAAAACTGATATTTCTGAAATTGAATCAAAATCAGTAGTAGACTCAAAAGTAAAAAGGAGTTGGTTGTAGAACTCCTGTAACAAAACTGATATTTGTGAAATTTAATCAAAATCAGTAGTAGACTCAAAAGTAAAAAGGAGTTGGTTGTAGAACTCCTGTAACAAAACTGATATTTGTGAAATTTAATCAAAATCAGTAGTTGACTCAAAAGTGAAAAGGTTGGTTGTAGAACTGCTGTAATAAAACTGATATTTCCGGTATATAATCAAAATCAGTAGTTGAGTCAAATAAATCTGATAGGTATAAATCAGATAATGATAAAATAATAAAACACACAGGTGAATCATTATTTAAAATAATGAAATGAAACAAATATTTTCTGAGTTAAGGAGAAGGATAGAATTAAAAATCGAAAGCATATTTCTTATGATGAAAATAAAATAAATGGTCATATTATGTCTGCGCAATCGATTATGTATAAAATTCTTATTTTATATGAGGAAATTAAGAATAAGGTTTATAGTCCAATGGGAACAAGCTATTAAGAAAGAGATAAACTCTCTTATGATTAATAATAAATGGACTTTAGTAAAAAAGCCTGAAAATAAAAATATAGTTGATTGTAGATGTTTATTTACTATTAAAAATGATGAATATGTAAATTCATTAAGATATAAAGCTCGAATAGTTGCAATAGGTGTCACTCAAGAATATCTTGAAAATTGTAATGAAACTTTTGCACTAGTTGCAAGGATTTTAAGTTTTATATTCATAGTAGCTTTTGCAAATCAATTTAACTTGTTAGTTTATCATATGGATGTAAAACAAAAAAAAGGATTTTCTAAATGGTAATTTAAAAGAGGAAATTTATATGGAAGTTCCTCAAGGTGTTACAATTAAAGAAAATCATGTCTGTAAATTAAACAAAGCCTTATATGGACTAAAAGAAGCAGCGAGATGCTGGTTTTTAAGTTTTTTTTGAACATGCTATTAAAATTAAATAAGGATTAAAAGGAAAATTCTTTTGCTGATAGATGTATTTGCGTTTTGATAGAGAAAATAGTTCTAAATGTATGTATATGTGGTTTTATATGTTGATGATTTTGTAATTGCAACAATGAAAATTACTAAAATGAAAGGGTTTAAAAAATTATTTGATGTATAGTAAAAATACTATAGTAGAATTGAAAGGAATCAATCTATTTTCTAGGTAATAGAATTACAAGATATAAAATAATAGAATAACTCTAAATCAACATGCATATAAAGATACAGTCATAAATAAATTTAAAATGAGAAAATGTACGGCTGTAAGTACACCACTTGAAAATATGTTAAATTTTAAAGCTTTAAATTCTGATGAAAAGTATGATGCACCTTGTCGTGTGTTAGTTGCGCATAATGATTTGCACATGATCAGATTTAATTAAAGCTATAAATATATTGAGTAAATATATGAATAAAGGTAATAAAGAACTATGAATATGTCTTAAAAGAGTATTAAGATATTTGAAAGGTGCGATAGATCTCAAATTCTTTTAAATGACTATAATAAAATCTAAGTGGCTATGCAGATTCATATTAGGGTAGTAATGATCATAGTGATAGAATAAGTACAACAGGGTATTTGTTGAAATTATTTAAAAGTAATACTGTATATTGGAGCACGAAACAATAAGTTTCGGAAGCAGCTTCTTTTAGAGAAGCTGTATAAATGGCCCATTATGAAACAGTAAAAGTAGCACTATGGTTGAAATCATTATCTACAAGTATTAATATGAATATTGGACAACCTATGATTTATTGCGAGAACAATAATGGTTACATTAGTATAGCGAACAATCTTAGTTGTCATGATAGGTCGAAACATATCGATACATAATATGATTGTCAAGAAAACATAAATTGAGAAAAATTTAATAAAAATAAAATTATGTGCTAACAGGTAAACAGTTGGCGGATGCTTTAACAAAGCTTTTACCAGCAGCCAAATTTGTGAAGCTGAGAACAGGAAAAGGTTTAGAATAATATTGAATTGAAAATTATATTATTACTTGTAAATTCTAGGAGTAATGAAATGGTCTGATTAGGTTTTTCTGGGTTTCCCTAATCCTACGCAATGAATGTTGGACCATATGTAAAGTTAGCCCCAGAAGGTGCAAGGAAGGTATGTCTCTGCTCAGATATAAAAAAGGGATCTAAATTAAGATTTGATAATGCCGATTAATTTTTGAGGGGGGCGTGTTGAAATATCCATGCATATATACAAAAGTTAATCTATATTATGTTTCTGTTTAGTCTAAGGGTTTTGTCTTAAGTTATAGTTACACTTATAAGAGATTTATGGTCGTTTCATATTTCAAGATAAGGACCAATGTGTAGAAAAATAGTAAACAGATGTGGTCATTTTTAAGATCTGGCGACGAACCTTTTTGGGCAGTCTTGTGTAGAATGCTGCAGTGGTAAAGCGTAGAGATAAACCTTCCGAGACCACAGATATAATAAAGAGCACGATTTAATATAAAACTTGTATTATTATTTATTAATTAGATCCCAAAACCCAACAAGTTTTATAGCAATTTAAATATTTAGTTTGTTTGTCGTAACTGTGTACAATAGGGATTTTATGTATTATGTTTTGTTGTATACTGTCATTGGCTGAATACACAAAATTTGAATTGCCATTAGTTCTGATGTCACTTCCGAGAGATCGATTTAAAATAAAATGTAGAAAAATATCAAAATATATGTGCACTCGTTAATCGATATATTGCCTCTGATATATTGCTGTTAATGTATGGCATAGTGAAAATATACTTTAAAAGATTTATATCATGCCTCTCCCATCAATGGGGTGGTATTCTACGTACGGGCTTTTTTACAATATCGCGCTGCTCATACACCCACGTATTCCGCTTTCTGTCTCTCCTAGATACACCAGAAATACTTCTCAAAAATTCATTTCTACAGCAGTCATACGTTTTCTATACTTGGCTTGCCAAACCCAAGATTCACTACATCCACGATGTCATTGGTACATCATTATACACACATAGTCTTGCATCCATAGAAATATTACACATTGTTGACCGGTGACGAGTTAACTCGTCTGTTCATGCCCAAACGTTGTTGACCGGTGACGAGTTAACTCGATTTTTCATTCCCAAACGTTGTTTACGGATGACGAAATGCGCATTTTGTTTAGTCGTGTCCGCTTTATTTTAAAAAAACTTGTCACTGGCGTAAAAATAAATCCAACTAGAAGGTGTAGAGTATGCTCTATAAAAGGAAAGCGCAGATATATCTGTAAAACATGTTCCGTACCAATACACATGGGTGATTGCCATACAGGGGTGCGTTCGAAAATTTACTCCGTAGTTTGAGTTGAGTTCGAGTCGACTATAGTTAGAGTTAACTATAGTTAGATATCGAACTCGACGAACATCCACGAGTTTCCATACAGTATTTTGTGGTACATGCTTGTAATAGTTACATTGAGCCCATTTTTAAATAATATAAAGTTTAGATAGCGCCGTAAAATGAATAAAAACAACAAAAATAAAATAAGAAAGGTATTAATTGTAGAGTTAGCATCAAAAATATGATTTGAAATAATGAGAAATATAGTAGTATAAGTATCAAATTAAATGAAATATATCATATTATAACGAATTAATATTGTTAATAAACAATGCGCATGACGAGTCAAGCGAACCTACCTCGTCGAGCTGGGTTGAAATAGTAAACTCGGAGTTAAAAACCGAACATTTTCGAACGCTTCCACGTTTTTTTAGTTTGTCGTGGTATAGCGTATGACATTTTTAGCGCGGGGATGGAATTATAGTAGCCACCTTCAGTAGCACTGCAATATTAAGCGCTGTATAGCTTATGCATTACGTTATACAGCGACAGACATACCAGCTTATTTACAGCGCCAAGTCAATGCAGTAGACGTGAGAAGAATTGAATGTAATATACGTTTTAAATAACAGTTTTAAGATCCATGATTTTAATATTGAACATATTTTGACTCAATTGTAAACTGATAGTTATTTTACTACCCTACTTATAATAAGGAAGTAGGTATCATTAATTGTTTATGTATAATGTTATTGATAAACACATGAATAAAATAATATAAGATGGTACTACGAATTAAACTGTTCCCGATATATACTGTAAATACTTAATTCTATGCCAGAATCGATAAGAAAAGTAATATGTATTGATTATAGAACATACCAAATTTAAGTAGGCCAAATAATAGAGGTAGGTATATATCAAGAAACTTGTTATTTGCTGATGACCTTCTACCTAAAGCTCAAAATAGTAGCTTCTCAATTTATTCATCTACATGGTGTTTCTATATTTTTATTGTATTCTATTTGACTTCAAAATCTCGTAGCTGGACAAAAACGTGGTCTTGCAGATAGATATGTAATTAAATTAACTATGTATTTCATTACGCTAATAACAATGCTATAACTTTAAAAGATTGAATTCTTCGTTGAATTCATGTATTTAAAAACTCATTATGTAGATCAACTTTTTGTATGATTGTCGAAAAGTCGCCGAATAATAGTAGAAAGTTAATTTTATCTAAAATAGGCGGTCGTATACTATTCAAGAGTTAGTAGTACATTTAGAAAGAATATGGTGTGAGTGGATCTTTGTTAATTGTTGTATGCTGATAGTAAGGAAGCAGGAAGGGTTGATGGCAAATTTGATATTGAAACAAGGTTGTTCTTTCTGATCAATTTATATATATATATATATATATATATATATATATATATACATACATACAAATTGAAGAAAATAAGGTTTTGATTGAGCATGAATTGTGTGAAAGAAAAGTTGTATGCAAGCGCAATGCAAGAGTGTATGAATTGTGGAAATATAGAGAATGGCGAAATATTGTCAAGATGTGAAAAAATGTAAAGGAAGTTTTGGTACCCGATTGATGGGAATAGGCATGATGATGTATGTGTGTAAATATTTTGGTATTTCCAAGGAAAATAGAAATCGAAATACGTAGGTGTAAGAGTAGTATATTACAGACATGACGAATTATTGTCACTACTGCCTAAAAGGTGTCGCTGCATGTTATATGTTGAAGCTATTTAAATATTAGCTGCCGCTCAACACTTTACTTTAATAGAATGAAACAAAGTAAATATTCATATTAAATTTCAATTTTAGATTGACTACTGTTTTTCGTATATGGTTAATTATTTCTTATAGAAAACCAGGCCCGTCCGACTCTACCATAATTCTATTGTTGACGAGATTTGCTCGCTGACTAGAAAATTGTAGATGGCTCTGACAATCAATAGTGATCGAAAAGCGGACCAAAACATAACCTAATTAGACATATTCTTTAAGTTCTTTAGCTTCATTACGTCATAATTAAAATGCCCAATTGTTGTGCCGCGATCAGGTTTTAAATGATTTAATTACTTCAAAAAAACTGCGATTCCCGTGCCAAGAGCACAAACTAAAAATAATGTCTAAAATTATTTTTATTTTTCTAAAAGTACGTTTAGAGCGTAATTGTTTGTTCTTAAATGCAGATCAAAAAGAAAATTTGCATAAAAAAAAATTGGCAAAACATTGCATAAACTAAATATATATAAGAAATAATTTTATTTGATTGCTTTTTACCCCTATGATTTCCCACTACAAATACCACTAAAATTTATATTTTTACTTTAAAGTTAAATTAATTTGATTTTACGTTAAATGGTTACCTATTGCGTCATTCAATTTAAAAAAAATAAATATTATTCTTCAAAAATTTTGGAAATACAAATAAAACTATAATGCAACTATATTTAGATATAGTTGCGTTAAAATATTCGTACCGGTTGAGCCATGAACATCATGACGGGCACAACTGATTGTCAGTGCCATCTACAACTTTCCAGTCACTATTAGAAGTGTCAAAAGCTTGAGTCTGACAGGCCTGCAGAAAACCTTGCATTTCTAAGGATGCAAGGTTATGCGTCTACAAAAGTAGCCTTCTATGAAGTGTAATATTTTGTAACCAATACCTTTTCTAAAAAATCTTTCAAATAAAAGTTATTTTAATTATTAATATCTTTTATTTTCATTCTAACTAATTTTCTTGTAAGTACTACCGTTTTTGAGTTATAGCAGAATATTGATAATAACTAACTAACCGGTACCTTTCCTGCAAAAGTTACAAGTTATGCGAAATAATAATATCTTATATTCTACTAATACTAATTCAGGGAAGGTCAAATGATTTATTTCCATTACAATCTCGAGATCTAATTTTTTCATGATTACATTACTTACTGCGTATAAGAAAGTAAAAAGCAAGTGGTTCATCTCGAAAAACTAATTGTAATAGTTATTTGTGGTGCACTGTAAAGAGACAGGAAGCAAAATATGTGGATATTTGGGCAGTATTGTAAGAAAATTTCGCACGTAGACAGAACCAAATGAGATGGTCATGTTGAAAGATGGACGAAACCGACTTACGTTGGTGAGATGATGGGTGCGCGAATTTGAAGTTGTCTTCGGAATAAGACAATAAATGTGACTGAGATTGAGTCGTGCGAAAGTAGAGTTGTAAGCAAGTGGAATAGAAGAGGGTAAACTTGATAATAATGAATAACGTGAAAGATGTTTGTAAAGATGTAGATGAATGGCGAAAGATTATTAATATTTGAATTTATGTTACATCATTTGATGGGACAAAGCAGGAAATTATATATATATATATATATATATATATATATATATATATATATATACATATATATGTATATATATATATATATATATATATATATATATATATATATATATATATATATATATATATATATGCGTATATGCGTATATGCGTATATGCGTATATGCGTATATGCGTATATGCGTATATGCGTATATGCGTATATGCGTATATGCGTATATGCGTATATGCGTATATGCGTATATGCGTATATGCGTATATGCGTATATGCGTATATGCGTATATGCGTATATGCGTATATGCGTATATGCGTATATGCGTATATGCGTATATGCGTATATGCGTATATGCGTATATGCGTATATGCGTATATGCGTATATGCGTATATGCGTATATGCGTATATGCGTATATGCGTATATGCGTATATGCGTATATGCGTATATGCGTATATGCGTATATGCGTATATGCGTATATGCGTATATGCGTATATGCGTATATGCGTATATGCGTATATGCGTATATGCGTATATGCGTATATGACGCATATAGTCCGTTTTATTGCAGAGCATAGTCAAACACTCCTTGGAAATGGACAGACGATCGTTAACTGAAAGCAAATGCAGCAGCTATTCGTGAAAAATATTGAGCACCCGTTCGCTTCAAATGCTCACAGCCTCAGCTATCTCGTGCTTAGTCACTCGTCGATCGCCGATTATCATCTTATGGATTTTATCGAGCATGTCTGGTGTGGTGACCTCTTTTGGACAGCATAGAAACTCATCATCAAAATTGCACGTACGACCGCGTTTAAATTCAGCTGTCCAATATTTAATTTTTGATATTGAAGTACAGAGAAAATACATGTATCTGTAACAATCGGGACTGTTAAATTTGACTGTTCCGCCGATCTATCATATTTCGGGATCGACGACTAACATAGCGGCCGGTCGCTGATATCGGCGAAGATTCGACCTTTTATGCATAATCATGATTAGTGCGATATTGCTAACATATGCGAAACTTGCCTAAAAACCGAGCAAAGCAGGAAACGTCGGATGATCGATACCGTCATATCCAATTTGACACGGTAGGCCATCAGTTAATTGTTAATCATTTATTGCATTATAATAATTATACTATGTTTTGTCTTTTTATCTGATATAACGTAGATTATTTCAACATTTATAATATTATTAACTTAAATTAAATATATTAATCTAGTAATCACGTGTTGGTTATTAATGTGCCAGTGAATTACGAAGTTATCCAGCAACCAAAGTAATTCAGGTAAGTATAATAACCCTTACCTTACCTCGACTATATTTGAGACGTGAGACGTGACGGGACTAGTTGTTCAAAGGCATGTATGTTACATTGGCGCAGTCGGTAAGATCGGTGATAAACTGTGTATTTTTACCCAAAAATAAACCACAATCACCGATCGAATGATTCGTCTCATGTATAGTAAAATTTGTGGAAATTTAACTAAAATGACAGCACCCGTAATAACCTCAATGTCATTAGAAACAACGACAACGACTATAGTTACAACGGCTAATATGCATTACCATGTATCGAAAAGAGTCTCCGGGAATCAGACTTTTAACCTGTACGTCATGGAAACAAACACCGCCCCTGCAATGAATCCAACAATGTTCCTCTTTTCATACCATTTATCCTCGCTTGTACCCACCGCTCTCACTCTAAAACTAAGCACTCCAGATCATTAGGCCCCAGCCGATCCATCACAGGTCTTTACAAACCCTGACACTATGAACGCGTTAAAGAATGTAGAGACCTATTTGGAAGGACCAGATCAAAATTGTTTTTGGATAACGTAGCCGCGGTTGCGGAGTGCTATAACAGGACCGATATTCAAATTGTTCACGTAATTAAATTAAAATTACGGGGAGACATGTTTCTATTCGTTACCCGCGGATCGTCTGCCTACCACAGTAGTTACTATGAAACACTGGTTATTGCAAATATTCGGATGAAAGTTAGATGTAGCTAAATTGCAAAAATATGCCTTTCGTTTAGAGATTTCAGCCGCGAAAGTATATCCGAACACCGCTTAGACAGCGCTTTGCGGATAAGAATAAAAAGCGAAACGGCTTTAGTTCAACAATTTTTTGAAGGTGTAGAGACGTCTAGCTAAGTAAACATGAAGGTTTCAGAAATTCGAAAAAATGGTAGAAGTGCTTCCATACACAGAACATTGCGAAGAAGTTATATCGGGGATGTTTAAAGCAACCAAAGCGGATAATATTCGGTCAGAAATTCGCGCAGTCAATTCACCGACGAGTTTTCAAACGACAACGCATAAATCGGCATTACGGAAACGGAGTAATAAGCATTTGTCCTTTTCGCCTATGTAAAGTTGACACAAAGCAAAATTCAAATTTTCTCTTCACCAGTATTTTGTCCCTAATTTGTGCCTATTTGGTTCCATCAAGGCCGATAACAGAGTAATAAACATTTGCATTTTCGTCTATGAGTACGTTTCCCAAGTGTGCTACTAATTTACACAAGTTCCTCGGATTTTGTTCAAAATTCATAAATTAGGTTCTGAAACTTTTTTGGAAAAGAAATATTTCATTTTTAAGTTATAAGCTATTGAATTTTTCTCAGATACTAAATAATAGAAATTCATGCAATTTTGGTCAAATGTAGCTGATAAATAGATCTATCTACATATATTTAAAAAAATTAATTTCATTTAATTTTAAATATGAAAAATTAAGTTTTTAATAAACAAATTAATTTTTTTTCATGTTCTCCATGTGATTCCTGAATTTTAATTCATCCACAAGATTGTAAAAGTCTTCCTCTTCAAAATTGTAAAATAAAATTTTCCAGCCCGTAATTAATAACCGAGTTATAGTGACTTTCAAGAGTCACTAACGCCTAAGCACAAGGAAACTACAGCGCGCGCTGTACATCTAATTCAAGTGTTTTGGGTTCAAAGGTTGTGATATAAACAAATATGATAAGTTTACTGAAATCAGCAAATAAATTAATAATTACATATAAACAACAAGAGTTTGTCTATATATTATTTTTACAGTGAATTAGTTTAGTGCTAATAGTTTCTCTGCCGTGTTAGTTACTGTTTGAATATCGATTATGATTTATATGTTCCAATCATCATTGCTTACCGCATCTAACCAGGTATGTTTGGCTTCGATGTAGAAAATGTAAAAATCCAAACAAACGCAGCATATTGCGCATGGTCGCGCATGTGCAGAGGCGAATTTAACATAAAATGCATTTTCAATTTGAAAATATAGCTTTATTAAAGATGTTCGCAATTGCATAAACACTATAACATAAAGATTATTCTATTGCCCCTAACATATTCATTTTTTTCATTGATTCATCGACAAATGCAAGTGTAATGTCTCAAAATAAATGAGCCGCCGATTCTGGCCATAAGGTTAACATGTCTCTCAGCATTGACTGTGAACAAATTCGAACCCCGCGTCTTTGGTCACGTGCTTTCTTTTTTTTCCTATGCATCTTTGCAGGTATTTTAGCAAAAATGCCGCGTGCGAATATTTGCTGCAATCCACTCAACATAAAAAAACACAAATGTGTATGTAAAAATAACAGGAAAGTGAAATGCAAAATTTACAGCATCGGATGGGTAATATATTTGCGATTCGTGTCGGAGGCAAATTGGCAAGAAAGAAGAAACATCTATCCAAACAAAGGAGTTAACCCCTTGGTTAGGTTAACCCAGTCGTGTACTAGACACCAAGGTGAACGGACGTTTTCTACGTGAGCTCTGAGTGTATACATTTATTTGTCAACAAATTTGTGTTTGTTTTTAAATTTATGTTGATAGTTTGGTCGATTTTCGTCTGATTCCATTCGGATTTCGGCTGATATCAGCTAAATATCGTGTTTTCTTCGTAGTTTTGGCTACATTTTTATATATTCTGGTGGGTTTTTATACTTTCCTTGTTTCTTTAACTGTCCGCGTTGGCGGACGGGGTGTTCGACGGAGGGGGCAACCCCTCCGTTACATTAAACCCTGCGAAAAAGCAGAAGGTGATGAGCCAGTTGACGGTGGAACAATCTCTCCGGTTTCTGGTCATTAAGAAAAAAGATGGGTCTGATTTCTTCAAGGCCAGCCCGTTTTTAATTAGTAAACAATTGTACAGTTGGCGATGTTCAATCTTTGAAAAAAAATAAGGTTGGCCTTCTTGTTGAAACTAAATCAGCCAAGCAAGCAACTCGGTTACTTCAAACTACTATTTTCTCAGATTTTCCTGTTGAGGTGTCATCTCACTCGACCCTCAATGCCGTCAAGGGCGTGATTACTTGTCGCGATTTATTAAATTGCACAACGGATGAGCTCTGCTCAGAGCTTAAATCACAAGGAGTTTCTGAAGTCAGGCGAATTACCTGCAAGGTCAATGGCGCAGTGGAGAACACTGCGTCCATTATAATATCCTTTTTTTGCATAAGTTGCCAGCTAAAATACGGGTAGCCATATACAGTTTACCTGTCAGGCCTTACATCCAAAATCCGATGCGCTGCTTCAATTGCCCAAAGTTTGGGCACAGTTCAAAGACGTGCAAGGACACAAAAATCTGTATCTGCGGTAAAGCACCCCACGAGGAACAGCGCTGTACCGATCCGGTAAAGTGCGTTAATTGTGGAGAAAGTCACCTGGCTTTGTCAAAAAGTTGCCCTAAATTTAAAGAAGAGTATGCCATCATGAAACACAAAACTCTAAACAATTGTAGTTTTCCTTTTGTACGTCAGAACTCTGCAGTTCCGACACTGAGCTTTGCCAAGGTTGCTGCAGCTAAAACTGCTACTTCTGCTACCTCTGTTAACGACATTGCTGCTCTTCTTTTACCTGAAATCAAAAAAATGATTATGAAGGCGATCTCCACTATTATGGGCGCCATAATTAACGCTGTTCTTTCTAATACCTGTACAACAACCAGTAACACTACAATGCCGCCACTCCCTTTTGTTCCAATACCTGTTTTGCCAGGTACATCTCAATCTCTGAATAAAGTGCTTTCTTCAAATATTATGCCATCTCCTGCGTTTTCTTATTTTCAGGTGGGTTTTTTAATTTTCTCTACTTTCTAATAGCTTTCAGAGTCGATTCCTTTTGCGTTCGCCTTTAGGCCTTAGAGCCTTTATTCGTTTTATTTATAAATAGTATTTATTGGGTTTATTTATCTAATTTGAGTCGTGCAGAACCACTCATAGCATGCGGACGTAAAGCCACAGAGCTCTGAGCGATTAGACAATCGATTTAAAAAAAAAAGCAATTACCACCAAACTTTCATAACTACATATACTTCAATTCAATTAGGTATCAGTTATTAGATAAAACTTATTTTTATATGTTCAGTTAACCTTAAAATAACTTACTAGTATTGTTAAAATAAAGTGCACTAAAAAGTGTGCTATACAAATAAACATGCCTGAAGTTAGTGGAGGAATCCCTACTCACGTATACGCAGTTACAAACATAAAACAAACAAGTGGAGGATTTAACACAACAACCAGTACATCAACAAGCGCCAACTTTATATACAATACTCTTACAACAGCATGTCAAACAACACCCATAACATCACCAACAATGTCCAGCCCAACCTTTTATACTAGAGATTCACCTATGTCAGTAATATCTACACCAAGTACATCAAATACACAAGGTAACTCAAATCAAATCATTCCCTGGCAAGCGGTTACCCGAAAATACACGGCAAAGAAAAGAACACTCGACACGGAAACTATTCCAAGTCAGGATACAACCAAACGACAAAAAAATAAAACAACTACCTCTCAAACATTTATCCATAGTAATAGATTCTCAGTACTAACAAATGAATCTAACAAAAATTTAACGAAAACTGAACCAAAACCCCCACCAATATTTATCCAAGACATAACGGATTTTAGCCTTATGGTACTCAGCATCGAAACAGCATTAAAAACTGAAGAATTTATTTGTAAAACGCAAACAAACAACGTTATAAAAATTAATACAACTACTGCAGACGCTTACCGAAAATTAATTACTCTACTCACCAAAAATAACGTTGAATATTACACATACCAATTAAAACAAAAGAGAGCATACAGAGTTGTTGTTAAAAACTTGCACCACACAACACCAACACAAGAAATAAAAGAAGCTCTTGAGGAACAAGGTTTCCAAATAAGAAACATATCAAATATAAAGAGTTGGAGAAACAAGTACCACTACCCATGTACTTTATTGACTTAGAACCCGATCAAGACCAAAAAAAATTTTACGAAATCAAACGGCTCCTATGCACAGTTGTCACTGTTGAACCACCACGGAAAAGAAGAGACATCCCACAATGCATGAGATGCCAAGACTATGGCCACACCCAAAAATACTGTACTAAAGCATATTACTGCGTTAAATGTGCCGAAAGTCACCCGACATCAGAGTGTAAAAAAGACATAAAGGAACCACCCAAATGCATACACTGCTCCGGTCAACATCCAACAAACTACAAAGGATGCTCGGTTTATAAAGAACTACAGACAACTAGAAACAAGATCAATGTAAGCAAAACTCAAATAAGAAACTATCATAGCATGAACCACACAGAAATCAGCGAAAATACATGCTATGCTCAAAAGGTCAAAAGCACTACAAATGACACGCTACAAAATGTAAATCAGACACACAAAACAGATAATGATCCTATCTTAATACAATTAATAAATAAACTTGAAGCAATGTTCAACCAGATAATGCAGCAAAACACAATGATTATCAATCTATTATCTTCAATTGTGAACAAAAGCAATGGGTAGTACAACTCGGATCGCATTATGGAATGCTAACGGTCTGGTTCAACATTACCATGAATTACAAATATTTCTAAAACAACAAAAAATTGATGTAATCCTTATCTATGAAACTCATTTTACTGATAAAAATTATTTCAAAATACCTAAATTTAAAACGTATCATAAAAACCATCCTGACAGAACGGCACATGGCGGAACAGCCATTTTAATAAGTGAAAAATTGAAACATCACGAACTTAACTCCTACGAAGAAACCCACTTGCAAGTGTAAGAGTGTGACTGGGATGGTCACCTCTTATCGGTTGTACTTGGGTTCTTGCCAAATAGACGTGAGGGTGAGAAGGGAATAGGGGCGACCAATTGAACGAACACTAAGTGGATGATAATAATTAGTTATATTGAATAGTACTTACTAGTATGTTATACAATCGGTGGAACAACTGCCTGTCGTTGTCCGCATAGAGTTCATATATAGTCGGTCAAACTGCTGACATAACAATATGCGATATATTGTTATTTATACATTTTGGTAGGTTGACCCAGTAACTTCACGGAAGGTGATGTCACTATGCTGTCTCAGCATACTAGCATTTGCAATGCTTACATTCCTCCCCCCTTTAGAAATTTGCTACCTTTGGGAGCACAATTTACTCACTATTTCGCGATACAATTTTGCTGGACTATATATGAATTCCTTACAACGTTTTATTCTCCTTAATTTACTTATTCTAATCCACCCGATACTGGAGTTGGCACTTGATATAGATTGTTCCGTTACTTTTCTCTATTGATTAGCGGGTGACCATATCCAGGGCTGTTCTGTGACCGGCCCTCTACTTCGGGTATGGATTCTAGGAGGAGACAAGTGTTGAGGAGGGAGTGTATGGTTTTCTTCTGCTTCTATCTGTCTGTGAATTGCTTCTAATTCTACCGTGGTTGGAACTTTTCTTTTCTGGATCTGAGTTGAGCTCTCCATTCCTATTTCCTCTTCCTGAACCTCTTCGAAAACTGCTTTAAATGGTTTGAGCCTGTTCACATGCACTACCATATTCCTTTTCCCAGTTTCCTCAACAATTCTGTAATTCACTGCACTCAGTTTTTTTTTTATTCGGTACGGCCCTGTCCACGGTTTTACTAATTTTTTTGATGTCCCTGCTAGTTGTATTTTTGTCGGATCATGAAAATAAACTTTGTCTCCTATTTCAAAATTTGTTTGCTCGGCTTTTTTATTAAATTGCTTGTTTCGCTGTTCCGTTGTTTCTTTCAATTGTGATTTTATTCGTTCGAACACAATTCGCATTCTTTCTCTTAACTCGGCCGCATAGTTGTCATCATAGTCGTATCTTAACGTTCTTGGTCGTGATATGTCATCGTAGGGCATCTCCATATCTCTGCCATGCATAATAAAAAATGGTGTCTCCCCTGTCGATTTGTGTACGGCTGATCTATATGCCATGAGAACATATGGTAACCATTCATCCCAATCGGTTTGGTCTCGGCTAATGAAATGAGACAACATATCTTTAAATACTCTATGGCTTCTTTCGATCACTCCATTTGTTTGAGGGCGGTATGCTGTTGTTTGCAGTTTCTCAACGTTGAATAATTTGCACACTTCTTTCATAGTATTTGAGATAAAATTTTTTCCTTGATCCGTTAAAAGCTGCCTTGGTGCTCCGTGTCTGGCAATAATTTCTTGCGCAAATATCCTTGCTATCGTTTCTGCTGTTTGGTCTGGGATCGCAAATGCTTCTGGATACTTGGAAAAATGGTCTTGGAACGTCAAGATGTATTTGTTCCCTTTTCTGGATGTGACTAATGGGCCTACAATATCCATTGACGTCCTTTGAAATGGTGCAGTTATTTCTTGGAATACTTGCAGTGGAGCTGGTTTTAAGTTTGATGGTGTCTTTCTCTCATTGCATGAGTGGCATTTATCACAATATTCTTTTATCTCTGTGTTCATATTCTTCCACCAAAATTTGTCTTTAATTCTTTTTAGTGTTTTCTCGTGTGCCTGATGTCCTGCATACGGTAGATTGTGATAGTCGTGTATCACTTGGAACGACATCTCTTTGGGTATAACTAACTTGTGATTTCTCTCTTCTCCTGTTTTTTCTTTAAATTTTAATCCTTCTTCGTCTTGGAAGAACCCTTCTTTTGATGTGAGTTTCCTGATCTCTTCGTCATTTCCTTGCAGCTTCTTAATTTTATCTCTGTCCCAGATCGGTAAATATATATTATCTGTGTTTGACACTAAATTAATTGGTATTCGTGACAGCACATCTGCATTTATATGTTTCTTTCCAGGCTTGTGCAATACTTCGTATTCGAATTCACTCAGAAGTAGAGACCATCTCATCAGACGAGAGTTCGGATCCTTTAGTGACATTAACCATTTCAGTGGTTTATGATCGGTTATGATGGTAAATTTTCGTCCGTACAGATAGCAGCGATAGTGTTTCACACCCCAAATTATAGCTAGACATTCTCTTTCTGATGTGTCGTAGTTTGTTTCCGCCTTGTTCAATTGCCTGCTTGCAAATGCAATTGGTCTTTCGTATCCGTTCTGCTTCTGACTGAGAATTGCACTAGCTGCTAATCCACTTGCGTCTGTTGATAATATGAATTCTTTATTAAAGTCTGGGTGCGCTAATAACGATTCTGTGCATAATGCTTCTCGTAATGTTTCAAACGCTTCCTGGCAATCTTTGGTCCATGTAAATTCTTCATCCTTCTTTGTTAATTGAGTTAATGGGACTGCAGTTTTAGCAAATCTTGTTATGAATCTCCGGTAGAAGCCTACCAGTCCTAGGAATGCCCTTATTTCCTTCACAGATTTTCTTATTGGATAGTTTCTGATTGTAGAATTTTTTTCTGGTTCCGGCTTAATTCCGTGTTGACTTATCACATGTCCTAGGTACTTCGTTTCACATTTTAAGAATTTACATTTATTTGGTTGTAATTTTAGATTTGCTTTTCGCAGACAGTCGAAAACTTTAGTCAATCTAGCCATGTGATCTGCTGTGCCTTCTCCGTTAAATATAATCACATCATCCAGGTATACTAAACATCTTTCTCCGCTTAACCCTGCCAGTACACTATTCATTAGTCTTTGGAATGTGCTTGGTGCGTTTGCTAGTCCAAATGCCATTTTCGTAAACTGGTAGTGTTGACCTCCGGTGGTGAATGCCGTTTTTTCCTTGTCGTTTTCTTCTAATTCTACTTGCCAGTAACCTGACGCTAAGTCCAGCGTCGTAAATAAATTCGCGTTTCCCAGTTGGTCGAGCGTTTCCTGCATGTTTGCTACTGGGAAGTGATCTTTTTTTGTTACTTCATTCAGGCCTCTGAAGTCTATGCAAACCCTTATCTTGTTTTCTCCCTTTTCTGATTTTTTTGGTACGATTACTACTGGTGAGGACCATGGAGAATCCGATGGCTCGATTACCCCTTCTTCTAACATTTTTGCTAATTCCTTCTGCAATAGTTCTTTTTGACTGAATGGGACCCTATATGCAGTTTTCGCGATTGGTGGTACTTCTTCCGTTATTATTTTATGTTTTACTTTATGCGTACACCCCAGTTTTACACCTTTTTGTAGAAAAATATCCTTGTACTCCTCTAGTATGCTTATCATTTGCTTTTTTGTTTTTACATCGAGATGTTTTAAATCGAAGTGGTCTTCCAGTTTGTGTGGTTCACTTTGCTGCATGCTATCCCATTGTATTCCCATGTTATTATCCTCCTCGTCCTTCGTTGGTTTTGCCCAATTACAATTACATATATTGTGGATTTTATCACATTGGTTCCTTGTTTTCTCTGGTACTTCTCGTCTTTCCATATTTCTATTTTCCTGGCGTGCAATCTTCATTATACGTTCCTTGATACGTTGCAGCTCCATTCTCTTAACTTGTATTTCATCTTGTCTTCTTGAAACTCTTCCCTGACTATATTCATTGATTATTTTGATTAAATTAGCTAAACATTCTACTTCCTTAATTTCTATTTCTCTTAGTCTCCTGTCTATGAATTCTGTTAGATTTTGCTTATTCTCTGTCTGACCCTTGAATACTTCTGCCCTTCCAATTACGGTTCTCTTCGGAATTGTCACTGTGGTGTTCGCTATGTTTATCAATCGGATAGGTATCACTTTTTCGCTCTTGGTTAGTACCCTGGCAGCCATGAGGCCGTATATGTTTGTTTCTTCTGGTTCGATTAATAATTCTTTACCTGGCTTGCAAAGTTTTTGGGTAGCGTGGCATACATATTCACTTCTTGGCGGAATTTTTATTTCTTCTTTTACCCTGACCTTATTTTCTGCTGATACTGTTAATTCCTTGTACTTTTCTTGACCTGTATCAACATTGTTTTTATATTCTGTCTGCGTTGCTATTTCCGTGGTAACCTTGCTGATGCTACATTTCGCGTCCGTATTTATGTTCGCTATGCTGTGCTCAGCGAAAATTTTTATAAACGTATTTCCAAGCGTGATGCAATTTGTTTGGTAATTTATTTTAGCTTTGTATTGTTCCAGAAAATCTCGGCCAAGTAGTCCATCTGCTTCCAATGCCAGTTCGTTTGGACAGATTACGCAGTCGAATGGAAAATCATTATTGTTTTTCTTAAATTGTACCCTCGATGTTCCTTTGTAGGTTAGCTTTCCCCCCGATATTGACGTTAATGTACCAATACATTGTCTTCTTATTCGGTGTTTTTCTACGTATGCTTCCTTTACTAGTGAGATAGCTGATCCTGTGTCTATTAATAGCCTTAATGGTCTGTTGTTTACTTTTAGTGTGATGAGATTAGCTATGTCGTTTGGTTGTCTTCTGTTTATGTTTGGTACTATTAATCTTCTCCATTTTGTGGATTTGTGGGCCTCTCGCGGCGGTATCCGGGCGAGAGGCCTTAAGCGTTTAAATTACGTCTGTTTTCTCGATCTCCGTAATATCTGTTTTGCTCTTGGTACTGATTTCTACTCTTATTGGGGAGCCTTGTACGACATTCGGCCGCTCTGTGTCCTGGTTTACCGCAGCGAAAACAGTTTTGGTTATTCCGACAATTTTTCTGCATGTGGCCCATTTTTCCGCATTTATAGCATTGTATTTCTCTTCTGCCTTGATCCCGGTATCCTGATGTACGTGTATTTGCCGCTTTAGTTCTTTTGGCGGCATTTATATCCCTGGATTTCCTTTCTTCTGCTTGTTCTTCTCTTTCCGCTATTTCCACGGCCCCTTCGAACGTCAGATTTGGTGTTACCTCCATTAATGTTCTGGTCTGTCTTTCGATATGTGGGCGCAGACCCGATTTGAATTGCGCTAGAATTAGGTTGGCCGATACTACCTCCGGTGCACTGCTGTTTGGTTCTACTACTTGCGTTTTTAGATCTCTTTGTAGTTCTTTTTTGTATTTTCGTAGTTTGTTGGCAAACTCCTGTACTGTTTTATTTTCCTTCTGAGTGCATTGTGCAATTACAATGAAGATTTGCCCCGGTAATCTTGGTGGTTCGAATCTCCTTATTATTTCTCTTTTCAGATCTTTGTATCTTGTGTTCTCCGCTTGTAAGTCTGGCCGTTGAGCTACGAACTGATATGCTTCCCCTCCTAGCCGTAGTAATAATATCGCCTTGCTTTGCTGCTCATTCCATCCTTCTAATTTTGTTCGGTATTCTAACTTTTCGAAATACTCGCTCGCCTCTCGTCCCATGAGTTGCTCCACGGTATTAGCCACCATGCCATACGCCATCTTTGGCCCTCCTGGTGCTGTAATACCCTCTGCACTATCTCCTAGTTTGCGTTCAGTAGTGCCTCCTATTCTTTCGGTATCTCTTACCCAGTCGCGATACAACCAGACAACTGGCTGATCTTTATTTGGCACAAATATCCGTAAACCGCTGCCACCAATGTAAGAGTGTGACTGGGATGGTTACCTCTTATCGGTTGTACTTGGGTTCTTGCCAAATAGACATGAGGGTGAGAAGGGAATAGGGGCGACCAATTGAACGAACACTAAGTGGATGATAATAATTAGTTATATTGAATAGTACTTACTAGTATGTTATACAATCGGTGGAACAACTGCCTGTCGTTGTCCACATAGAGTTCATATATAGTCGGTCAAACTGCTGACATAACAATATGCGATATATTGTTATTTATACATTGTGGTAGGTTGACCCAGTAACTTCACGGAAGGTGATGTTACTATGCTGTCTCAGCATACTAGCATTTGCAATGCTTACACAAGCCACAAGCCTAAAAATTAAAGAAACATACGGAACAATCACAATCTCTGCAGCGTACTGTCCACCAAAACATGGAATCAAACAAACTGAGTTCGAAGAATATTTTCAAACATTAGGAGATAAATTCATCGCAGGAGGTGACTACAATTCAAAACACACCCAGTGGGGCTCTAGACTCATTAACCCAAAAGGAAGAGAACTTCACAAAGCTATTCAGAAAAACAAATATAACTTCCTTAACGCAGGCAAACCAACTTACTGGCCCACCTATCTAAATAAAATACCTGATTTACTTGATTTTTTTGTGACCAAAGGTATTTCCCCAAATTACATCGCAATAGAAACAAGCTAAAATCTATCATCTGACCACTCTCCGATTATAATTACTTTAAACTCAACTATTTTAACAAAACAGAAAAAAACTCTCACTATATAACAAAAAAACAAACTGGGAACTATTTAGATCAAATCTCACTCGTCACACAAATCTGAATATGCCACTCACTACACCAGAAGAATTGGATGATGCAGTTGAAAACGTGACTCAGCTTATACAGGAAAATGCTTGGAACTCTACTCCAATCATCAACAACAACAAAGAATATACTACAGCTTACCCAAAAATGCTACTTGATAAAATAGCAGAAAAAAGAAGCATAAGACACAAATGGCATCGAACTAGGCATCCAAGCGATAAAAACAAACTAAGCCACTTAGCAAAAGAAATTAAAAAATTAGCAAGGCAAATGAGAAACGAATCATTTGAAAACTACCTGAGAAGCCTATCTGAAGGTGATTATTCTCTGTGGAAAGCCACTAAGATGCTGAAAAGGCCAATAAATTCAGTACCTCCAATAAGAAAAGAAGATGGAACGTGGGCCAGGGAAAACTCAGAAAAAGTTGAAACTTTCGCTGAACATGTAGCAAAGACATTTCAATCAAATCCCTCACTCTTACCACCAAATGAAGAAAATCGTCTACGAAATAAAATTCAAGAATTCTTGCTGGCCCCATTGCAGCTTTCGTTACCAATAAAACATGTAACCCCAGCGGAAATAAAAATCGAAATAAAATATATGAAGTGCAAGAAATCTCCCGGATATGATTTAATTAGTGGAAAAAGCCTAAAAGAATTACCCAAAAAAACAATAATCTACCTAACGCATATAATTAACGCCATTATAAGATTATCCTATTTTCTGGTGCAATGGAAATTTGCTCAAATAATTTTAATCCACAAAACAGGAGAGCCAGCCAATGAAATAAGATCGTACAGACCTATCTCTCTACTTCCCCTACTATCTAAACTCTTTGAGAATTTTTTGCTGAAAAGATTAAATGTAGTTCTAGAAGATGACAACATAATTCCCTCACACCAATTTGGCTTTAGAAAACAGCACTCGACGATCCAGCAAGTACACAGAGTTGTAGACGAAATTGAAAAAAGTTTACAAAACAAAATAATCTGTTCTGCCGCTTTTATAGACATCAGCCAAGCATTTGACCGGGTATGGCATACTGGAATACTTTTTAAAATCAAAACCTTACTACCACATCAGTACTACTTCCTACTGAAATCTTATTTGGACGAAAGACACTTCCAAGTTTGTCACGAAGATTGTACATCCAAAATATATCCTATACAAGCAGGTGTACGCCAAGATAGTGTATTGAGACCCACATTGTACCAAATCTACACCGCAGATCTGCCCTGCTGTGACGAAGTCACGATTGCTACATACGCAGACGATACTGCAATCCTTGCATCGCACGAAGATCCCTATGCAGCTTCAGAAATACTACAAAGATCTCTAGATCAAATACAGAACTGGTCTAATAAATGGAAAATTAAAATTAATGAAGATAAATCCACCCACATCATATTCACAAACAGAAGAGTCACACACGTAGAAGTTAGGATAAACGATCAGATCCTGCAGAACAAAGACGAGGTAAAATATCTAGGAATGCACATTGATAAAAGACTGACATGGCAAAAACACATAAAAACAAAACGCAAACATCTAGATTTAAAAACGAGGAAAATGTACTGGTTACTAGGAAACAAATCCCAATTGTCTCTAGAAAATAAACTTCTTTTATATAAAGTAGCATATATACCGATCTGGACATATGGAATACAAATGTGGGGTTGCGCCAAAAAATCCAACGTCAAAATAATCCAACGCTATCAAAATAAAACACTACGTATGATAACAAATGTACCCTGGTACGTAAACAATCACACGCTACATAAAGACTATAAAATTCCTAACGTTAATGAACAAATCAAGAAATTTGCCAAATCATATGAAGACAAATTAAATTACCATCCAAATGAACTAGCCATCAACCTATTGAACAATGACGAAGATGTAAGAAGACTGAACAGAACAAAACCACTAGACCTAAAATTTCTGTAAATATAATAAAACATAATTAAATGTACAATGCGGGCATTCGAATGGGAATGACCCCCTCACATGATATGTAAAATTTATCAAATTTGCTTGATGGCCTTCTATAGGCCAGTTGTAAATGCAATTGTTAAAATTAAAAAAAAAAATGTATCTAATTTATTTATTTATTTTATTCAGTTAGTTATCTAATTTATTTATTTATCTAATTTATTTATCTATTTAGTTATCTAATTTATTTAGTAATCTTATTTATTTATTTAATCTATTTATTGTTATTTAATGTATATGTTTATTTATTGCCTGGCGTTAGTCGGTGATTCGTGGTTCGTTGTTTTACCCGACGGGTTAGGCAACTGGTGCTACCCCCAGGTATAACGGGAATTTCTTAACCCTACACTTGATTTAACTTTACTATTTTTACCCGGTAATATTCACTACTTCCCTCATAACCGTGGGAAGACTTTCTCGCCGATTAGTCGTATCTCGACTATGTATTTATCCCCACGTGGTATGAACTTAACCTCACTGTACATTCGTGAAGCAAATTGTTGGTATTATTGGAACGGATCTCCCTTACCCCGCCTTCCAGCCAACAGTGGTTCACTGGCGGCCATTTTGTTGGGGGGGAGGGCTTCGTATTAGTTCGAGTTATATACTCCACCAGAATGGCCGCCGTGAGCGTGACCGTCGCTTTTCAGGTACTAACCGTACTAATGTTTCCTACAATATGGACTGAAGCCTTGTTCTCACGAAGAAATTTTGAGAAATTTCTGCAAATTTCAACACGAAATTCTGTATCAGAAATTCCAAATTTCTTATTAAAAAATAAATACGCTTATTATAAATGAAGATTATACAGTGTATAAGTAAAAATAAATACAAATTACTTAATTAGCATTAAAATTTATTTTAAATTTAACATCCAAATATAGAACTAAGTAATTTAATGTCATTTACAGGTTATGTCTGCAAGTCCTTAAAATTAGAACATGTTCTAAAACTTGCAATTCTGTTTCCTCGACTTTCCACTTCAACCTATCAGAGATCGGTTTCAAGTCACATGGCGGTTTCAAGTCACATGGCGCACGCGCGAATATTCCACATGTTCAAAATTCTAAGCACGAGAAAAATATTTTATGTTCCCGTCAACATGTGTTTTTTGAAAAATATTATACTAGCTCATAAAATTTAAATGAATGTACGTGCTCAAACGTGCAAATTCGTTTTATTGCAATATAATAAACCAATGGCCAATTACACCGACCATTTCAAAATTGTTGACCTTTTTTTCCAGTGGATTCTTGATTCAAATTTAGTTTTTCAAAATATTTCGAACAAGTAAGAAGATTATATTGTGTGTGATGTTAAAAAATATGAAGTCAATTTCAAAAAATAAAAAGAAGGTGAATTATGAATGAAATATTAATGATTTATAATTCGCAAAAAGCCTTTGAAAAAGTTGGCGTCACTTAACCTAAGTCAGTGAGTATACATCTTATAGAGAGATAATGCTTATGGAGCGAGTGTAATGATGATAGATTGTTATTTCTGATGTACTAAGACTGTGACATCGTTTAGCATGTGTCGCCTCGTGTAGGTAGTAACCCAACAACCCAAATTGAGCAATGGGAATTGGTGTGAATCTTTGCTATATTTAGACAGTGTTGCACTGTGTTGTATATATGATAACTCGAGTTTTCTGACAGCAGACCATCAATAAAGAAAGGAAGGGGGTACATGTATGCATCAAAATGTATTTGCTCAGTAAATACGAAAATTACAAAAAAATTAATTAATAATAATAACTATTTTGAATTTAAATAAATTTCGAAAAATAATTCTTCCTTTATTTCAACAAAACTAGATAGAGAAAGATATTCATAAACTAAAAAATAAAAATAACAATAACAAATTTTCGTAATATTAAATACTTAAATGCTATTTGATTAAAAAAAATAAACATTAGAGATATAACAATAATAATATTTGATAAATAAAATAATATAAAATGATCAATATACGCACATAATTACACGTCATAAATATATAATTATACATTTTTTAAAATTCGTAATTTTCTGACAGGTTTAGATTTATCTTTTGTTTTTTTATTTACTCTTATTTCTTTACTAAACATGCGAGTTTCATGAAAAATTTTTGTACGGAATAATAAATTTAAAAGATATATTCTATGACCAATACAATTCGTTTCGGATTGAACCCAGTCTTTTACTACGGATTTCACTAATATTTTTTTATACATATATTCTTTTAGTCCGTAGATGAATGGTTTCCGATCGAAGATTTTCTTAAATGTATTTAAAGCCATAGTTACTATAATTAATATTTGGTCGTTCGGTCTTTTTAATCGACATTCAGAACCTATATTAAGCCCGTATTCCCTATTAAAAATCAACATTTCTCTGTCGTCATACATTTGTTCTTTTTTGCTCATCTTTTCAGAACATACGTCACAACAAAATGTTTTTTTCAATTTGTAAATTAAATAGCCCGCAAAGTATGTAATAGAGCAAGTTTGAAGATTGGTTGTAGAAACTGAGGTAGATTCAATATCGCAGGAACTTGTAGACGTATTACTGGAATTCTCTATGTTTACTGCAGTTGAAATATTATCAGCAACCATAAAATGTGTAATTGTTTCTTCTACTGTATTAAATAAATATTCATCCTCATCATTTTCGTAGTTACTTTTCTCGCTTTCTCTACTCAGTGACGCACTCATAACCGACTGAAGCGCTAAACGAAAATGCTTAGTAGAAGGGTTTGGATCATATCCTCTCCTCTGCCGAATTTTTGAAAACAAATTTTCTAATGGATCTTGACATAACCGGCTAGTTATTAAATAAGCATATTTTGGTTTCATATCCTGCCACAAATTCATTAATCCATTGATGGTTTGTATTAACCCGTCAAAACAGTATGGTGTATTTTTAGGGACGGACCATGTTTTTATCCATGGCACACCTTGTCGAAGAGTATCATATACAAGAGTATTTTTATCAGACATGGCACACCGATAAGGATTGGTACTATATAGCATTCTAGAATTCATGCAATCAAAAATATCGTTTATTCTTTTTAAAAACTTTGCTGTTTCCAGAAAAGATTTTGTTGTCAACTCACCAGTAGCAATAGCGGTTAGCATAGCGGCTGAATAAGATTTGCTCAAAACTTGAACAGCTAAACGAACATTCATTTTTTCAAAATTATTTGGATGAATATGTTTATGTGTAATTTTAACCAAAGATTTAGATAATGTATTTTTATTATCTATTTCATATGTTTTAGAAATATCTTGCCAAGAAATTGCATTTCCATTGATAAAAATGTTTTGTTTCATAAATGTATTACGTACACTTTTTATGAGATGTGGGGCATCAAAGACAGTATATATTTTCTTCCCTTTATAAATAAAAATGGATTTTCGGATGTCGTCTTCAACTTTGTATAAAGCGATCTATTATTGGATCCCTGGTCGCAAACTAAAGCTCTCACTTTAAAGTTCATTAGGGAAATTGTTTCGATACCTGATAGCAATAACATTTTTAAGCGGTCAGCGATTATGCTGCCACTACAAATAAAATATCCTAGAGGTATTTTCCAGTTATCGTACAAACCTCGGGCCATAAAAACTAAGGCACTTTTACCAACCTTTTGGTTTTTTTTTTAGTTCTATACCAAAATCCTCATATCCCTCTATTACATCCATACCTTCGTGATAGTCCAGACTTTTCTTAATTCCCATTTCGTCAAACATAAGAACACATTCTTTCTCTCGCAGTGTCATTGTTTTTGCCTTTTCTTTCAATTTTTCATGAAACTTACAAGAAAAGCCAGGTGTTAATCTATATACTTGCAACCACTTCCTAATGGTGCTAATAGCGGGTAATTTAAATTGATATTCTTTTAAGAAATAGCGATATAAAGAAGGTGATTTATAATAAATTGCTAGACAAATTTTTTTTTCTTGAACGCTCCATTTTTTCTTTTGAATGTGATAGATCTGCATTTTTATAAATGTCTGCACAGCAGGATTTAGGGAAGCAATCAATCGTTCTACTACAATATTATTAGATCTAATAGCAAGTCGTTTTTTAAATCGAAACTGCTGGACTCTACTTTTGGCCAAAGATTTTTCTTTTTCTAATAAACGGAGCTTTATTTTCCTTTTTGTTGGTGTATCTACCGTGATGTTTATTTTCTTAGGCGGTGTACACGCATTTAACAGGGCCGACACTAATTTTATTTCATTCCCAATTTTTTTCGACGATGACTCCTCTAAAAAAGCCGGTCCTTGTTCAGAAAACAGACGTTTTCGAGAATAAGATTTCGCTGGATTGTGAATATTCAAATCTTTTCTTAATTCTATAGTTGAAATTGTACAACTTTTGGGGGGTGTTTCACATTTATCTCTTGATTCGCTTGAATCGTGTTTATCTGGGATAGTAGTAGTTTCATGAGGGGAAAGCGAAAAATGTATAGGTACTGCCGAGTAAATAAGACGGTGGTGTGTTTCATTAACAAAATTATTTTCAGTGAAATGATCTTCACAAATAGCCATATTTCGCAGCTGCTCTGGTTGTAAATCTAAAATTAAATATGGCATATTTATGAGGTATACTAATTGTTAATTTGTGGTAATTTTTTTAACAAGGTATATTACGTTTCAATTTCATATTTAAGATAAAATGATAAAATTATTATTATAAGAATGCTATCAGGTTTAGGGTATTTAGTTTGTACAATTACAATTCTAATAAGGAGCTGTATGACTACTGAAATAATACAAATTTTGATATTTCGTTACAATTGCAAATCTACAAAATTTGAAGCAGTATGATACCAGATGAATAACAATTAATAAAAATGAAAAAATGAGTATTTATATGTCTTTCATTTAAATTAGAATGAATATATTTATATGTTGTTTTATTAATCAGAATAGCTCGTAGTTATTTTTATCTCAATAACTGTACTATTTATTGTAACGCTATTTATTTTCGTTACTGGACAATACCACAATGACCTACATTATGCCAAAAATAGTCAGATTCGACACAAGGAAGGTAAAAAGATGTATTTGCTTTATAATGTCAAGATTGATTTTTTTCATTATTACAATACTTATTACTATGTGTAAGAATGTAAAAATTAAATACCACTCTGTTTTGTTTCTATTGCCGATACAACATATATATTTAATGTTTCATTAATCAGAATAACTATTTTTTTTAACTAATCTAATATCGCAATGTATATTTATTTATTATTATTATTAATGCTTGCGCTGTAATAGGGAATGGAATGTTCCCTCTTCAGCGTGTTGTTTGATGTCAGAGTGCGTGGCCGACTATTTATGTAGTGCGGAAGGGGAAGATATATTTTTCTTTTGCAAGATAACAACCAACGAAAATGTTATGTTTAGATTCTGAGTATTTTTTAATCCTATACGTGCAACTTATTTTACATATGTTTTTGAAACATAATATACCTTGCATTTTCAAATAATACTTTCAGGTATTTCAGTGAAAGATTGTCGTAAATTACTACAAAATTAATTAATTCGAATATAATATGGATTTGATATGGAATCACTAGGAGTTTTGATTAAATATTTTAAAATTGCATGAAATGATGAAAATGTAATGTTACTCAAAGATAATAATAGGCTGGAATGAAAATTAGATAATACAAATTTTACAAAAACTTACCTATCAATTTAAAATTACCACAAGAAAGAATCCATTCTTCACATCTTATCAACTTGCATATTTATTTTTCTTATTTTGTGTATTTAAGGCATATCAAAAATATGCTCGTAATCAATTTGTAACAAAAGAACAATTGTATGTATGTTCAATATATATGTACAATGTATGTATATGACCAATAATTTCAACGAATGATTAAAAACTGGCAACGTTGTAAATTTTGTTTATTGCAGACGGAACTATTTTGCTACTGATTAGTAGGGAGCTACCTAAAAAGATGATGCGTCTGTCATGCCATCCATAGTTGACGGTTAGAAGCTAAATTTTAAATTTCGACATCTATCGGTGACGGTTGTCAAACCCATTACATTTATTAACATGGACATTATACCTCTAAAAGCTGTATACTCACTGCCTAAGTTCATTTTCTAACATGGCTAATACATCTCTGCCATCACCATCATCACGTTTTAACAGCCACCTACGTGACCAAAATTTACGTTTCTTTTTATTTGTCTTCTTAATTATCGAACATAGAGCGATTGCACTCAAGACAGTTTTGACAGATTCTTTATCCGCCATTTTCAAAAAGATTTCATAATATAAAATTTCAACCATTTTTGTCCGTGTGAACAACATCGTATCCGTGCAAATTTATTTCTTGAAATTTTATTGCATGAAATAGAATTTTTAAGAAATTTTATTGCATCGTGAGAACAGGGCTTAAATAACATATTTTTTTATAAGAGCTATATAAATTAAAATACTTAGTTCTATATTTGGATGTTAAATTTAAAATAAATTTTAATGCTAATTAAGTAATTTGTATTTATTTTTACTTATACACTGTATAATCTTCATTTATAATAAGCGTATTTATTTTTTAATAAAAAATTTAGAGAGAAGCGTATTTATTTTATAATAATTTTTCTTAACGAACGAAATATTATATGTTATTACAAATAACTTTTAAAAAGCACAGCAACTTTTTTAGTTATTATTGCAACATTTAATTTTTTTTTAATGGCGTTTGAATAGTGCGTTACATTGTAACAAAATCCGTAAGTCTTACGTTTTACTTGAATTTTATGTATTTGACTTGATTTAAAATATATTAGATTATGTCGTCTAACATGAGTTGCACTGTGCCAAGTTGCAAATCGAGTGGGTATTGTTTTACGTGGTTTCCGATGTTTAAAAACTGGATTGGGCTGGTAAACAATCCGAAATTATTTAAAATGCCAGAAAAGCAAATTTATCATTCGTATCGGGTCTGCCTTAAACATTTTAGTCCTTGGTGGATTTATATAAATGGTAAAGGCAGAACTACCGTATTACATGGTGCTTATCCAACTTTGTACTTGGATGAGCGGTACGCTGTGCAAGAAGGTTGGAAAACCATTTTAATTTGATAAATGTTTTTATTAATAAAGTAATTTATTTAGATATCTCCATGCCCGATGTAACAAGTGCATCTTCTTTTACATCTTCGTTGAGGGAGCACGATTATTGTGTTTCAGTGCGACCGGAAGGTATAAAATATTTTTGGTTGGTTTAACTTGAGCTAATAAAATATTGTTTTCAGAGGTATCGAGCAAGGGTAATCATCGTCAAACCAGAAAATCGAATCGTAAGTCATCAAATTAATTTTCAATTATAAATAACATTTTATAGTTTACATTTAATTCAGATACGACAAATTCACCGCAAAGTAGCAGAAAACGAAAGGACTGGAGTTTGTTTCTGCTACCAAGCGTCCAAAAATCTGTGCTAATGCTGGTAACAGCAAGAAGCATATTATATGCTTTTTGGTAACGGGATGTTTATTGCCAGACGTAAAACCATAACTACTACACGCACACTCACACACGTCATTTCAAAAATAATCGGAATCGATTCAGGGAAGGTCAGCAGGTATATTTCTGTTAAAATATCGAGATGTAAATCTTTCATAATTACAATACTTATACTGCGTATAAGAAAGTAAAAATTAATTTTGTTACAGCAAAATAGGGGCAATTTTGGGCACTGCTTTAAACCTTACCTTCAAGTAACTGTTATTGATTCCATACATTATGTGAATGAATTAAACATTTTCTAGACCAATATTATGTTTGTGAATAGTTTAGTTTAATTAACAGCTCAGTCTAAGCTTGAATATATTTATCTTAAAGATCTTATGGAAATATATTGATTTTATTTCCAAATTATAGTTTTTTTTTATTCTATGATTAACATTGTTAATTAGATTGCAGTAGATTTATAGGGCGAAATTGAGAAGACGATTTTTTTCCACAGCGTTCCAATATATTTCAGGGTAGAAATAATTTTACCGACCGGCAATAAATTACCGGTCGAATCAGTAAAATTATTTATACCTTGAAGTATATCGGAATGCTGTGGATAAAATTGTCTTTTCATTTTTTATCTGTACATCTATCTCTTTCTAATGCATATACCTATCTCTCTCTCATATATCTATATCTGTCTACTATGTCTATCTCTTTCTATACGTCTTCTTAAACTTCCAAACCCAACCCGTACACAAAATTTCATAAACCCAAACAGGAGTATCTATTTTCAGTTATATTACTGACACCCCCTGGCCCACAAATATCCCTAAGTGACCTTTCCTGCTGTTCCTTGCAGGTAGTTGACGATGCCCATTACAGTGACCATTTTTCCATTTTTGTGTCTTTTCTTTCAAATACTGTTTCTGTTGCAGCACGAAAATGGTTATTCAATCTGGCCGATTGACAATCTTTCGCCAACAATCTCATGCTTCCCGAACCGTCACTAGATTTAAATATCGAGCTGCAACACCTAAACGATTCTATTCTGCATTCCGCTTCGTTATCCTCTGGTTGTCTCAGAAAGAAGTCTGTTCCTTGGTGGAATAAACACGTTGCTTCCGCTATACGTTCTAAAAAGCGCGCACTTAAAGTGTACCGGAGAAATCCGACACTTTTAAACCAAATTGCTTTCAAAAAAGCCCGTGCGCAATCCAGGCGTTCAATTCTTCAGTCTAAAACTGAGTCTTGGCGCGGATTTGTTTCTTCTATTGGTACTGATTTCGACCAAACTCTGTTTTGGAAGAAAATCAGGTATATGAACGGTTACAAGATAAGTTCCCATATTCCAATGCTCCAGGTCAATGGTCAGGTACACACTGTCAGAGATGATATTTGTGATATTCTAGCAAACCAGTTTGAGTCCGTTAGTCACTCGGATAATTACTCGCTCCATTTATTGCGCTCAAAAGCGGCTGAAGAGGTTCCCCTAAACTTCGAGTGTGATAATTCTGAGAATCACAATTCAATATTCACTCTAGCAGAATTTGAATTTGCACTGACAAGGAAACAACCCGAGGTGTGCCTCACCAATTTTAATGAAACTGTAGTATGTTGTAGTATATGAAAAAATAATCGATACGTAATTTTTTTTTTCGGCCCGTTTTAACTTTTAAGGTGTGAAAAAAATCAATTATATTATCCTCTCTAAACCTAGCAACTTTTGTATTTAAAGTTTATTTTGAAAAAGCTTATTTTTAGAGTTATTCGTGTTTTCCTGATTTTGTTAAAATTTATGGACGTGGTTTTCACCCCTTAGAAGTTAAAACGGGCCGAAAAAAAATTACGTATCGATTATTTTCTCACATACTACAACATACTACAGTATCATTAAAATTGGTGAGACACACCTCGGGATGTTTCCTTGTGAGCCGCACAGCCAATACTTCTGTTGGGTATGATGATATTGCTTACGCAATGTATCTTCATTTACCCTCGCTATTTTAACTCAGAATAGTAGAATTTCTCAACCGGCTTTGGGTTGAAAATGTCTATCCTGACATCTGGCGCGAAACGATAATTGTGCTGATACACAAGAAGGGCAAAGACGTGTCTTCTGCATCAAGCTACCGTCCAATATCTTTGACATGGCATCTGTCAAAGTTATATGAACGCATGATCAATTATCGACTCAACTGGTTTCTAGAATCCCACAATCTCATCAACCAACACCAATGTGGATCTCTTCAGCACCACTCCACTACTGACCTGCATGTGTATCTGACGAACGCTATTCAATCTAGCATCTTAAAACGCAACCATCTGGTTGCAATGATTTTTGATCTAGAGAAAGCTTTCGACATGACCTGGAGATTCGGGATTCTACGAAAACTGCACAACTGGTGTCTACGAGGCCATCTGCCTCAATTCGTAGAAAATTTTCTTTCGAACCGTTCCTTTAGAGTTCGAGTTGGACAAACATTCTCTTCTTTACGACCGTTGCAAAACGGAATTCCCCAAGGCTCTTCCATTAGTGTAACATTATTCTTGATTGCAATTAATGACATTGTGTCCAACCTGCCGAATACTGTTGATTATTGTCTGTATGTAGATGACCTCACGTTCTTCACTTCATACCAATCTCTTGCTCTCTGTCAGGAGAGATTACAGCAGGCTGTTCACTTAGTTTCTTTGGCTGCATCCGACAGTGGTTTTCATTTCTCTGTGGAAAAAAACTTGTGCTACCGACTTCTGTCAACTACGTAAAGCATACAACTATCCTGTTGTATCGCTTTACGATAGGGCAGTGCGGATATTGGATGAGGTGAAGTTTTTGGGCATAATTTTCGACCGTCGTCTTTTATGGCTGAGACAAATCAACACTGTTTCTGCGCAGTGCCGAATGTCATTAAATGCTATCAAGTGTATTGCTTCCACAAAATGGGGCGCCAATAGGGACTCTCTGCTGCGACTTTACTTCAGTCTGATTCTATCCAGGATAGACTTCTGTGCTATCATTGTGTACACTGCTAGTGCTTTTCACTTGAAGAAGCCAAACAGCGTGCACAATGCTGGCATTCGAGCAGTCACCGGACTACAGGACTACATCAATTCCAAGCCTTCACTGTGATGCCGGTGTACCACCACTTCACATAAGGTACATCAAACTTGGTTTGAGGTACGTCTGCAAAGTTCTTTCGCTCACGTAGCATATAAACCATTCCATACTTTTCAATAATCCGGTATTTAATCGTCTATATGCCAATAGTGCAACTTCTCTTTATCTGCTTGCACTGAAACTTCCAAGGTTGTTAAATACCATCATTGATAACCAAGGGACTGTTCTATCGAGAATTTTTTCCAACAACCCTCCATGGGCATCTCTTTCTTTAACGACAAACCTAGAGCTGACCAACTTGCCAAAAGATTCTACTCCTAACGCCATATACTTGATTGAATTCTTCATTCAATTGCAACAGTACACAGACTTTTAACATACATATACTGATGGCTCCAAGACAGACTCCGGTATAGGCTGCGCTTTTGTGACCGATGGCGTATCCCAGTCGTTCATACTATCACCCATATGCACAGTATACACTGCTGAGCTATATGGTATTCTCTACGCTCTTCGACACTCCCGTCAAGCTATCGATGAGCAACGTCACCTGCTTATCTGCACCAATTTCCTAAGTTCTATCTTAGGTATCGGTAGCAGATTCTCCACAGATCCAACCGTTTTGGACATCCGCGGAGAAATCGATAGATTACGGGAGCTAGAGAGAGATGTCGTTTTCATGTGGATACTCGGACATGCTGGGATACCCGGTAATCACAGTGCTGACCGAGCTGCTCTTGGAGCAGCCAACGGCAACTACGTTGTCCGTCATCCCTTGCGCGCCGATGATGTGTTGAGGTCTGTGGCTGTGCAGTGTCTTAAGTTATGGCAGGAGGAGTGGAATACATCTCCTAGTAAATTGCGACGTGTAAAGGTGTCAGTGGAGCGGTGTATAGCACCGCTCCGCTTAACAAGGTGTGGGCAAGTGGTCATCTCTCGTCTGAGAATATGCCATACTTGTCTCACACACTTACATCTGTTACTAGGAGAACAGCCACCGCTCTGCTCCACTTGTAACACTAGGCTCACTCTCGAACATATTTTCGACTAGTGTCCTAGTTACAATTTTCATCGTCGCAATGCTGGTATTGAGGGTCCCATGCGTATTTCTTTAAGCAATAATGCAACATGCATTGGTAAAGTGCTTTCATTTCTCCGGGTAGCTGATTTGTTTACGCAAATCTGAAAGGATTCTCTCCTTTTCTTTTCGTTCCATAAGTGCTAATACTTCAATTATCATTTCTTTTCTTTTTTATCTACACTATATATCAGCCGAAGCTGTGGTTTTTATGGTTTCTGTTCTTGACTTCAGTTCTTGACATTCCAGCTGTGCGATGTTCTTTCACTCATGTGAAAGTATAACATTTCTCTATAGGCTTTATCTAAGCTAAAACAGATGTTTTTTGTTTTCTCAATTGATTCATTTTTATAATTTGTGTTAGTTATTATTCATTTATTTATTTCTTTTATTTTCTCTCTTGTTATATAAAATCCGGTTTTCTTTTGCACATTCCACTTTTTTATTTTCACCTGTACAAGCGGTAATGACCATAGTAGTCGATACGCAATTTAAAAAAAAAAGGAGTTAACTATTACTGTTCATAACGTTAAAACTTCCGTGAACGATGAAACTGGTGCTAATGTTGAAACTGATGTCCAAATTGATAAGTCAGATGATTTGCTACGCGATCCAAATTATGAATGCATATTAGTTAGATAATATAATCTTTATTCAAAAAGTCAATAAAGTATTAGAAAACTTTGATGAACCACACTTGAAAGTAAAACGAATAAACTTAGGAATATCCGAGCAAAATTTAGCTGGCACTGTGCAGAAAATTACAAGCCGCGTTTTGGGGATTTTTAGACAACACTTCCCTTTTATTGGCTTATTACAAAAATAAGACAAATTTTTCAAGTGCCCTATCGCATGGTACTTCGGGCAAAGAAATTACAAAAACAACGTGGGTATGGAGCTGAACTTGGCAGGAAAAAGGACGGTCCCTAAGTGACTCAACTGTGAAAAAAGTCATATGAATCCTCGCGCATGATGCCTGGTATTAGAGATTATATCTCAATCATTATTGCGCTTCCAAGTACGAAAAAGACTGATGCTACACAATATCAATCACCTTGCATAGTCAATTTAAAATCGATTTTTGTTTTTCAATAATTTTATTCAAAAACATTTAAGAAATATGTAAAAGAAATTTTAAGGTAAATTTCCAAACCGTTTCAGAGATATTTACATTTCTATAAGTAGTAACCGGATTATAAATACGTTTTATTTGACATTAAAATTAAACTTTAAACACGTTTTTCTACAATTTTAAAAACGGTGTGCACTCTAGTTAAAAATATAATTAAGCTATTGACTCAAATCTTTTTTATTTTATTAATTAACTTATTTCGCGGAACGCATACCGACATTTTGACATAAATATACATTTGTTCCATTTTTATTCAATCCCAAAGGTCCAATTTTGTGTACAAAAATAGGACTTTTCTTAGACACACTATTTTCTAGGTTTTTTCTAATTTTTAACTTTTTATTAGTTTACGGTCCAGGGTATTATGTTCTTAATAAAACCCCTTTAGATTTTTTTGTTTCAGACATCCTGGACTGGAGTTATCGTGCACACCGCAAAGGACCTCATCTCCGCAGCCTCTACTTTGTCATCTTCTATATAAGTAAAAATAAATAAAAATAATTTTTTTTTTTGTAAACTACATGAATTATTTAAAATTGTAAACAAAAATTAAAATTTCTAACTAATAAAATAAGAGAGAAAAAAAATGATTAAAAATAGACATTTATTCGACCAAAAAATTGAAGCATCGTCTTAAAAAGTGGCGATCCTGGTGTAAACCCATTGGACGCTGCCTGCGAACAGCACGATATTGCATATTTAAATTCAGACGATTTATCAAAAAGACACGAACCAGATCGAATTTTACAAGAGAGGGTGTGGCAACGAGTTAAAGCTAAAGACGCATATTTTGATGAAAAAAACAGCAGCTTGGTCAGTAACGAACGTAATGAAAGCGAAACGAAAATTTGGAATGGGTCACAAAAAGGCATGCAAGTCAAAATCAAAAGAGAAATCACGCATCATTCCAACACCAAAAGTGGGAGGATTTTTACCGACCCTTGTTCTTTTGCTGTTGCCGCTTATAGGTAAAACATTACTTAAGGTGGTTTTATAAGTAGCACAGAGCACAGAAAATAGCATAGCACAGCATAGCACAGAACATAAAACATTTGGGGGGTTTTATAAGACGCACAACACAGCAGCAATGTGAAGAAAAAGAAGAATATATCTTTCTCCCTCTATAAACTAACCAACAAAGTTTGTTTTGACTGATTTGATTACACGTTTTGTTTGATTATTTAATATAATTTCAATCTATTATTAGATTAGTGATGACGAAATGTTGCTTGCTTGTGCAGCGAGATTAAGTGCTGCTGCCTTGAATGCATTATCTTCTGAAACAACGCGGCCCTTTTTATTAGAAGTATTCCTGCGTACTATCCCGAAATCCAACGAAAATACACGAAGCACAGCGCATAACGCACAGAATATGAACATTGGCAGTGAGTATACAGCTTATAGAGGTATAATGTCCATGTTAATAAATGTAATGGGTTTGACAACCGTCGGATTGTTTACCAGCCCAATCCAGTTTTTAAACATCGGAAACCACGTAAAACAATACCCACTCGATTTGCAACTTGGCACAGCGCAACTCATGTTAGACGACATAATCTAATATATTTTAAATCAAGTCAAATACATAAAATTCAAGTAAAACGTAAGACTTACGGATTTTGTTACAATGTAACGCACTATTCAAACGCCATTAAAAAAAATTAAATGTTGCAATAATAACTAAAAAAGTTGCTGTGCTTTTTAAAAGTTATTTGTAATAACATATAATATTTCGTTCGTTAAGAAAAATTATTATAAAATAAATACGCTTCTCTCTAAATTTCTTATTAAAAAATAAATACGCTTATTATAAATGAAGATTATACAGTGTATAAGTAAAAATAAATACAAATTACTTAATTAGCATTAAAATTTATTTTAAATTTAACATCCAAATATAGAACTAAGTATTTTAATTTATATAGCTCTTATAAAAAAATATGTTATTTAAGCCCTGTTCTCACGATGCAATAAAATTTCTTAAAAATTCTATTTCATGCAATAAAATTTCAAGAAATAAATTTGCACGGATACGATGTTGTTCACACGGACAAAAATGGTTGAAATTTTATATTATGAAATCTTTTTGAAAATGGCGGATAAAGAATCTGTCAAAACTGTCTTGAGTGCAATCGCTCTATGTTCGATAATTAAGAAGACAAATAAAAAGAAACGTAAATTTTGGTCACGTAGGTGGCTGTTAAAACGTGATGATGGTGATGGCAGAGATGTATTAGCCATGTTAGAAAATGAACTTAGGCAGTGACAGTGAGTATACATCTTATAGAGAGATAATGCTTATGGAGCGAGTGTAATGATGATAGAATGTTATTTCTGATGTACTAAGACTGTGACATCGTTTAGCATGTGTCGCCTCGTGTAGGTAGTAACCCAACAACCCAAATTGAGCAATGGGAATTGGTGTGAATCTTTGCTATATTTAGACAGTGTTGCACTGTGTTGTATATATGATAACTCGAGTTTTCTGACAGCAGACCATCAATAAAGAAAGGAAGGGGGTACATGTATGCATCAAAATGTATTTGCTCAGTAAATACGAAAATTACAAAAAAATTAATTAATAATAATAACTATTTTGAATTTAAATAAATTTCGAAAAATAATTCTTCCTTTATTTCAACAAAACTAGATAGAGAAAGATATTCATAAACTAAAAAATAAAAATAACAATAACAAATTTTCGTAATATTAAATACTTAAATGCTATTTGATTAAAAAAAATAAACATTAGAGATATAACAATAATAATATTTGATAAATAAAATAATATAAAATGATCAATATACGCACATAATTACACGTCATAAATATATAATTATACATTTTTTAAAATTCGTAATTTTCTGACAGGTTTAGATTTATCTTTTGTTTTTTTATTTACTCTTATTTCTTTACTAAACATGCGAGTTTCATGAAAAATTTTTGTACGGAATAATAAATTTAAAAGATATATTCTATGACCAATACAATTCGTTTCGGATTGAACCCAGTCTTTTACTACGGATTTCACTAATATTTTTTTATACATATATTCTTTTAGTCCGTAGATGAATGGTTTCCGATCGAAGATTTTCTTAAATGTATTTAAAGCCATAGTTACTATAATTAATATTTGGTCGTTCGGTCTTTTTAATCGACATTCAGAACCTATATTAAGCCCGTATTCCCTATTAAAAATCAACATTTCTCTGTCGTCATACATTTGTTCTTTTTTGCTCATCTTTTCAGAACATACGTCACAACAAAATGTTTTTTTCAATTTGTAAATTAAATAGCCCGCAAAGTATGTAATAGAGCAAGTTTGAAGATTGGTTGTAGAAACTGAGGTAGATTCAATATCGCAGGAACTTGTAGACGTATTACTGGAATTCTCTATGTTTACTGCAGTTGAAATATTATCAGCAACCATAAAATGTGTAATTGTTTCTTCTACTGTATTAAATAAATATTCATCCTCATCATTTTCGTAGTTACTTTTCTCGCTTTCTCTACTCAGTGACGCACTCATAACCGACTGAAGCGCTAAACGAAAATGCTTAGTAGAAGGGTTTGGATCATATCCTCTCCTCTGCCGAATTTTTGAAAACAAATTTTCTAATGGATCTTGACATAACCGGCTAGTTATTAAATAAGCATATTTTGGTTTCATATCCTGCCACAAATTCATTAATCCATTGATGGTTTGTATTAACCCGTCAAAACAGTATGGTGTATTTTTAGGGACGGACCATGTTTTTATCCATGGCACACCTTGTCGAAGAGTATCATATACAAGAGTATTTTTATCAGACATGGCACACCGATAAGGATTGGTACTATATAGCATTCTAGAATTCATGCAATCAAAAATATCGTTTATTCTTTTTAAAAACTTTGCTGTTTCCAGAAAAGATTTTGTTGTCAACTCACCAGTAGCAATAGCGGTTAGCATAGCGGCTGAATAAGATTTGCTCAAAACTTGAACAGCTAAACGAACATTCATTTTTTCAAAATTATTTGGATGAATATGTTTATGTGTAATTTTAACCAAAGATTTAGATAATGTATTTTTATTATCTATTTCATATGTTTTAGAAATATCTTGCCAAGAAATTGCATTTCCATTGATAAAAATGTTTTGTTTCATAAATGTATTACGTACACTTTTTATGAGATGTGGGGCATCAAAGACAGTATATATTTTCTTCCCTTTATAAATAAAAATGGATTTTCGGATGTCGTCTTCAACTTTGTATAAAGCGATCTATTATTGGATCCCTGGTCGCAAACTAAAGCTCTCACTTTAAAGTTCATTAGGGAAATTGTTTCGATACCTGATAGCAATAACATTTTTAAGCGGTCAGCGATTATGCTGCCACTACAAATAAAATATCCTAGAGGTATTTTCCAGTTATCGTACAAACCTCGGGCCATAAAAACTAAGGCACTTTTACCAACCTTTTGGTTTTTTTTTTAGTTCTATACCAAAATCCTCATATCCCTCTATTACATCCATACCTTCGTGATAGTCCAGACTTTTCTTAATTCCCATTTCGTCAAACATAAGAACACATTCTTTCTCTCGCAGTGTCATTGTTTTTGCCTTTTCTTTCAATTTTTCATGAAACTTACAAGAAAAGCCAGGTGTTAATCTATATACTTGCAACCACTTCCTAATGGTGCTAATAGCGGGTAATTTAAATTGATATTCTTTTAAGAAATAGCGATATAAAGAAGGTGATTTATAATAAATTGCTAGACAAATTTTTTTTTCTTGAACGCTCCATTTTTTCTTTTGAATGTGATAGATCTGCATTTTTATAAATGTCTGCACAGCAGGATTTAGGGAAGCAATCAATCGTTCTACTACAATATTATTAGATCTAATAGCAAGTCGTTTTTTAAATCGAAACTGCTGGACTCTACTTTTGGCCAAAGATTTTTCTTTTTCTAATAAACGGAGCTTTATTTTCCTTTTTGTTGGTGTATCTACCGTGATGTTTATTTTCTTAGGCGGTGTACACGCATTTAACAGGGCCGACACTAATTTTATTTCATTCCCAATTTTTTTCGACGATGACTCCTCTAAAAAAGCCGGTCCTTGTTCAGAAAACAGACGTTTTCGAGAATAAGATTTCGCTGGATTGTGAATATTCAAATCTTTTCTTAATTCTATAGTTGAAATTGTACAACTTTTGGGGGGTGTTTCACATTTATCTCTTGATTCGCTTGAATCGTGTTTATCTGGGATAGTAGTAGTTTCATGAGGGGAAAGCGAAAAATGTATAGGTACTGCCGAGTAAATAAGACGGTGGTGTGTTTCATTAACAAAATTATTTTCAGTGAAATGATCTTCACAAATAGCCATATTTCGCAGCTGCTCTGGTTGTAAATCTAAAATTAAATATGGCATATTTATGAGGTATACTAATTGTTAATTTGTGGTAATTTTTTTAACAAGGTATATTACGTTTCAATTTCATATTTAAGATAAAATGATAAAATTATTATTATAAGAATGCTATCAGGTTTAGGGTATTTAGTTTGTACAATTACAATTCTAATAAGGAGCTGTATGACTACTGAAATAATACAAATTTTGATATTTCGTTACAATTGCAAATCTACAAAATTTGAAGCAGTATGATACCAGATGAATAACAATTAATAAAAATGAAAAAATGAGTATTTATATGTCTTTCATTTAAATTAGAATGAATATATTTATATGTTGTTTTATTAATCAGAATAGCTCGTAGTTATTTTTATCTCAATAACTGTACTATTTATTGTAACGCTATTTATTTTCGTTACTGGACAATACCACAATGACCTACATTATGCCAAAAATAGTCAGATTCGACACAAGGAAGGTAAAAAGATGTATTTGCTTTATAATGTCAAGATTGATTTTTTTCATTATTACAATACTTATTACTATGTGTAAGAATGTAAAAATTAAATACCACTCTGTTTTGTTTCTATTGCCGATACAACATATATATTTAATGTTTCATTAATCAGAATAACTATTTTTTTTAACTAATCTAATATCGCAATGTATATTTATTTATT
>OX063288.1:9058353-9093353 GCA_944039245.1 Nebria salina
GCAGAGATGTATTAGCCATGTTAGAAAATGAACTTAGGCAGTGACAGTGAGTATACATCTTATAGAGAGATAATGCTTATGGAGCGAGTGTAATGATGATAGAATGTTATTTCTGATGTACTAAGACTGTGACATCGTTTAGCATGTGTCGCCTCGTGTAGGTAGTAACCCAACAACCCAAATTGAGCAATGGGAATTGGTGTGAATCTTTGCTATATTTAGACAGTGTTGCACTGTGTTGTATATATGATAACTCGAGTTTTCTGACAGCAGACCATCAATAAAGAAAGGAAGGGGGTACATGTATGCATCAAAATGTATTTGCTCAGTAAATACGAAAATTACAAAAAAATTAATTAATAATAATAACTATTTTGAATTTAAATAAATTTCGAAAAATAATTCTTCCTTTATTTCAACAAAACTAGATAGAGAAAGATATTCATAAACTAAAAAATAAAAATAACAATAACAAATTTTCGTAATATTAAATACTTAAATGCTATTTGATTAAAAAAAATAAACATTAGAGATATAACAATAATAATATTTGATAAATAAAATAATATAAAATGATCAATATACGCACATAATTACACGTCATAAATATATAATTATACATTTTTTAAAATTCGTAATTTTCTGACAGGTTTAGATTTATCTTTTGTTTTTTTATTTACTCTTATTTCTTTACTAAACATGCGAGTTTCATGAAAAATTTTTGTACGGAATAATAAATTTAAAAGATATATTCTATGACCAATACAATTCGTTTCGGATTGAACCCAGTCTTTTACTACGGATTTCACTAATATTTTTTTATACATATATTCTTTTAGTCCGTAGATGAATGGTTTCCGATCGAAGATTTTCTTAAATGTATTTAAAGCCATAGTTACTATAATTAATATTTGGTCGTTCGGTCTTTTTAATCGACATTCAGAACCTATATTAAGCCCGTATTCCCTATTAAAAATCAACATTTCTCTGTCGTCATACATTTGTTCTTTTTTGCTCATCTTTTCAGAACATACGTCACAACAAAATGTTTTTTTCAATTTGTAAATTAAATAGCCCGCAAAGTATGTAATAGAGCAAGTTTGAAGATTGGTTGTAGAAACTGAGGTAGATTCAATATCGCAGGAACTTGTAGACGTATTACTGGAATTCTCTATGTTTACTGCAGTTGAAATATTATCAGCAACCATAAAATGTGTAATTGTTTCTTCTACTGTATTAAATAAATATTCATCCTCATCATTTTCGTAGTTACTTTTCTCGCTTTCTCTACTCAGTGACGCACTCATAACCGACTGAAGCGCTAAACGAAAATGCTTAGTAGAAGGGTTTGGATCATATCCTCTCCTCTGCCGAATTTTTGAAAACAAATTTTCTAATGGATCTTGACATAACCGGCTAGTTATTAAATAAGCATATTTTGGTTTCATATCCTGCCACAAATTCATTAATCCATTGATGGTTTGTATTAACCCGTCAAAACAGTATGGTGTATTTTTAGGGACGGACCATGTTTTTATCCATGGCACACCTTGTCGAAGAGTATCATATACAAGAGTATTTTTATCAGACATGGCACACCGATAAGGATTGGTACTATATAGCATTCTAGAATTCATGCAATCAAAAATATCGTTTATTCTTTTTAAAAACTTTGCTGTTTCCAGAAAAGATTTTGTTGTCAACTCACCAGTAGCAATAGCGGTTAGCATAGCGGCTGAATAAGATTTGCTCAAAACTTGAACAGCTAAACGAACATTCATTTTTTCAAAATTATTTGGATGAATATGTTTATGTGTAATTTTAACCAAAGATTTAGATAATGTATTTTTATTATCTATTTCATATGTTTTAGAAATATCTTGCCAAGAAATTGCATTTCCATTGATAAAAATGTTTTGTTTCATAAATGTATTACGTACACTTTTTATGAGATGTGGGGCATCAAAGACAGTATATATTTTCTTCCCTTTATAAATAAAAATGGATTTTCGGATGTCGTCTTCAACTTTGTATAAAGCGATCTATTATTGGATCCCTGGTCGCAAACTAAAGCTCTCACTTTAAAGTTCATTAGGGAAATTGTTTCGATACCTGATAGCAATAACATTTTTAAGCGGTCAGCGATTATGCTGCCACTACAAATAAAATATCCTAGAGGTATTTTCCAGTTATCGTACAAACCTCGGGCCATAAAAACTAAGGCACTTTTACCAACCTTTTGGTTTTTTTTTTAGTTCTATACCAAAATCCTCATATCCCTCTATTACATCCATACCTTCGTGATAGTCCAGACTTTTCTTAATTCCCATTTCGTCAAACATAAGAACACATTCTTTCTCTCGCAGTGTCATTGTTTTTGCCTTTTCTTTCAATTTTTCATGAAACTTACAAGAAAAGCCAGGTGTTAATCTATATACTTGCAACCACTTCCTAATGGTGCTAATAGCGGGTAATTTAAATTGATATTCTTTTAAGAAATAGCGATATAAAGAAGGTGATTTATAATAAATTGCTAGACAAATTTTTTTTTCTTGAACGCTCCATTTTTTCTTTTGAATGTGATAGATCTGCATTTTTATAAATGTCTGCACAGCAGGATTTAGGGAAGCAATCAATCGTTCTACTACAATATTATTAGATCTAATAGCAAGTCGTTTTTTAAATCGAAACTGCTGGACTCTACTTTTGGCCAAAGATTTTTCTTTTTCTAATAAACGGAGCTTTATTTTCCTTTTTGTTGGTGTATCTACCGTGATGTTTATTTTCTTAGGCGGTGTACACGCATTTAACAGGGCCGACACTAATTTTATTTCATTCCCAATTTTTTTCGACGATGACTCCTCTAAAAAAGCCGGTCCTTGTTCAGAAAACAGACGTTTTCGAGAATAAGATTTCGCTGGATTGTGAATATTCAAATCTTTTCTTAATTCTATAGTTGAAATTGTACAACTTTTGGGGGGTGTTTCACATTTATCTCTTGATTCGCTTGAATCGTGTTTATCTGGGATAGTAGTAGTTTCATGAGGGGAAAGCGAAAAATGTATAGGTACTGCCGAGTAAATAAGACGGTGGTGTGTTTCATTAACAAAATTATTTTCAGTGAAATGATCTTCACAAATAGCCATATTTCGCAGCTGCTCTGGTTGTAAATCTAAAATTAAATATGGCATATTTATGAGGTATACTAATTGTTAATTTGTGGTAATTTTTTTAACAAGGTATATTACGTTTCAATTTCATATTTAAGATAAAATGATAAAATTATTATTATAAGAATGCTATCAGGTTTAGGGTATTTAGTTTGTACAATTACAATTCTAATAGGGAGCTGTATGACTACTGAAATAATACAAATTTTGATATTTCGTTACAATTGCAAATCTACAAAATTTGAAGCAGTATGATACCAGATGAATAACAATTAATAAAAATGAAAAAATGAGTATTTATATGTCTTTCATTTAAATTAGAATGAATATATTTATATGTTGTTTTATTAATCAGAATAGCTCGTAGTTATTTTTATCTCAATAACTGTACTATTTATTGTAACGCTATTTATTTTCGTTACTGGACAATACCACAATGACCTACATTATGCCAAAAATAGTCAGATTCGACACAAGGAAGGTAAAAAGATGTATTTGCTTTATAATGTCAAGATTGATTTTTTTCATTATTACAATACTTATTACTATGTGTAAGAATGTAAAAATTAAATACCACTCTGTTTTGTTTCTATTGCCGATACAACATATATATTTAATGTTTCATTAATCAGAATAACTATTTTTTTTAACTAATCTAATATCGCAATGTATATTTATTTATTATTATTATTAATGCTTGCGCTGTAATAGGGAATGGAATGTTCCCTCTTCAGCGTGTTGTTTGATGTCAGAGTGCGTGGCCGACTATTTATGTAGTGCGGAAGGGGAAGATATATTTTTCTTTTGCAAGATAACAACCAACGAAAATGTTATGTTTAGATTCTGAGTATTTTTTAATCCTATACGTGCAACTTATTTTACATATGTTTTTGAAACATAATATACCTTGCATTTTCAAATAATACTTTCAGGTATTTCAGTGAAAGATTGTCGTAAATTACTACAAAATTAATTAATTCGAATACAATATGGATTTGATATGGAATCACTAGGAGTTTTGATTAAATATTTTAAAATTGCATGAAATGATGAAAATGTAATGTTACTCAAAGATAATAATAGGCTGGAATGAAAATTAGATAATACAAATTTTACAAAAACTTACCTATCAATTTAAAATTACCACAAGAAAGAATCCATTCTTCACATCTTATCAACTTGCATATTTATTTTTCTTATTTTGTGTATTTAAGGCATATCAAAAATATGCTCGTAATCAATTTGTAACAAAAGAACAATTGTATGTATGTTCAATATATATGTACAATGTATGTATATGACCAATAATTTCAACGAATGATTAAAAACTGGCAACGTTGTAAATTTTGTTTATTGCAGACGGAACTATTTTGCTACTGATTAGTAGGGAGCTACCTAAAAAGATGATGCGTCTGTCATGCCATCCATAGTTGACGGTTAGAAGCTAAATTTTAAATTTCGACATCTATCGGTGACGGTTGTCAAACCCATTACATTTATTAACATGGACATTATACCTCTATAAGCTGTATACTCACTGCCAATGTTCATATTCTGTGCGTTATGCGCTGTGCTTCGTGTATTTTCGTTGGATTTCGGGATAGTACGCAGGAATACTTCTAATAAAAAGGGCCGCGTTGTTTCAGAAGATAATGCATTCAAGGCAGCAGCACTTAATCTCGCTGCACAAGCAAGCAACATTTCGTCATCACTAATCTAATAATAGATTGAAATTATATTAAATAATCAAACAAAACGTGTAATCAAATCAGTCAAAACAAACTTTGTTGGTTAGTTTATAGAGGGAGAAAGATATATTCTTCTTTTTCTTCACATTGCTGCTGTGTTGTGCGTCTTATAAAACCCCCCAAATGTTTTATGTTCTGTGCTATGCTGTGCTATGCTATTTTCTGTGCTCTGTGCTACTTATAAAACCACCTTAAGTAATGTTTTACCTATAAGCGGCAACAGCAAAAGAACAAGGGTCGGTAAAAATCCTCCCACTTTTGGTGTTGGAATGATGCGTGATTTCTCTTTTGATTTTGACTTGCATGCCTTTTTGTGACCCATTCCAAATTTTCGTTTCGCTTTCATTACGTTCGTTACTGACCAAGCTGCTGTTTTTTTCATCAAAATATGCGTCTTTAGCTTTAACTCGTTGCCACACCCTCTCTTGTAAAATTCGATCTGGTTCGTGTCTTTTTGATAAATCGTCTGAATTTAAATATGCAATATCGTGCTGTTCGCAGGCAGCGTCCAATGGGTTTACACCAGGATCGCCACTTTTTAAGACGATGCTTCAATTTTTTGGTCGAATAAATGTCTATTTTTAATCATTTTTTTTCTCTCTTATTTTATTAGTTAGAAATTTTAATTTTTGTTTACAATTTTAAATAATTCATGTAGTTTACAAAAAAAAAAATTATTTTTATTTATTTTTACTTATATAGAAGATGACAAAGTAGAGGCTGCGGAGATGAGGTCCTTTGCGGTGTGCACGATAACTCCAGTCCAGGATGTCTGAAACAAAAAAATCTAAAGGGGTTTTATTAAGAACATAATACCCTGGACCGTAAACTAATAAAAAGTTAAAAATTAGAAAAAACCTAGAAAATAGTGTGTCTAAGAAAAGTCCTATTTTTGTACACAAAATTGGACCTTTGGGATTGAATAAAAATGGAACAAATGTATATTTATGTCAAAATGTCGGTATGCGTTCCGCGAAATAAGTTAATTAATAAAATAAAAAAGATTTGAGTCAATAGCTTAATTATATTTTTAACTAGAGTGCACACCGTTTTTAAAATTGTAGAAAAACGTGTTTAAAGTTTAATTTTAATGTCAAATAAAACGTATTTATAATCCGGTTACTACTTATAGAAATGTAAATATCTCTGAAACGGTTTGGAAATTTACCTTAAAATTTCTTTTACATATTTCTTAAATGTTTTTGAATAAAATTATTGAAAAACAAAAATCGATTTTAAATTGACTATGCAAGGTGATTGATATTGTGTAGCATCAGTCTTTTTCGTACTTGGAAGCGCAATAATGATTGAGATATAATCTCTAATACCAGGCATCATGCGCGAGGATTCATATGACTTTTTTCACAGTTGAGTCACTTAGGGACCGTCCTTTTTCCTGCCAAGTTCAGCTCCATACCCACGTTGTTTTTGTAATTTCTTTGCCCGAAGTACCATGCGATAGGGCACTTGAAAAATTTGTCTTATTTTTGTAATAAGCCAATAAAAGGGAAGTGTTGTCTAAAAATCCCCAAAACGCGGCTTGTAATTTTCTGCACAGTGCCAGCTAAATTTTGCTCGGATATTCCTAAGTTTATTCGTTTTACTTTCAAGTGTGGTTCATCAAAGTTTTCTAATACTTTATTGACTTTTTGAATAAAGATTATATTATCTAACTAATATGCATTCATAATTTGGATCGCGTAGCAAATCATCTGACTTATCAATTTGGACATCAGTTTCAACATTAGCACCAGTTTCATCGTTCACGGAAGTTTTAACGTTATGAACAGTAATAGTTAACTCCTTTTTTTTTTAAATTGCGTATCGACTACTATGGTCATTACCGCTTGTACAGGTGAAAATAAAAAAGTGGAATGTGCAAAAGAAAACCGGATTTTATATAACAAGAGAGAAAATAAAAGAAATAAATAAATGAATAATAACTAACACAAATTATAAAAATGAATCAATTGAGAAAACAAAAAACATCTGTTTTAGCTTAGATAAAGCCTATAGAGAAATGTTATACTTTCACATGAGTGAAAGAACATCGCACAGCTGGAATGTCAAGAACTGAAGTCAAGAACAGAAACCATAAAAACCACAGCTTCGGCTGATATATAGTGTAGATAAAAAAGAAAAGAAATGATAATTGAAGTATTAGCACTTATGGAACGAAAAGAAAAGGAGAGAATCCTTTCAGATTTGCGTAAACAAATCAGCTACCCGGAGAAATGAAAGCACTTTACCAATGCATGTTGCATTATTGCTTAAAGAAATACGCATGGGACCCTCAATACCAGCATTGCGACGATGAAAATTGTAACTAGGACACTAGTCGAAAATATGTTCGAGAGTGAGCCTAGTGTTACAAGTGGAGCAGAGCGGTGGCTGTTCTCCTAGTAACAGATGTAAGTGTGTGAGACAAGTATGGCATATTCTCAGACGAGAGATGACCACTTGCCCACACCTTGTTAAGCGGAGCGGTGCTATACACCGCTCCACTGACACCTTTACACGTCGCAATTTACTAGGAGATGTATTCCACTCCTCCTGCCATAACTTAAGACACTGCACAGCCACAGACCTCAACACATCATCGGCGCGCAAGGGATGACGGACAACGTAGTTGCCGTTGGCTGCTCCAAGAGCAGCTCGGTCAGCACTGTGATTACCGGGTATCCCAGCATGTCCGAGTATCCACATGAAAACGACATCTCTCTCTAGCTCCCGTAATCTATCGATTTCTCCGCGGATGTCCAAAACGGTTGGATCTGTGGAGAATCTGCTACCGATACCTAAGATAGAACTTAGGAAATTGGTGCAGATAAGCAGGTGACGTTGCTCATCGATAGCTTGACGGGAGTGTCGAAGAGCGTAGAGAATACCATATAGCTCAGCAGTGTATACTGTGCATATGGGTGATAGTATGAACGACTGGGATACGCCATCGGTCACAAAAGCGCAGCCTATACCGGAGTCTGTCTTGGAGCCATCAGTATATGTATGTTAAAAGTCTGTGTACTGTTGCAATTGAATGAAGAATTCAATCAAGTATATGGCGTTAGGAGTAGAATCTTTTGGCAAGTTGGTCAGCTCTAGGTTTGTCGTTAAAGAAAGAGATGCCCATGGAGGGTTGTTGGAAAAAATTCTCGATAGAACAGTCCCTTGGTTATCAATGATGGTATTTAACAACCTTGGAAGTTTCAGTGCAAGCAGATAAAGAGAAGTTGCACTATTGGCATATAGACGATTAAATACCGGATTATTGAAAAGTATGGAATGGTTTATATGCTACGTGAGCGAAAGAACTTTGCAGACGTACCTCAAACCAAGTTTGATGTACCTTATGTGAAGTGGTGGTACACCGGCATCACAGTGAAGGCTTGGAATTGATGTAGTCCTGTAGTCCGGTGACTGCTCGAATGCCAGCATTGTGCACGCTGTTTGGCTTCTTCAAGTGAAAAGCACTAGCAGTGTACACAATGATAGCACAGAAGTCTATCCTGGATAGAATCAGACTGAAGTAAAGTCGCAGCAGAGAGTCCCTATTGGCGCCCCATTTTGTGGAAGCAATACACTTGATAGCATTTAATGACATTCGGCACTGCGCAGAAACAGTGTTGATTTGTCTCAGCCATAAAAGACGACGGTCGAAAATTATGCCCAAAAACTTCACCTCATCCAATATCCGCACTGCCCTATCGTAAAGCGATACAACAGGATAGTTGTATGCTTTACGTAGTTGACAGAAGTCGGTAGCACAAGTTTTTTTCCACAGAGAAATGAAAACCACTGTCGGATGCAGCCAAAGAAACTAAGTGAACAGCCTGCTGTAATCTCTCCTGACAGAGAGCAAGAGATTGGTATGAAGTGAAGAACGTGAGGTCATCTACATACAGACAATAATCAACAGTATTCGGCAGGTTGGACACAATGTCATTAATTGCAATCAAGAATAATGTTACACTAATGGAAGAGCCTTGGGGAATTCCGTTTTGCAACGGTCGTAAAGAAGAGAATGTTTGTCCAACTCGAACTCTAAAGGAACGGTTCGAAAGAAAATTTTCTACGAATTGAGGCAGATGGCCTCGTAGACACCAGTTGTGCAGTTTTCGTAGAATCCCGAATCTCCAGGTCATGTCGAAAGCTTTCTCTAGATCAAAAATCATTGCAACCAGATGGTTGCGTTTTAAGATGCTAGATTGAATAGCGTTCGTCAGATACACATGCAGGTCAGTAGTGGAGTGGTGCTGAAGAGATCCACATTGGTGTTGGTTGATGAGATTGTGGGATTCTAGAAACCAGTTGAGTCGATAATTGATCATGCGTTCATATAACTTTGACAGATGCCATGTCAAAGATATTGGACGGTAGCTTGATGCAGAAGACACGTCTTTGCCCTTCTTGTGTATCAGCACAATTATCGTTTCGCGCCAGATGTCAGGATAGACATTTTCAACCCAAAGCCGGTTGAGAAATTCTACTATTCTGAGTTAAAATAGCGAGGGTAAATGAAGATACATTGCGTAAGCAATATCATCATACCCAACAGAAGTATTGGCTGTGCGGCTCACAAGGAAACATCCCGAGGTGTGTCTCACCAATTTTAATGATACTGTAGTATGTTGTAGTATGTGAGAAAATAATCGATACGTAATTTTTTTTCGGCCCGTTTTAACTTCTAAGGGGTGAAAACCACGTCCATAAATTTTAACAAAATCAGGAAAACACGAATAACTCTAAAAATAAGCTTTTTCAAAATAAACTTTAAATACAAAAGTTGCTAGGTTTAGAGAGGATAATATAATTGATTTTTTTCACACCTTAAAAGTTAAAACGGGCCGAAAAAAAAAATTACGTATCGATTATTTTTTCATATACTACAACATACTACAGTTTCATTAAAATTGGTGAGGCACACCTCGGGTTGTTTCCTTGTCAGTGCAAATTCAAATTCTGCTAGAGTGAATATTGAATTGTGATTCTCAGAATTATCACACTCGAAGTTTAGGGGAACCTCTTCAGCCGCTTTTGAGCGCAATAAATGGAGCGAGTAATTATCCGAGTGACTAACGGACTCAAACTGGTTTGCTAGAATATCACAAATATCATCTCTGACAGTGTGTACCTGACCATTGACCTGGAGCATTGGAATATGGGAACTTATCTTGTAACCGTTCATATACCTGATTTTCTTCCAAAACAGAGTTTGGTCGAAATCAGTACCAATAGAAGAAACAAATCCGCGCCAAGACTCAGTTTTAGACTGAAGAATTGAACGCCTGGATTGCGCACGGGCTTTTTTGAAAGCAATTTGGTTTAAAAGTGTCGGATTTCTCCGGTACACTTTAAGTGCGCGCTTTTTAGAACGTATAGCGGAAGCAACGTGTTTATTCCACCAAGGAACAGACTTCTTTCTGAGACAACCAGAGGATAACGAAGCGGAATGCAGAATAGAATCGTTTAGGTGTTGCAGCTCGATATTTAAATCTAGTGACGGTTCGGGAAGCATGAGATTGTTGGCGAAAGATTGTCAATCGGCCAGATTGAATAACCATTTTCGTGCTGCAACAGAAACAGTATTTGAAAGAAAAGACACAAAAATGGAAAAATGGTCACTGTAATGGGCATCGTCAACTACCTGCAAGGAACAGCAGGAAAGGTCACTTAGGGATATTTGTGGGCCAGGGGGTGTCAGTAATATAACTGAAAATAGATACTCCTGTTTGGGTTTATGAAATTTTGTGTACGGGTTGGGTTTGGAAGTTTAAGAAGACGTATAGAAAGAGATAGACATAGTAGACAGATATAGATATATGAGAGAGAGATAGGTATATGCATTAGAAAGAGATAGATGTACAGATAAAAAATGAAAAGACAATTTTATCCACAGCATTCCGATATACTTCAAGGTATAAATAATTTTACTGATTCGACCGGTAATTTATTGCCGGTCGGTAAAATTATTTCTACCCTGAAATATATTGGAACGCTGTGGAAAAAAATCGTCTTCTCAATTTCGCCCTATAAATCTACTGCAATCTAATTAACAATGTTAATCATAGAATAAAAAAAAACTATAATTTGGAAATAAAATCAATATATTTCCATAAGATCTTTAAGATAAATATATTCAAGCTTAGACTGAGCTGTTAATTAAACTAAACTATTCACAAACATAATATTGGTCTAGAAAATGTTTAATTCATTCACATAATGTATGGAATCAATAACAGTTACTTGAAGGTAAGGTTTAAAGCAGTGCCCAAAATTGCCCCTATTTTGCTGTAACAAAATTAATTTTTACTTTCTTATACGCAGTATAAGTATTGTAATTATGAAAGATTTACATCTCGATATTTTAACAGAAATATACCTGCTGACCTTCCCTGAATCGATTCCGATTATTTTTGAAATGACGTGTGTGAGTGTGCGTGTAGTAGTTATGGTTTTACGTCTGGCAATAAACATCCCGTTACCAAAAAGCATATAATATGCTTCTTGCTGTTACCAGCATTAGCACAGATTTTTGGACGCTTGGTAGCAGAAACAAACTCCAGTCCTTTCGTTTTCTGCTACTTTGCGGTGAATTTGTCGTATCTGAATTAAATGTAAACTATAAAATGTTATTTATAATTGAAAATTAATTTGATGACTTACGATTCGATTTTCTGGTTTGACGATGATTACCCTTGCTCGATACCTCTGAAAACAATATTTTATTAGCTCAAGTTAAACCAACCAAAAATATTTTATACCTTCCGGTCGCACTGAAACACAATAATCGTGCTCCCTCAACGAAGATGTAAAAGAAGATGCACTTGTTACATCGGGCATGGAGATATCTAAATAAATTACTTTATTAATAAAAACATTTATCAAATTAAAATGGTTTTCCAACCTTCTTGCACAGCGTACCGCTCATCCAAGTACAAAGTTGGATAAGCACCATGTAATACGGTAGTTCTGCCTTTACCATTTATATAAATCCACCAAGGACTAAAATGTTTAAGGCAGACCCGATACGAATGATAAATTTGCTTTTCTGGCATTTTAAATAATTTCGGATTGTTTACCAGCCCAATCCAGTTTTTAAACATCGGAAACCACGTAAAACAATACCCACTCGATTTGCAACTTGGCACAGTGCAACTCATGTTAGACGACATAATCTAATATATTTTAAATCAAGTCAAATACATAAAATTCAAGTAAAACGTAAGACTTACGGATTTTGTTACAATGTAACGCACTATTCAAACGCCATTAAAAAAAAATTAAATGTTGCAATAATAACTAAAAAAGTTGCTGTGCTTTTTAAAAGTTATTTGTAATAACATATAATATTTCGTTCGTTAAGAAAAATTATTATAAAATAAATACGCTTCTCTCTAAATTTTTTATTAAAAAATAAATACGCTTATTATAAATGAAGATTATACAGTGTATAAGTAAAAATAAATACAAATTACTTAATTAGCATTAAAATTTATTTTAAATTTAACATCCAAATATAGAACTAAGTATTTTAATTTATATAGCTCTTATAAAAAAATATGTTATTTAAGCCCTGTTCTCACGATGCAATAAAATTTCTTAAAAATTCTATTTCATGCAATAAAATTTCAAGAAATAAATTTGCACGGATACGATGTTGTTCACACGGACAAAAATGGTTGAAATTTTATATTATGAAATCTTTTTGAAAATGGCGGATAAAGAATCTGTCAAAACTGTCTTGAGTGCAATCGCTCTATGTTCGATAATTAAGAAGACAAATAAAAAGAAACGTAAATTTTGGTCACGTAGGTGGCTGTTAAAACGTGATGATGGTGATGGCAGAGATGTATTAGCCATGTTAGAAAATGAACTTAGGCAGTGAGTATACAGCTTTTAGAGGTATAATGTCCATGTTAATAAATGTAATGGGTTTGACAACCGTCACCGATAGATGTCGAAATTTAAAATTTAGCTTCTAACCGTCAACTATGGATGGCATGACAGACGCATCATCTTTTTAGGTAGCTCCCTACTAATCAGTAGCAAAATAGTTCCGTCTGCAATAAACAAAATTTACAACGTTGCCAGTTTTTAATCATTCGTTGAAATTATTGGTCATATACATACATTGTACATATATATTGAACATACATACAATTGTTCTTTTGTTACAAATTGATTACGAGCATATTTTTGATATGCCTTAAATACACAAAATAAGAAAAATAAATATGCAAGTTGATAAGATGTGAAGAATGGATTCTTTCTTGTGGTAATTTTAAATTGATAGGTAAGTTTTTGTAAAATTTGTATTATCTAATTTTCATTCCAGCCTATTATTATCTTTGAGTAACATTACATTTTCATCATTTCATGCAATTTTAAAATATTTAATCAAAACTCCTAGTGATTCCATATCAAATCCATATTGTATTCGAATTAATTAATTTTGTAGTAATTTACGACAATCTTTCACTGAAATACCTGAAAGTATTATTTGAAAATGCAAGGTATATTATGTTTCAAAAACATATGTAAAATAAGTTGCACGTATAGGATTAAAAAATACTCAGAATCTAAACATAACATTTTCGTTGGTTGTTATCTTGCAAAAGAAAAATATATCTTCCCCTTCCGCACTACATAAATAGTCGGCCACGCACTCTGACATCAAACAACACGCTGAAGAGGGAACATTCCATTCCCTATTACAGCGCAAGCATTAATAATAATAATAAATAAATATACATTGCGATATTAGATTAGTTAAAAAAAATAGTTATTCTGATTAATGAAACATTAAATATATATGTTGTATCGGCAATAGAAACAAAACAGAGTGGTATTTAATTTTTACATTCTTACACATAGTAATAAGTATTGTAATAATGAAAAAAATCAATCTTGACATTATAAAGCAAATACATCTTTTTACCTTCCTTGTGTCGAATCTGACTATTTTTGGCATAATGTAGGTCATTGTGGTATTGTCCAGTAACGAAAATAAATAGCGTTACAATAAATAGTACAGTTATTGAGATAAAAATAACTACGAGCTATTCTGATTAATAAAACAACATATAAATATATTCATTCTAATTTAAATGAAAGACATATAAATACTCATTTTTTCATTTTTATTAATTGTTATTCATCTGGTATCATACTGCTTCAAATTTTGTAGATTTGCAATTGTAACGAAATATCAAAATTTGTATTATTTCAGTAGTCATACAGCTCCCTATTAGAATTGTAATTGTACAAACTAAATACCCTAAACCTGATAGCATTCTTATAATAATAATTTTATCATTTTATCTTAAATATGAAATTGAAACGTAATATACCTTGTTAAAAAAATTACCACAAATTAACAATTAGTATACCTCATAAATATGCCATATTTAATTTTAGATTTACAACCAGAGCAGCTGCGAAATATGGCTATTTGTGAAGATCATTTCACTGAAAATAATTTTGTTAATGAAACACACCACCGTCTTATTTACTCGGCAGTACCTATACATTTTTCGCTTTCCCCTCATGAAACTACTACTATCCCAGATAAACACGATTCAAGCGAATCAAGAGATAAATGTGAAACACCCCCCAAAAGTTGTACAATTTCAACTATAGAATTAAGAAAAGATTTGAATATTCACAATCCAGCGAAATCTTATTCTCGAAAACGTCTGTTTTCTGAACAAGGACCGGCTTTTTTAGAGGAGTCATCGTCGAAAAAAATTGGGAATGAAATAAAATTAGTGTCGGCCCTGTTAAATGCGTGTACACCGCCTAAGAAAATAAACATCACGGTAGATACACCAACAAAAAGGAAAATAAAGCTCCGTTTATTAGAAAAAGAAAAATCTTTGGCCAAAAGTAGAGTCCAGCAGTTTCGATTTAAAAAACGACTTGCTATTAGATCTAATAATATTGTAGTAGAACGATTGATTGCTTCCCTAAATCCTGCTGTGCAGACATTTATAAAAATGCAGATCTATCACATTCAAAAGAAAAAATGGAGCGTTCAAGAAAAAAAAATTTGTCTAGCAATTTATTATAAATCACCTTCTTTATATCGCTATTTCTTAAAAGAATATCAATTTAAATTACCCGCTATTAGCACCATTAGGAAGTGGTTGCAAGTATATAGATTAACACCTGGCTTTTCTTGTAAGTTTCATGAAAAATTGAAAGAAAAGGCAAAAACAATGACACTGCGAGAGAAAGAATGTGTTCTTATGTTTGACGAAATGGGAATTAAGAAAAGTCTGGACTATCACGAAGGTATGGATGTAATAGAGGGATATGAGGATTTTGGTATAGAACTAAAAAAAAAACCAAAAGGTTGGTAAAAGTGCCTTAGTTTTTATGGCCCGAGGTTTGTACGATAACTGGAAAATACCTCTAGGATATTTTATTTGTAGTGGCAGCATAATCGCTGACCGCTTAAAAATGTTATTGCTATCAGGTATCGAAACAATTTCCCTAATGAACTTTAAAGTGAGAGCTTTAGTTTGCGACCAGGGATCCAATAATAGATCGCTTTATACAAAGTTGAAGACGACATCCGAAAATCCATTTTTATTTATAAAGGGAAGAAAATATATACTGTCTTTGATGCCCCACATCTCATAAAAAGTGTACGTAATACATTTATGAAACAAAACATTTTTATCAATGGAAATGCAATTTCTTGGCAAGATATTTCTAAAACATATGAAATAGATAATAAAAATACATTATCTAAATCTTTGGTTAAAATTACACATAAACATATTCATCCAAATAATTTTGAAAAAATGAATGTTCGTTTAGCTGTTCAAGTTTTGAGCAAATCTTATTCAGCCGCTATGCTAACCGCTATTGCTACTGGTGAGTTGACAACAAAATCTTTTCTGGAAACAGCAAAGTTTTTAAAAAGAATAAACGATATTTTTGATTGCATGAATTCTAGAATGCTATATAGTACCAATCCTTATCGGTGTGCCATGTCTGATAAAAATACTCTTGTATATGATACTCTTCGACAAGGTGTGCCATGGATAAAAACATGGTCCGTCCCTAAAAATACACCATACTGTTTTGACGGGTTAATACAAACCATCAATGGATTAATGAATTTGTGGCAGGATATGAAACCAAAATATGCTTATTTAATAACTAGCCGGTTATGTCAAGATCCATTAGAAAATTTGTTTTCAAAAATTCGGCAGAGGAGAGGATATGATCCAAACCCTTCTACTAAGCATTTTCGTTTAGCGCTTCAGTCGGTTATGAGTGCGTCACTGAGTAGAGAAAGCGAGAAAAGTAACTACGAAAATGATGAGGATGAATATTTATTTAATACAGTAGAAGAAACAATTACACATTTTATGGTTGCTGATAATATTTCAACTGCAGTAAACATAGAGAATTCCAGTAATACGTCTACAAGTTCCTGCGATATTGAATCTACCTCAGTTTCTACAACCAATCTTCAAACTTGCTCTATTACATACTTTGCGGGCTATTTAATTTACAAATTGAAAAAAACATTTTGTTGTGACGTATGTTCTGAAAAGATGAGCAAAAAAGAACAAATGTATGACGACAGAGAAATGTTGATTTTTAATAGGGAATACGGGCTTAATATAGGTTCTGAATGTCGATTAAAAAGACCGAACGACCAAATATTAATTATAGTAACTATGGCTTTAAATACATTTAAGAAAATCTTCGATCGGAAACCATTCATCTACGGACTAAAAGAATATATGTATAAAAAAATATTAGTGAAATCCGTAGTAAAAGACTGGGTTCAATCCGAAACGAATTGTATTGGTCATAGAATATATCTTTTAAATTTATTATTCCGTACAAAAATTTTTCATGAAACTCGCATGTTTAGTAAAGAAATAAGAGTAAATAAAAAAACAAAAGATAAATCTAAACCTGTCAGAAAATTACGAATTTTAAAAAATGTATAATTATATATTTATGACGTGTAATTATGTGCGTATATTGATCATTTTATATTATTTTATTTATCAAATATTATTATTGTTATATCTCTAATGTTTATTTTTTTTAATCAAATAGCATTTAAGTATTTAATATTACGAAAATTTGTTATTGTTATTTTTATTTTTTAGTTTATGAATATCTTTCTCTATCTAGTTTTGTTGAAATAAAGGAAGAATTATTTTTCGAAATTTATTTAAATTCAAAATAGTTATTATTATTAATTAATTTTTTTGTAATTTTCGTATTTACTGAGCAAATACATTTTGATGCATACATGTACCCCCTTCCTTTCTTTATTGATGGTCTGCTGTCAGAAAACTCGAGTTATCATATATACAACACAGTGCAACACTGTCTAAATATAGCAAAGATTCACACCAATTCCCATTGCTCAATTTGGGTTGTTGGGTTACTACCTACACGAGGCGACACATGCTAAACGATGTCACAGTCTTAGTACATCAGAAATAACATTCTATCATCATTACACTCGCTCCATAAGCATTATCTCTCTATAAGATGTATACTCACTGACATTGGTCAATTACTGTGCTATGCTAAATTTCTCTATGCGTGCTATGCCTCTTATAAATGAGTATACTGTTTCCCGTATGACAAAAGTGTGTGCTATGCTATGCTATTTTCTGTGCTCTGTGCTACTTATAAATCCACCTTTACACCTTATCACACAACGCAACCATACAAGAAGACAATGGCAGAGGACCCGCTCCCCACAGCACAGACAACGCTTTTAATAAACTAATCGGAACACAAATCAAAACCCACCAAAACAATACATGGACCCTTAAATTAACCGCCCTCAACCCTCAAGACAATTCCCTCTGGCAGCTAACAAAATCACTCAAAAAATCACGCACAACCATACCGACACTCACACATAACAACGACACGGCTGTTACAGACCGAGACAAAGCTGAGTTAATCGCACACATATTTGAACAAGTACACATAACACACATCCCGAACACGGCCACGCAAAACGAAATTGCAGAACAAACACAATAATATTTAAATACTCCACACCACACAAACACGAAAACGCTGGCCAGTCTCCTCACTACCCCATCTGAACTCACCAGATTCATCCGGAAACTACCCAATCGCAAAGCTCCTGGCCCCGACCAAATTGAGAACCTAATCCTGAAAAATCTCTCCAGAAAATCCATGATCCAACTCGATTTTATAATTATCTCAATAATTAGACTACATCACTTCACAGCTGCTTGGAAGCCTGCTACAGTCCACCCAATCCGGAAACTCAACCAAGAACCCCACAGTCCAACCAGCTCGTCCTATAAGGCTCCTGAACACATTATCCAAATTAACCGAAAAAAATCATTCTTTCCCGGGTCAACGATGACGACACAGGACATAAACTCATACCTGACTTCTAGTTTGGCTTTCGCGGCCATAGCACGGTACAGCAGGTGTGCAGGATTGCAACCGATATCGCGATCCAGTTCAATAAAAATAAAACACGGGCATGGCCCTTCTGGACATATAAAAAGCCTTCGATATGGTCTGGACAGTAGGACTCATAGCTAAACTTATTTCTTATCAATTCCTTCCCACATTAGTCAAACTTATTCACTCCTACCTAACCAACAGATCCTTTCGAAGCATAGTTAATAATACCACATCAAACCCCAAACCCATTGTAGCAGGACCTAAACTATTTCCTCCTTTATCGGAGCGATTTTCCTACTCTCCCCCACACAAACACAGCGCTATACGCAGACGACACAGACAACTACGCGAACTCGTTTAGCGCGCAGGTGGCTGCCAAACAGCTGCAAAAACTTATTGACATATGACAACACTACTGGGCGAAGTGGAAAATTAAAATCAACGCCACGAAAACCGAAACCATTTACTTTACACGTAAATTCACAAACAACAAAATCATCACACCAATCAAAACACACAACCAAAAAATGACACCCACACCAACCCTTGAATATCTCGGCATATACTTACACAGAACACTACGGCATGGCAAATGTAACAAAAGCGCGTCTTATGAGAACGTGCACGCGTTTGGCTCCCTCTTAACTATATGCGTGTAGCGATGTTTCTTCTATACTCACCTGGTGGTTGGTTTTAGGTGGAATCTTCTAATACACACTTAAATATGTCCAGACTAAGATTAGCTCGTGAGAGAATTAAATTAGTACAAATAATAAATAAGAATTTAATTCAAAACTATAAAGATATAACAAATACGAAAATAAACAATGACTTTACAAAATACTGGTTTAAACTTACGTTACTTACTGACAAAATACTACTCGCTAATCGCAATCTGAACTGAGACCTCGATGTCAAGCGACATCGCGGTTTTATACTCAATTTTGACCTAAATTCAAATGGCCGATATTGTAAACAAATCCCGACCTAGCAACATTTTGTTAAATGCGGAAGGCACAATTTTATGCAACTGTTGCTAGATATGACGTAGCTAGTCGCATTTGCTAATCGCGAATTACCTAGCTCAGCAAAACTGAACTAGGTCGGTACGCAACTAGCTTGATTTGTTACATTACCGTCCCCTTAAGACTGAATTCCATTGAAGATGAATTCAGTCCTCTATTGAATTTAGGTCGATCGCTCTAAACACTAATTTATCCTAAAAGAACAATTGTCTGTCCCTCGCACTGTCACATGAACACTGGACCACTGGCACCGAGTTGGGGATTGGGGTGGTAAGAAGAGGGGTCCCAATTCAACGACGAGGATTAAGCTCTAGCCATTTTCTTTAGCGGGCAGTTCCTGGTAGCAGATCTCCCGCGTGACAATCCACTATCTCTCCACTTAGGTGTCCGGCTACCTGACCAGGTCGCTAATGACTTCAGGGGTGTCGCGGGCAAGAACCAATCTGATTTTCCTGTCTCTCACGGGTGGCATCGTTTGGGGAATGGCATCGCAAACCAGGTCGCTCACTTGCTTCTTGACTGTTATTTCTAGAAATAGCAGCTTAGTGAGTACCTGCGCCATTAAATCGGAATTCTGCTGGATTTTTCTCAGTTTTGATAGAAAAATCCAGCGACGTCTCTGGATCACCCATACGTGATACTGTTTAGCCCGCCGGATTGTTATTGACACACAACGAGTGTGTTATCACGTACTTGGTTCCATTCACCCTTGGAAGTGTCTTTACGGTAGCGACCTCTATCCGGACTCCTGTCTTGATCGCGATGGATCGCCTCCCAGATATGATCCATGTTGACTAGAGCTTCGTACCCTTGTAATTTTGACCCGCCTTCCCCCGACATTTGCCAGAGGGTTCTAGTTTCCCCTCCAACGTAGCCGAGTCTTCCGTGGGGCTGCGTCTCCTATGCTCATCTGATGTTGCATGGTACCGACATTATCTAACAGTTTATATGCTTGTTTCAATAAAACCGCGTTTTTATTTAAGAACCATGACAACAAATGTCGGTCATCTGCATGCAAATGACCTACATCGAATTTCTGAGTCAGCGAGTTTCCAGTGTGGTTGACGGTGCGCGAGTCTCGCTTGCTTACCTCGGATTCCGTTTCTGCTGATGCGAGCGGTATCCGGCAAACTGAGTTCGCGTTCTCAACTGCACTTCGCGTTACTAAGAAACCATGCTCTTCTAACGCGATCGGCTCATATTCCAATGCGTCTTTCACTGCTTGCGTACCCTGATCTCCAAAAGAGTGTACCATGTGACATGCGGGAATCGTTGAAGTTTCTCGCGACCAGACAAAATTCTTCATTTTCTGTCGCGATCTCTTCTTTCTTATCTTTAACTGAAAGGTGTCCCCCTCTGTCAAAGTCGTGCGAACCTCGGTAGGTTCGTCTTCTATCAAAGGTTGATCCAACTGAGAGGTGCCCCTCCCAGTCAAATCCGTGCGATTCACGAGCGGCTCGCTTTCTGGCAAATTTTGATTCATCTTCTTGATAAAATCCCTGCGAACCTTGCATGATTCGCTTGCCAGTCGAAAGTGACTTGACTGAAGAGTGCCCTCCTCCATCAGATCCGTGTGAGCCATGATTGGTTCGTTTTCTGACAACCTTTGATCCAACTGAGAAGTGCCCTCCTCAATCAAATCCGTGCGAACCATGCCTTGTTCGCTTGCCAGACGAAAGTGACCTGACTGAAGAGTGCCCTCCTCCATCAGATCCGTGTGAGCCATGATTGGCTCGTTTTCTGGCAACCTTTGATCCGACTGAGAAGTGCCCTCCTCAATCAAATCCGTGTGAACCATGCTTGGTTCGCTTGCCAGACGAAAGTGATCCGGGTGAGGAGTGCCCTCCTCAATCAGATCCGTGTGAGCCGCGAACGACTCGCCTTCTGGCAACCCTTGACTTAACTGAGAAGTGTCCCGCTCAATTAAATCCGTGCGAACACTACGTGGTTCGCTTGCCAAACGTTTGTGATCCGAGTGAAGAGCGCTCTCCTCAATCAGATCCGTGCGAACCGCAAGTGGTTCGCTATTAGCCACGGTTTTCTCCGTCACGTGGCTCGCGTCCCTTTCCAAATTAGTCTCCCTCCGGATTCCTAACTCAGGTATCTGAATAACCTTAAGCATGCAAACGTTTAACCGTTTGCTGCCACCGTCGTTTGAATCCGCGACCCGAGGAACTAATTTTGGGAAGTCTTCCGTTAAACTGTCCGGCGTTGGGTCGCCCCCGAGACAGTCTTCACGTTTAAAAGACACTGTGGTGTCTGCGCTTGATACCCGATTGTTCTGCTTGCTGATCGCGGTTTGGTGCTCTTTTTCCGTTTTCACCGGCCCCTTTGTACCGAGGGTCCGTTTTCCCGATCCCGAGGAAGTTTTATATTCGATACGGCCCGTATAGCCATCTTGTGTATATCAGCTTTTGATATTCTAACCTCTCGCGATAAAACTTCCTCATAATGCTCCGCGACCGGCAGGGCTTCCTCCACCGTATAAAAGTTTTTATGTTTACGTACTTCGTTGCTCAAACGCGTATCTAAACCGTCCAGAAATTGTTTCACTAACGCGGCTTCTCTCTTAAAATGATTTCTGATATTTGAATCTTCATCATTATAGTTAGTACGATATAGATTCGCGGCGGCTGATTCTAATCGGAAAACGAATTTACAGAGTGTTTCCTCTTTTAATCGATACATTTTAACGAATTCGCGTTCTGCGGCGGCGGTATCTATTTTTCTCCCAAACAATCGGATTAGCCAAGTTTTGAATGCACAAACCGTGGTCGGTCTCTTATCTGCCGGCAACGCGTAAAAATAGGACTGTGCGTCGCCCTTAAGTCTTAGCCGTCACGATCTGAATTTCCGACCAGTTGCAGCATCCCGCAGTTGTAGCTACTCCGTCGAAAAATGATTCTAAATCCGCCCCGCCAGAATAATGTTCGATACTCTGTAATGCGTTCATTGCTGATGGATCCGCAAAGATTGGCCCAGTATGAAGTCGCGCTCCACTATCCATCTCATTTGCCCACTTCGTCCGACCTGGTGTGGAAGGATTAGTTAAGGGAGGTAAATGATAGGAAAAAGGAATCCTGTGTACATCTGAGGTTTGTACGTCTTTATAGGTGGGTGGTGGTGCGAAGGATGTTGCGGTCTCAGAAGTGTGTGCCGTTGTTACCGTTGTTACTGTGGCTGTAGTTATGTGCGCCGTTTCCACCGCTGTGGAGATATCACGCCCAGAAAACGGTATCCTGATATCACTACACTACAAATAGTTAAGCCGTTTCGAAAATTCAGTATTGGTGATTGAAGATCACACAAAGATACTGATCCTACCGACTGCGCCAATGTAACAAAAGCGCGTCTTATGAGAACGTGCACGCGTTTGGCTCCCTCTTAACTATATGCGTGTAGCGATGTTTCTTCTATACTCACCTGGTGGTTGGTTTTAGGTGGAATCTTCTAATACACACTTAAATATGTCCAGACTAAGATTAGCTCGTGAGAGAATTAAATTAGTACAAATAATAAATAAGAATTTAATTCAAAACTATAAAGATATAACAAATACGAAAATAAACAATGACTTTACAAAATACTGGTTTAAACTTACGTTACTTACTGACAAAATACTACTCGCTAATCGCAATCTGAACTGAGACCTCGATGTCAAGCGACATCGCGGTTTTATACTCAATTTTGACCTAAATTCAAATGGCCGATATTGTAAACAAATCCCGACCTAGCAACATTTCTTTAAATGCGGAAAGCACAATTTTATGCAACTGTTGCTAGATATGACGGAGCTAGTTGCATTTGCTAATCGCGAATTACCTACCTCAGCAAAACTGAACTAGGTCGGTACGCAACTAGCTTGATTTGTTACACAAACATATCTCACATACAATCAAAAAAGCGCGCCTTGTCATTCGCTATCTCTATCCTCTCCTAGTCCACAACAGCCCCTGTCCAAGAAAAACAAACTCCAAACTTACACAACAATCATCCGCCCCATTATTATATATGCAGCCCCGGTTTGGTGCAACGCACCAGACACCACCTTCCTCCCATTACAACGCCTCCAGAATAAATTCTTTCGCCTGGCTACCAGCTCTGGAAGGTTCATTCGCATAACACAACTACACAACGAAACTAACATACCATACATAAAACAATGCATACAAAATATATCACAAAACTTTTACAAAACACAATTAAGCTCAAACAAACTCATACAAAACAACACCAGACACAATACCAGACATTACCCATAATCTCGGAGAGACTCCAGTAGGGCTATTCTGAGTCTCTCAATCAAAAATATTGAGTTGAGATCTTATCTATCAATGACGTCACATTAATGAATGCGCATTTGAAATCTTTAGGGAATTTCGTGATCTAAAGTTCTCATTATTTCTGTTTATGTTACCACGTCTTGTACTGGTTTTCTAATTTCTATTAAAAATTGTGTTTTAATTGCTGTTGTTATTTGGTAAGTATGTTTTACTTATTGTATTTGTGTTGAACTATTCATTTGATAAATTTGTTGATTATTGTTAAAGTTTTGTGTTTTTTACATAAAAGCAGTGTGAATAATCACACGATATTACTTCTGCGTACCATACCGCAACAATATGTTTTATTTTTTGTTTAGTTCGTGAGAAAATGGAAGGAAAGCGAAAAATAACGACCAAAGTCACGGTAGAGCAGAAGGAAAGGCTAACCAATTTCATGGAATTGAACAGTGCTTTCGCTAGAGGCAAACTTTCGGGAATAGAAGGAAAGTCAAAATTCTCAAGCGAGCATCACAAATATTAAAAATATTAAATTTAGTTTTAAATTATTGTACATTTAGTATTAATATTTATTAAATAAAAACATACTATTTGGACATTCAAACTGTGGTAACCTTTTCTATTTACAAACGCATGTTCGTTTTGTGCTTCTGTCTGTTTTACAATTGCAATATGTGTGCCATCAATTATTTCAACTGTATTATGGACATGAAATGTGGCTTCAAAGCTAAATAGAGTTTTGATTAAATGCATAGACCGACAAGCGTAATTAAAAAAAAAAACCTGTTCTTCAATTCCTCGCGTTCTGCGTCATTTCTGGGGAAATGTATCCAAGTTTTCATACAATGCCTTACTAATGCCGTAGACACCTCTTTCAAACACCTACTGACTATTGGCTGGCTAATGCAGGCTAACAAATTATTTCCTATACCCCTCTGGTAGCTGCCAACGGCAAACAAATTCAATGCTGCTAAAATCTAAAAAAAAAGATGATTTATACAGTAATAAAACATTTTTAGTATATATAAATATATCGAACTCACTCGTAAATAGTTCGGAATTCTTGTTGGATTTATACCAGCTCCTTGTTGCATGTGAGGGCTTAATGTATCAATTACATAAATACATGCCTCCTTATTCAAATGATAATTACTGATAAATTCTTTATCACTAACCGAAAAAGGATCTTGGATGTCTCGTACGTGTCTTCTAAACAAACGATCTTCTTCTATCCGTTCTTCCTCTTCTAAATCTTCGAGAACCCGAAGTTCTTCATATACTAAAGCCATTATTATTAACAAGTTATAATACAAAAAACGATTGAAGAATTTGTTTCTTTAGAATAATCTGCAAAAAAGTGTGGTTATTAATGCTGCATAAAACAGCGGAATAAATAAATAATATATTAAAAAGATTAAAATTTATTTTTCGAAAAATCTCTGCAAAAAAACAAAAGTGATTATTACTGCTGAAACAAAATATAAGAAAACGATTAAGATTTTTTAGAGTAATGTCTGCAAAAAATATGTGAGGTTATTAATGCAGTATAAAATAGCGGAAAAACCAACTATTTAAACAAACGTCAAAATCTCAAACAGTTTTTTAAATCTCACCACCTCTCGAGCATGCGAGATGTATTGCCCGCAAATTGAGATTTATTTGAAATCCATGACGTCATGACTTGTGTACAAAACGTTGCCAATAGATGGCCATAGCGTTTTTGAGCGAGATTTTGGACTCAGAATAGCCCTACAGGACACAGACACGAACAACCTTAACGCATAGACATAACAACAACATTACACAACAACAAAGTCAAACACTACTTAGAACATACATCATCACACAAATATTGACCATCAATCACCAAAACATATGTTAATTTTAAACTAGTTAAGTTAGATTTAAGTTTTATTTCTTTCAGTCCTCCTTCATAGATGGTTATATATATATATATATATATATATATATATATATATATATATATATATATATATATATTATATATAAAATTTCAATAAACTGAGATTATTGTACTTAGAAGCAAGAAAGAGAGATCTGCCAGCTAACCTATACTTCAATTTTAAATAGTTTATAACTTATAAACTTGTGTTTATAAAATGTTGTAGATTTATAAAAATAATAGAATCACACTAAAACGAATTTTTTGATGTTGATTAATCGTATTGAAGTTTCTAATTTTTTATAAGTATTTCTTATTTTTTTTATCAAATAAAAGTTATTCGAAATATTAATATCTTTTATTTTTATTCCTCAAAGTTTGCTGTAAAAACTACCGTTTTCGAGTTATAGCAGAAAATGCGTATAAGAAAGTAAAAAGACTCGATTCAGGGAAAGATAAAATATTTATTTCCGTTAAAATCTCGAGATCGAAATTTTTCATCATTACAATACTGCGCATAGGAAAGTAAAAATACAAACATATAATATGTAACTCAAGGTGCTACACACGGATAAATGTTAAATATTAAACACATTAATCAATTGACAGCATAGTTGATAGGATTTATTAAAAATCTCCCATACTGACGTTACTATGACTCACACAAACACACTCTCTTACATAAACACGCACATATTCACACGTGCGCGCACAAACGCACGGACACAGTCACAGACAAACGTAATTCCAAAAATAGTCAGGCTCGATTTAGAGAAGGTCAAAAGGTGTATTTCCGTTCAAATCACGATATTGATTTGTTTTCCTAATTATAACATAACGTTTATTACTTCATATAAAAATGTAAAAACATGGTTGCGAAATTGGAAATGTTGTGTAACATAGAAATGCAGGGCCGTAACTAGTCTTTTGTAAACATAAAAAATTTCGATCTCGAGATTTTAACAGAAATATATCTTTCGACCTTCCCTGAATCGAGTCTATTTTCGAGATGACGTCTGTCTGTGTGTGTATGTGTGAGTCTGTGTGTATGTGTGCGCTCTACAGCCTAAACGGTAAAAGTAACAATTATGAAACTTCAAACTCAAGATTTGTATATGCCTGGCAGGAAAACCTCTTATTTTTGAAAAGAATATTCAACAGGAAGTGCATGTTTACTCTAGTCATTTTTTGCATTTTCTGCTATAACTCAAAAACGGTAGTTTTTACAGCAAAATTAGTAAGAATGAAAATAAAGATATTAAAATTTCGTTTAACTTTTATTTGAAAATATATTTCAAAAAAGGTACTGATTACACAAAAAATAGTGTTTTTTTCAATATTCTACTTTAACTCAAAAACGGTAGTACTTACAGCGAAATTTGTAAGACTGAAAATAAAGATATTAAAATTTCGCATATCTTTTATTTGAAAAGTATTTTCAGAAAAGGTACCGGTTACAACCAAATTTAAGTTATTTTTATTAAAAGATTCAATACTTCTCACGTCTACAACGGAGGTGTATATAATTGTCCTCCGGTAGTAGTTGATCTACTCGCCACGGCATGTCTGGCGCTGATCCACAGACAAGTATACACTGACGAATGACGTAATGCAGCGTTTAATATTGTAGTGCTACCTCCGCACTAAAGGTGGCTGCTATAAAAATGACATACGCTATTACACGACTAACTAAAATCATACATGTTCAACAATTTCCGTTTTATCTCGATAAGAAATATGATCTTATATTGAATGGGTCGTTTAGTTTTGCTGATTGTTTTCATTTGTTTACAATTGCGGATATATTTAGCGGACGATATTTTTGTTGTTTATCAAAATTTAAAATTTCTTAAAAATTAATTTTAGATATCAGTGCATGAATTTTTTTCTAATTCTAACGAACTAATTAAAATGCGTATAAGAAAGTCCAATGACAGACACGTCAGCTTTTTTTTAAAGTATGGTTACAGTCTTAATAAATAAACACAAAATAATTATTCTTTCAATTGTTTCTGCCTATAATTTAAATTTCCTTTGATATTTATGAAAAAATAATAAATTTAAACATCATTAAATTATTTAAATTATATTTTTCTTGGCAATTAAATCATTAAAATTTAATTGTTGCATTATATCATGCTCAATAGATATAATTGACAGATTAAATAAACGCTCTTGTGAGAGGGTCGACCTTAAGTAATTTTTAATTAACTTCAATTTACTAAATCTCCTTTCACAAGAAGCTGTGGTCACTGGCAGGGTAAGAAATAACCCTACAACGATGTTCTGGTTCGATTCAACTAATTCAAAATCGTGTATGGTCTGTAATAAATTTAGAGGAGTTGCATGTTTCAGATTTTGCATCAATCCACATACTTGAAAGTTTCAATTTCACATGTGAATTCATATCTATTTAAACCTTTATCATATTTGTTTGACAAATTGGTTGCCGCCTTTTGCAATTCAGTAACGCTCATTGATTCTAAGGACGACCCAAAAAGAAAGGAAAAATCTTCAAATATAATTTTCATTTATTTATAACGCCAGTCTGTTTCAGCAAGTAAAACGTCAAAAACGTTGTACATTTGCATTGAAAACAAATTTGCTGGACTTGGATTTGTACTATTTTCTTCTTTAACTCGCCTACTACGTTGTTTGGAAAATTCAGATTCTATATTTATTTCCAAAGCGAGTTTTTTTGTATCCGCAAAAATTTGTTCAAACCCTACATCCTGTAGACCTTGCAAAGTGCAACGCTGCCCATGAATTAATTTTGTCGCATGGTCTATGGATATATTTTTTTGTTATTTTTTTTGTAATTTATTTGTTCGGTCAATGTTTTGTAATATCTTATTCCATACAGAAAGATTGCAAATAAATTTGTAATTAATTTGAAATAATAAACTTTTTGCATTTGATACTGCTTCCGACTTTGACAAATCAGTTTCAATTCTTTCAAGTTCTCTTTTTACTTCTGGTAGTTGCAAACACAATGATTTAAGGGGACATTACATGTTGCAACTAAGAAAAAATCGATTTTATTTTTTTTTGCATTTTTTCTAAGCTACATTCATGTAGAATCAGTGGCCGAAAGGCCTATGCGATCCGGAAAGTTTTACGGCTCCTATGGCCACTTATACACAGGTACCTCCCGAGCGTTTAGAGGAGCGCCGGTTCCGCAGGGTAATTATGTTTCATTTTTGGGAGGCCATTTCAATTCAACCATCTTTTATTTTGAAAATTATTATGAGTCCAACCCCAATTTCATAATTAAGGGTCCGCAACACGCTTATATGTTCAATTTCACGAGAATTGGGAAATGCTTTTTTTGACATCATCCGCCATATTGGATCTGTGGACTCTCATTATTGCAATTTGATAACAAAAGCAAGTTAATATAGTGTCACAACATATTAAGGAATATTTTCGTCCACATTGGTGACACGGAAAAATTATTGCAGTCGGAACCATTGCGAAAACTTTAAGCGCGTTTTTCTCGGAACTACTTTTGTTTTACTGTGTCGTCGATTGCGGTCAAACGAATCTACCAATTGACTTAGGCTGAAAACTAGACAAGATTGACTGGATTTAAACTCGAAAAAGCAATGGAAATTTCATCACTTTGTTTCAAACGGTCGCAATGTTGTTGTAATTTCCAAAAATTTTCTTGAAATTAGGTTCAGGATCCAGCAAATCTATTATCGTTTACTGACCGATGTGCGTTTTTTGGATTAGATGACCAGGAAGGGCCCGAGGCCCGACACAGTGGGCACATGTTTCGCGTGCGCGGTGCCAGGATGGCCGCCGACGCGGCCATGTTTGTGATAACATATTGTTAAATAAATGGGCAATAATAGAACAAAGATAGATAAATTCAACGAGCAAAACTGCATGACTCTACTGATTTTAGTTCTTTTATAAAAAATTCCCAAAGTTGACCCACATTTCAGGCCTACAACCTGTAATGCATTGGCCTTTGATGAGCATCTAGTATCTGAAAATCCTTTGAGTGATAATTTTAAACATTTCATTAGATTTTCCCGCCGCGTACTTGAAGAAGAGAAAAAGTTGAACAATCTTTGGATGGTGCCAGAAAAGGTAACCATTTCTGGCGTTGTGGATGCCGCATGAACGCCAGCTAAATTAAGATTATGTGCGGCGCAAGGTACAAATAGAGCTAACCCATTAATTTCTAAAATACGTGCCTTGACCCCCTTATATTTTCCAACCATGTTGGCACCATTGTCGTACCCTTGCCCTCTAATATCTCCTATAATTACTTCTCTGTAATTTATTTAAAATTTCTGTCATTAAATCTTCCCCTGTTTTTTCATGGGATTGAAGAGAGTCAATAAAACTTTCTTCGATTCTAATTTTATTGTTAGAGTCAATATAAACATATCTAATAATTTCGCTTATTTGTTCTCTTCTTGAAACATCTGGAGTGCACTCAAACAAAATTGAATAATATTTCGCGTTTCTAATTCGGTTTATGATTTCGCTTCGCGTTTTTTCTCCAACTCAATTTATTATTTCATTTTGTATTGATGGTGAAAAATATGAAACTGTGCCCTTTTTATGAATGTTAATGTGATTTTGGAGCGTGGCATTTATCGACTCACAAAATCAATCAAATTCAAAAATATTCCGCAGTTCGAACTCCCAATTGTATCATTCGTACCACGAAGGGCAATATTATTTTTCGCACAGAATAAAATGGCATCTATTATTATTTTTAATACTTCGCGCCAATTATTTGCATCTTGTTTTATTGCATCCAGCATGTAATCATCTAGCTTATTTCCTGATACAATATTTTTTCCATCATCTTCCATTTAACGTAATTACTTTTATGATCATACAAATTTTCATACTGTGGTATTACGGGATTAAGGTGCGTCCAGTCCTGAAACCCTTTTTTGGATTTGAAAGTGTAGTTTCCATTTTCTTTTAATATAGCCATTATCTAATTTTTTGGCATAAAACCAATCCTTTGTAAATTTTGGTCCTGAAGCACTAAATGAAAGTCTGTATCATCGCCCTGATTTGGACCGTGTTTTACAAGGAGATATATTATTTTTGTATTAAGGGAGAATACTGCTTTGGCCGTTTCAAAAAATCGAATTTTTGTTTTTGCGCTTAAAAGATACTTTGGAATGTGTGGAATATAATTTTGTATGTTAGAACCCAAACCGGACTTTTATTCAAAATGAAATAGCCCATTTTTTAGAATCGCAAATTGAAGGTAAATGCAAAATCTCGAAACAGTATTTTTCAAATTTGCATGCACGGTATCTCCCACAATTTTCATCGGATTGCCGTCATTTTTTGTGTCATTTACGCGCAATTGAAAAGCGCACCGTAATATTTGAATTTGCTTCTAAAATTTGCTTGGGAACCACTTTTACGCTTCATTTTTGCGTCAAATTCGTACCCGAAAGTTCAAATAGCCGCCATTCTTTTCAAAATGCGAAATTCAAAATTCGGATACGATATTACGGTGCTAAATTTAATGTAGATTATAAATCCTTATCGATTTTGTTTCACGAATTACCGTTTTCGCGTTCTCGTGCACGCAAAAATTGTTTTCATGGCTCGCCGAGGCTACTTTGGCGCCACCTGACGGGCACACCGCGAAACATTTTTTTATAAAAATAAATGTTCTCAAAAGTAAAAATTCTGCTATTTTCATCTTTTAAGTTCCCAAGTGTTTGTAACTTTTAGTTCTTCAGATATATTTCGTCAAAGATAGGCCTTGTTTTTTTGCGTCCAAAGCAGTATTCCCCTTAAGGCACGATACTTGCAATGATAAAAGTAGTAAAAATGGTGGCTGGCATATTCGTTCTGTAGCTAATACACATTACTTTATCATACTTGAAAAAATATGATTATGATCACAAAGGAGGCCTCTACACGGGTCCGTGCTTATATTTAATGTACGTTTAATTATACCAATATAAATAAATACTAAATATTAACAAATTGATACTATTTTTACGGCATTATCACGCCTACATAAGAACATTTTTACAAAAATTTTCACGGAGCAGTGTAGTTTAACAACCAAACCTTGCATATATTTTTAAAAAAATGCATTACCGTTCGTAACTATTGTTTTATTTCGAATATACGAGCAGGTGTTTTTAATAAGAATTATGATGGATAGATGTCTCTACTATAGCAATTTGCTTGAAACAATAACATTATTGTTTCGCGATAGCACAAGGCGGAGCCATCCCCCCCTTTCGTCTCCCAGCAATTCAACTATACGTACATATTATGTTAGAAAATCTTTGGTTCTTTGGTGATATGTGATCTTCACTATATTATTTTAAATTCTAATAATGTTTTATCCAACCCTCTAAATTTATCTATTCGGTCTAAATGATTTTATTCCAACTTCCAATAAAATGATTATATATATAAAAAATGATAAACATTGTTACCGTTTTGGCGGAAAAAAATGTATTTAATATAAATGTAATTACGTAAAAGTATATTTGTTACATTGTATGAATATTAAAACAAATCTGATCCAAATATGCGAATATTTTATTTCCTATTGAGTATTCATGGGCAAACGACAGTTGATTTTTGTAAGAGTATTGAATAAAGAACTTTTTTCATAAATCGTGTAATTTGTGTTATTGTTTTGTGTGTCATACCAACGCATATATAAATTATGGCAAAAGGTGAAAGAGATACCAAACGAAATCCCCGTTTATCTACGCGTAGAAAGGCATATTCTAAGAAAAAAAGCTGACGTGTCTGTCACTGGACTTTCTTATACGCATGTTAATTAGTTAGTAAGAATTAAAAAAAACTCATGCACTGATATCTTAAATGAATTTTTAAGAAATTTAAATTTTGTTTAACATAACAAAATTATCGTTCGCTAGATATATCCGCTATTGTATACAAATGAAAACAAACAGCAAAAATACACGACCCATTCAATATAAGATCATATTTCTTTTCGAAATTGTTGAACATGTATGATGTTAGTTAGTCGTGTAATAGCGTTTGAATTTTTGATGGTAGCCACCTTTAGTGCGGAGGTAGCACTACAATATTAAACGCTGCATTACGTTATTCGTCACTGTATACTTGTCTGTGGATCAGCGCCAGACATGCCGTGGCGAGTAGATCAACTACTGCCGGGGGACAATTATATAGACATTACCTCCGCTCGTAGACGTGAGAAGTATTGAATCTAATATTGAAAATAACTTAATTTTTGTTGCAACCGGTACCTTTTCTGAAAATACTTTTCAAATAAAAGATATGCGAAATTTTAATATCTTTATTTTCATTCTTACTAATTTTGCTGTAAGTACTACCATTTTTGAATTAAAGCAGCATATTGAAAAAAACACTCCTTTTTTGTAACCAGTACCTTTTTTGAAAAATATTTTCAAATAAAAGTTATACGAAATATCAATATCTTTTATTTTTATACTAAAAATTTTGCTGTAAAAACTACCGTTTTTGAGTTATAGCAGAAAATGCAAAAAATGAATAGAGTACACATGCACTTCCTGTTGGAATATTCTTTTCAAAATAGGAGGTTTTCCTGTCAGGCACATAAAAATCTTAAGTTTGAAGTTTCGTAACTGTATCTTTTACCGTTTAGGCTGTAGAGCGCACACATACACACAGACAGACTCACACACATACACACATACACACACACACACACACAGACAGACGTCATCTCAAAAATAGTCAGACTCAATTCAGGGAAGGTCAAAAAATATATTTCCCTTAAAATCTCGAGATCAAAATTTTTCATGATTACAATACTTACTTATACTGCGTATAAGAAAGTAAAAATGAGACAAACGCGTATAAAAACATGGTAATTTACAATATTTAATCTTTTTTGTAAAACATGATATTTATAAAGTAAAAATACAATAGTATTTGTATCAACTCAAATTGATACACCTTTTAAACTTTAATTTTTATAAGCTAAGTAATTATAACATTAATATACGCTAGATATGCTAGTTTTTGGGCAAACCATTAATTATATTTTAATAATTCCATTAGTACAAAAGATTTTATGGAAACTGGCTGTAGTCATCACAATATTTCGGATTCTTCGATAAATCTAAATATGATAGAAGCTGAATATATATCAAGGTAAATAATCATTAGGTGTATATTTGCATTTAAAAGTACGAAACGTACGAAATACTTCATAGGCGTTTTATTATTGCAGAACACCAATTTCGAAAGAAAACATCACTGCTATTAATGAATGTGAAGATAATCGTGATACTCATGCAATAAAGTATAACTTAATTTTTTTAAATATTTAAAACGGGAATTATTTTAATATATATTTACATGTTTCTTTAATAGTGAGTCTGAGCCATCGGTGCATGGTAAAGAACCAGACTTTTTCCCATCAGGCAGAAGAATTATTGATATTGGTTATTGGTTTAAAATGCTCTTGTCTTTTAAGCACCATGAGTTGTTTAAATGTTCGTTTGCTGACAAGCGAATTTTAAAAGAAATTCGACATGGGTTTCATTCAGTATTTTATTTAGAATGTAAAGTAAAGCCGATTGCCTTTGGAAATATGTACTGATGATCCAACCCAAAACACATTGGATGTGAATACTGCAGCAGTATCTGGTATAATTTGTTCCGGCGGTGGATGGTCACAACTGTCCGAAATCACTGCTGCATTGGATATACCTACCATGCACGCTGATTTATTTGGCAAGTTATTTGACGTAATAAAGAAAAGCGCATGGCTATGGAGCCAGCAGGCAAAGAGGAATCCCGGCTAGCAGAAATACATAATGAGATAGATGAGTCTGGAATTCCGCTCATAACTGTTATCGCAGACGGAGCTTGGTCCAAACGGTCGTATAGAACTAATTATAATGCACTTTCTGGAGTTGTAAGTTACATAATATATACTTTTGTTTATGGCTCCATGTTTATGTATAAATTAAAAATTGTAGGCATGCATAGTTGGACAACGAACAGGCAAAATTTTATTTATTGGAGTCAGAAATAAATATTGCTGCATATGCGAAAGAGCTCAGACCATTGGTGAAACTCCAGCTAAACATTCTTGTTTCAAGAATTTTGATGGTGCTTCCACTGCTATGGAAAGTGACATCATTGTCGAAGGCTTTATGTGCAGCATGGACATGCATGGCGTTAAATATGCGAAACTTGTAGGAGATGGTGACAGTAGCGTCCATAGAAAATTACTGGATGCTAGACCATATGGCCATGATATTTTGGTGGAAAAAATCGAATGCACGAACCATCTTCTACGAAATTATTGCACAAAATTGAGAGATCTTGCCACGAAACGATATAGTTCATCAGGAAAATTTATTTCAGTAGCATTGCGAAATGTATTCAGTTCAAATATCCGTCGTCTACGAACTGCTGTTGAGTATGCT
>OX063288.1:9098353-9330853 GCA_944039245.1 Nebria salina
ACTTTAGTTTTTTTTGTTTCAGCATCAGTTATTTTATAGACTTTCGCCGAATGGCATAAATAACAATAACATGGGACCTCCCCCGAACATAATATATGAAATTTTCCATAAACGAATGTTATTTACCAATTATCTGTGCAATATAAGAAGTAAAAGCAAAGAAACTAGTTCAACTGAAAGAAAATGTATTATTTCATTGCATAATTAGTGCTTTTCATTAAAATAGATTTTGAGTATCATCCATAGACCGTATTCCTTAGTGTAAAATAGAATTAATAGCTTTCGTGAAACCAAAACATCGAATAATAAAGACAGAAGTGGCCCGGTCACCAGAGTCAGTTGCCTTGATCGTCGGAAAACTGTAAGGAAAATTAAAGAAATTCCATAAATTATTGCACCAAAATTTACTGAAGAACTGTAAATTACCACTGAAATATATTTGTGTCCATGTACTATCCGAAATGTACTAGGATATACTGGGTATCATGGTCGATCTGCTCGAAGAAAATATTGAGATTACGAAGTTAATTGAAAGAAGCGATTGACGTGTGTTAAAGATTTCATAAATGGAAAATTTAGCTTTGGAATAAAGTTATATATCCTGATGACTCAAAAAACAATCATTTTGGTTCGGATGGTAAGGGCACTTAGGGAGAATAACACAAACAGAATTTGACAAAATAAGCTTACTTCGTTTAGTAAAACACGATGGCGGACATGTACTTGTATGGGGATGTATGAGTGTTGCTGGTATTGAAAAACTACACTCAATTGATGGAATTATAGAGTATATAGTCTATACCATCATCTTAAAAGAATATTTCATTCTTAGCATGGAGAAAATGGGAGCCAAGAGAAATGTCATATTCATGTAAGACAATAATCCAAAACATAGCGCTTGGTACTCCAGATTGTGTGTCCTTTTTAATACACCAAGTTATCGAAAATGCCTTCCGAATCATCATACATTAATACAAATGAGCATTTATGGACTTGAGAGGAAAAAGAAATAAGAAGACGGCTAATTTATAATAAAAACTATTTGAAAATTGAGCACCATGAAGAATAGTATAGTTTTTCAATATTTTTTAAGGTATTAGGTAAATTCAATAACAAACAGACTCCTAACTATTATTAGAGCCAATAGATATCCAAAAAAATATAGGTTATATGTGTAAAATTGAAAATATTATAACAATTTGTTACATGTACGAATACTTTTTGCGCGTTAATTTGGATAGTGATATTGGTTTTTAATTTTTATTTCCGCATTAATATTATTTTTGATGATTAGTTTTCATAAATTAATTAAACATATGAATCCATATAACTCCACATATTGTTATTTTTGATCTATCTTCAATAGTTTTTCTTTAAATGTAGTTTTATTATGAAAACTTGACCTGTACTAATACATTTTGCGCTCACTGTATATATATGCACCAGATGTTACAGAAAAAAACAGTGAAAGGAATGGAAGGGGATATGCAATCAAGAACTCTTCACGAGTAAAAATGACGTGCCATGCGTGTAATGAGAAGTACTTGTGTATGAAATGCTTTTTTTATACTCATTATTGTGCAGAAAAGAAATAACGTCCGTGTCAAAATATGGTACACACAGTTCAAAACAAATAAATTAGAATATTTTCCACTAGGAACTGCGTTAACCAAATTTTTACTTAATTTTGACAGAAAAACGTTGGTTTCGAATAGAAACTGAAACTCTTTATTAATGATAATGGATACAATGTAACGTGACAATGAATACAAATTTATTTCGTCGATGTGCATGTTATGCCACAACCACAGAACTACTATTTTGTTGGTAAAACAGAAGTCTTGTATCTAACAGGTAGTCAGCGCTCTCTCGCTTGGCACGTTGGTATCATAATAAATCGATAACACAGAACGCATATCGATCTCATACATTCCAACACATTTTTTTGTAAAAAATCTTCAAAAATATGCCCGGTAGCCAAAGTGTTAAACTTGTAATTATTTAGAAATTATAGTATCGTATAAATATTAGTATAGAAAACTTATTACCACTTCTGGCGACCCATAATTCGCACTTTATTTTAATTTGGACAGGACAATTTAAAAAAAGGATTATTTCAAATTATCCAAATTATTAATTTGGGATGTTTCATTCGCGAATTTTTACAATAAAAATAAACTTATGTCCAAACATCTTATATCAATTTTTGAGAAATTTGGGAAAATTGGATAAATATAACAAAGAGATCGTCCGCTAAATATATCCGCAATTTTATACAAATGATACAATCAGCAGCAATACACGAACTATTCAATATAAGTTTAAATTTATTATCAAGATGAAACGTAAACTGTCGAACATATATGGATTTATTTGAAATATTTTTTAATTATTACTATTAACGAAATTCACGTTAAGGTACATCTAAGAATAATTTAAGCAGTTGAAAAAGTAACGGATACGGCAGGAATCGAACCCGCGACCATCGGTTTCGCGCGAAACATATTCGAACATATTTGTTAACACTTGGCAATTGAACCAGTTGAAAAAGGAACGGTTGTGGTCAGTGGATGCGTAGCAGAGTTGGTTAGAGCGATCGGCGCGAAACCGATGGTCGCGGGTTCGATTCCTGCCGTATCCGTTACTTTTTCAACTGCTTAAATTATTCTTATATGGATTTAGTTTGTCGTGGCATAACACATGACATCTTCCGGGGATGGAATTATAGTAACCACCTTTAGTGCAAGGGTAGCACTACAATATTAAGCGTTGTATAGCTTATGCATTACGTTATACATCTGTGGTTCAGCGGAAAACATGCCACATGCCAATGTATGTACCTCCTCAATTCAATCCAGTAGACGTGAGAAGTATTGAATGTAATATGTGCCAGTGTCATTTCAGAAAAAACTTTTCAAATAAAAGTTATGCGAAATATATATATCTTCTATTTTCATTCTTACAAATTCTGCTTTAAGAACTACCGTTTTTGAGTTATAACAGAAAATGCAAAAAATCATTAGAGTAAACATGCACTTCCGGTTGGAATATTCCTTTCAAAAATAGGAGGTTTTTCTGCCATATACAAATCTTAAGTTTGAAGTTTTATATATATATAGTTTTACTTTTTACCGTTTAAGCTGTACAGACACACATTAACACGCGCACACGCACACACGTACACTCGCACAAACGCACACACACACACACGCACCCACACACACACGCACAAGAACACACGCACACACGCATAAACGCACACACACACGCCCACACACACGCCCACACACACACGCCCACACACACGCCCACACACACACACACACACACACGCCCACACACACACGCCCACACACACACACGCCCACACACACACACACGCCCACACACACACACACACACACACAACCACACACACACACACACACGCCCACATACGCACACACGCACACACACACACACGCACGCACGCACGCACGCACACACACACACACACACACTCACACACACACACACACACACACACACACACACACACACACACACACGCACGCACGCACGCTTGCACACACACACACATAGTCAGGAAAGGTCAAAAGATATATCACCGTTAAAATCTTGAGATCGAAATTTTTCATGATTACAATACTTACATATACTGCGTATAAGAAAGAAAAGAAAGAAAAATTGTAGCGTGTTTCACCACTCGCAATCGCGCAATACATTTGAAATGCATGCGCAAATTGCTCTATGTCTCTCAGGACGAAGTGAAATTAAGTTTGCGGAACATGCGCGAATAATTTTTTACAGTGCAACAAATCAATTTGAAGAATATAAAAAAAGATAAGATCTGATTGAATATCGTCTGGCAACATGCTTAAAAAAAATTATTATCAAGTTAAAATGAACATCTCGTGTCATTACAGCGTAATTCTGCGCTAATAAAACAAACTAAAACGAACATTAGCATCTCTAACAAAAAAGTAAAGCTGTCTTCCGAATCTGGATGCTAAATAAAAAGCAAAGAAGGCTCCTTAAGCCTGCGGCGGGCACGCATTTGAAATTAATCAGAGCGGGCCCACTTCGGCATTTTATGCCGCTAGTATCAAAGAGACAGTTTGATACGACTTAAATAAAATTTATTCATAAATACGTAGAAATAGAAAATAAAATGTATTTTTCATAAAAATAAACAATTGAATAATTTAGTCTTACCCCACGGGCGGGCTAAATCAGATATTGCAGTGTTCTATTTTATTGATTTGCTCTTTGCTAACAAAATGTACACACAGATAGACGTCATTCCAAAAATAGTCAGATTCCATTCAGGGAAGGTCAAAAGGTGTATTTCTGTTAAAATCTCGAGATCGACACTTTTCAAAATACATTAAAACTAGAATTTTGTTTTCTAGAAATCTTACTAGCATGACAAGGTGCGCTGGCATTTAGTACCAATCACTTCTACGACTTAAATATAGCTTTAGCTAAATAATGTCTCTCTTTTATCATTATGGATTGATATAATAGTCGTTTAGGAATACCTAGAAGCACATGGTTATGTCAACCAAAGTAAATAAAATATATGTAAAAAAGAAAAATTGCAGCTTGGAATACCGCTGCGTGCCTGCCGCAGGGTTTAGAGGTGTCATCTGCACCTTTCTGTTATACCTTGGTTTACGTTTAGGTAAAATTTAGTTGAATCTCAAAACGATCCGCTAATCTATATGTGTAAAATGTTATTTGCCAATGTATTTCTACTTTATTATACGAAGTATAAATAAGAATTGCAATAAAAAAACATCTGCAGTGTCATGCACCGAACTTTCTTATACGCATATGGGTTAAACCACATCGTAGTTTCATTATTTATCTAATATATAATATTTGTTCTAACCTTTAGATTGCTTTTACACTAAATATATTTCTTTGAATAAATATTAAATGTCAAACTTCAAATTATGAAAGGCTATTTTGTTAAACAATTGACAGGCGCTGATGATATGATTTATGTAAAAATATATATAATAAGCAGAAATAAATTTTTAAACCCTTTAAACCCTTTTTGGAAAAAAACAAAAGTTGTGCTAAATATAAATACCTTTAATTTTTGTTGATACAATTTTTCTGTAACTGTAACCATTTTTGAGTAATTGCAGAAACTACAAAAAATGACTAGAGTAAACAGGCACTTCCGCTTTGAATATTTTTTTCAAAAATAGGAGGTGCACACCCCAGGCATATGCAAATCTTAAGTTTAAAGTTTCATAATTTTAGCTTCAACAGTTTAGGCTGTAGAGAACATACACACACACACACAGAGACACACACACACACACACAGAGACACACACACACACACAGAGACACACACACACACACAGACACACACACACACACAGACACACACACACACACACACACACACACACACACACACCCAGCCACACACACACCCAGCCACACACACACCCAGCCACACACACACACAAACAGACGGACGTCATTCGGTTGAAGCTAAAATTGTGAAACCGCAAAAGATTTCTAGATGCCTGGCAGATAAAAATATTTTGCTCACAGTAGCTTCGCAATTCGGCAACGATCAAAAGAACGCTGCTAGACGGACTTGCCTATCGTTCAATTAAAATCGCGCGTGTTACTTTGGATCGAGTTGCGCACGTAATTTCATTTTATCCTTCATCCGCGCACGCATACACCAGCCGCTGCTTTGAAAGAGTTGCCTCGTGGTCTAGCATGACGAAAATTGCTGCTTGCTTGACAGCGTGGCCGCTAACCTCGCATTCATTTGATCTTACACTACAAAACAGGCGAACATACGGGGGCCGGTTGCCTATCTTATAATACATAGTTTTGACAGATTGCGAATGACCGTGCGCCAGTGTGTCGGAGACGTCGGCTGCGTTATCACGTGCGGAACATTAGAGCTCGATAACATCAGCGAGTGATCACAGTGAAGTTACTTATTACATCAGCCGATTTTATTAAAGCCTAGTTTAGACATGGATCAATCAGTTACATCACGATTGTGGATTTTCGGTTATGGTTCACTGTGTTGGAGACCTGGCTTTGAATATGACCGCATGTTTACCGGTTACGTTAATGGTTACTCGAGAAAGTTTTGGCAAGGAAATACCACACATCGAGGCACAATTGACAAGGTAATTTCTTTTTTATTAATGAACTTTTTATTGAACATTCATCCTTCGTCATATCTAGTTTCGATCCAGTTATTATTTATATCAAGTCAGTCTGATTTTATTTATTTCTGGGTCAGACGTACGTACATATGTATATAACTTTCAAATATTAATAAACGAATTGTTTACATTGCAAATACCTATGTTTTTATTTATTGCGGTGCATATTTAAAACTTCCCAGCACTGCACGTATAACACGTCATTGTCATTTCATGGTATTACTAGATTTGAATACACGACATACATCCTTGAATTTTTTTTAAAAGGTTTTCATATTATTTATTATATATAGCATACCTACAATGAATTTACCTAAGTTTGGTATATATGTAAATAGAACAATCTAAATCAAATCAAATATGAACAGTTAAAAAAAAATATATATATAAATTATATAAGGCCTTGAAGTTATTTTACATATATTGTAAGTTGCAACCTGCAGCATCAGCTAAATCTTAGTATATTTCCATAAAACTAGAAACAGCATAAATAGCACGTAACATTAGAAATATGAGTTGATTGTTCTCAGTTCGTTCATTGTAAGTCTACAAAACGAATACTGTTGTATTTAATATTATACGAAATAAAAAAGATTTTTTTTATTTAAATTAAATATTGAGTATTTAATTGGCGCAGTCGGTAGGATAGCATCGAAACACAAGTTATTGTGTGGTGAATATAATTCTTCGCTTTGCTATTCTGCAAACCTACGTAAAAGGCTAAACAGTGCCCATCAGGGTCTACCCACGACCCATCTTTAAAAGAAGACAACATCAGATTGGCAACTTGCTGTTCCACAACCGGTCCACGTCACCTGAAAGATATCTGCTGTCCTCTTGAAGAATTAGAAGACTAGAAGAACAGAAGAACCCGGTGATGCCCGTAAAACATCCCTCCACAATTATATTATTACTACCATTGTAAGTTAATCATAATTTACTTATAATATTATTACACAAACAGATACTTCTAGCAAAGACTAGTAATAAAAGTATCAAGAGACCGACATAGTCTCAACACACACATATTTATGAACAATAGTAGTTCATCGGAATCGGAACACGTAACTTCAGATTCCGAAGTCGAAAATAGTCAAACTACCAAAATCTCGGTACAGAGAATTTCTTTGAGACCAAGTCGACTAAATAATTTATATTTAACAATGTCTACTACGACATTAGCAGAACTCAAAAATCTGTCAGAAATTATTCCTTCATATGACGGAAATATTAAAATTCTTAACAACTTCATATCCGCTGTAGATGAAGTACATTCCGCATTAACTAACATACAAATTAAAAACGAACATACTTGTTTGGATTAATAAAAAATAAACTAACTCACAAAGCCGCTGAATTATTATCAGAAAATAAATTCTCAACTTGGGACGAATTGAAAACGTATTTAACTACTAATTTTTGCGACAAAAGCACGGCAGAGACTATATTACTAGAAATATTACAAATTAGAAATAAAATCAATTCCGATAAAACTTTAGAGTCCATTTCACAAAGATTTTCGCAATATAAATCAAAAATCCTCCTAACGGAATATAATCAACTTCAAAAAAATGCAATAATTAGAGAAAATCAAAAATTAGTTGTTTCACACTTTATTTCACTACTACCAATTTCTATACGGGGTTCATTTATTGTAAAAGAACCACAATCCCTAGAACAATGCGAAATTCTCTTGCGAAATGAATTCAACTATTCGCATCAATCCCCTATATTAAAAGAAAAACCAAATTTCTCATTCAGCCTACCTCCTAAGAAATTCCCTGCTCAACAATTTCCTTCTAAACCTATACCATTTAACACAGTTAATAAACAACCAACACAATTTGCACCCAGACAGAATTTGAAGAATTTCTATGAAACAAAACGTAATTTTCAACCAAGACCCATGACACAACAGACTCGCTTGACACAACCCATGTCAACACAAACAATTAGACAGAATTATAACCTTGACGAAACTAACGATACAGAAATCATAGAACAACTTCACCACGAATCTGAAAACGAAATAGACGAAGATCCTTTTTTAGAGTTAGAAAACGGCGAGGACAAATTGAACAAGTAATGTCAAGTATTACTTATCACCTACCGTCGTTAAAAATTAAAAATTATATTATTCTTTTTGATACAGGCTCTAGTATAAATTTAATAACTCCGGAAATAGTAAGAACAAAAAACATGAAAACTTATAATGAAAAATGCACTTTTAAAACTGTAAACGGGAAAACCACAACAAACGAATATGTTATATTAAATCTAAACAAAATTCCAATAAAATGTTACATCCATAATTTTCATAAGGAATACAACCTACTTCTAGGTATAGAAGCATTTAAAGATTTAAACATACAAATTGACTTCTTAAAAAACATTATTAAAATACAAGGAAAAGAAAGAAAATTACAAAGTTATTCAGAAACATCAAAACAAAACAATAATATCCAAATTCGAAACAAACATTTAAGCAATTTAGAAAAACAAAAATTAGACTTAGTCATTAGAGAATATAAAAACTTATTCCCAAAAAAAGACGAAAAATTATCCAACACTAACATTTGTACACATAAAATTATAGTTAATGAAGAAACTCCCATACACACAAAAAATTATAGACTTCCACAAATTTATGAAAAAGACATTGAGGAACACATTCAAAATTTACTAAAAGAAAACGTAATACAACCTTCACATTCTCCTTGGAATTCACCTATTTGGATTGTACAGAAAAAATTAGACGCATCTGGTAAACGTAAGACAAGATTAGTTATTGATTACCGTAAATTAAATACAAAAACAAAAGACGATCGTTTCCCAATTCCGAACATAGACACCCTATTAGACCATATAGGACGTTCAAAATATTTCACTACCCTCGATTTGCATTCTGGCTTCCATCAAATCCTAATGAATAAAGATGATATCGAAAAAACTGCATTTTCCACAACGTCCGGACATTACGAATTCGTTCGCATGCCATTCGGCTTAAAAAATGCCCCGGCAACATTTCAGAGAATGATGAATATCGCATTAGGAGACTTAGTTAACAAAATATGCCTAGTCTACCTCGACGACATAATCATTTTCGGAAAAACATTAGACGAACATTTACAAAACATAAAATTAGTATTCGAAAAACTCAGAACGGCAAACCTTAAAATACAAATCGATAAATCCGAATTTTTACAAAATCAAACCAAATACCTCGGTTATATCATTACGCAAGACGGCATTAAAACCGACCCATCAAAAGTTGAAAAAATTAAGAAATTAAATATCCCTAAAACGAAAAAGGAAATAAAACAATTCCTTGGTACTATCGGCTGGTATCGAAAATTTATTCCCGACTTTGCAAAATTAACAAAACCTTTCACTCGTTGTTTACGAAATGGTCAAATCATTGATATTTATAATGAGCAATACAGAAACTGTTTTAATAAATGTAAAGAAATTTTAATTACGTCACCAATATTACAATTCCCCAATTTTAATAAAGACTTTATCCTCACAACCGACGCCTCAGACTTTGCAATAGGTTCCGTATTACTCCAAAAGAATGATAATGAAAATAACAAAGAGATGCCATTAGCATATTTCTCTAAAACACTAAATAATGCTGAGCAAAACTACAGCACAATAGAAAAAGAACTACTTGCAATAATCCAATCTATAAAAAATTTCCGCCCTTACTTATACGGGAGAAAATTTCTCATTAAATCTGATCACCGACCACTTGTATGGCTATTCAATATGAAGAACCCGAATCAGAAACTTATGCTATGGAAAATAGAACTAAATGAATACAATTTTGAAATAGAATATTTACAAGGTAAAATGAACTTTATTGCTGATAATTTATCACGACAAAGGAATGATACGCAAATTATTAAATACATTGGAGACGTGACAAATACAAAAATATTTGCACACTGCATATCAAAAGATCTCGAAATGTCACAAGGACTAGCCAAAGACATAAACGACCAATTTCAGAGCAAAGAATATTGTAACAATCAAAAAAGCCAAAATAAAAATCTAATCATACAACACACTAATAATAAAACAATATTTCACCTAATTACAAAAGAAAAACATAACGAAAAACCTTCAATAAAAAATTTAGACAAACCTCTCAAAGAATTAAGGGACTATATGATACTAAATGAACTACACGAAATCAATATACCGAAATTAGGTTGCGGATTAGATCAATTAAAATGGGAAGATGTTTCAAACAAAATACTAAAAATTTTCGAAGATACAAATATTCAAATTAATTTGTATACACTACCTGAAACAAATATTAACGATTCAATACATAATAATGATAGCGATAATAACACAGTACACTCAGATCCTGAAAACCCAGTGAACGGACTAAAATTTTCAAACGATAGGCTTAATGTTGCAAATAACCAACTAATACTAGAAACACATAATGGAAACACAGATATTAAAATACAACGATTATTTGAGCATGCTAAGATGAGAATACACTGTAAATTCAATAAAACCACACTAGAAGAAGATATAATAAATTTTTTAAAGGAATACATTATACCAAAAATACGTTATTACGCAATAATCGAAAAGGGTCTAGGGTTAACACTCGCGAATATTATACAAAATACTTTCGAATATAACACTATAAACGTTATTTCATGTAATAAAATTGTAATAGACATAGAAGATGAAGACGAACAAATTGAAATAATTCATGACTTCCACATAGGACTAACAAACCACTGTGGAATAATAGCAACATTAAACGCATTAAAAGATAAATACATCTGGCCTAATATGATAAAAAATATTACCGAATATATCAATAACTGCGGCCACTGTAAACTAAACAAATACAATAGAAAACCAATACAAGCAATTGACAATCTTACACCAACCCCCTGTAAACCTTTTGATATAATAAACATGGACTTACTATGCCTAGATAAAAATTATTTCCTAACTATTTACGATCAGTTTTCAAAACAAGGGCAAATATATTCTCTGGAAAATAAATCTTCAAGAAGCGTTGTAAACCAATTAATAAAATATTTTCAAACATTCACTATACCAAAAAAAATCATTATGGACTCCGGCCCAGAATTTAAAGGAAGTCTCGTACAAAACTTACTCAGATCACACAACATCGAAAGCCACATTACTTGTGTAAACAACCCCAAAAGCAATGCAATTGAAAGATTACATTCCACTCTCCTAGAGCACTTGCGCTTAATTGAAAACAATAAAAAGTTCAATAATAAAACATTGCTAGAAAAATTAGAACTAGTTATATTAGCCTACAATAATACAAAACACTCTATTACAAAATTAACCCCCAACGAAATACTATTTGGAAAAAACAACGAAATACCTCTCAGAACAATTCCACTTATAAATGAAGAACTAATCCAACAATATAAAGATGAACAAACCCAACTGTTTGAAATCATTAAAAGAAAAATTGAAACAGAGAAACAACAACGTTTCAAAGAAAATGATAATCCCTTACAGATACCAAAAGAAATGTTTGCTAAACAAAATCCTAGATTATTAAAGAAATTTAAAAAACCATTGTTTAAAAAAATAAAAATAGAAGATTATGACCCAATATTAGGAAAAGTAAAAACCAGAGACCAACTAGGCCCGAAAAACATTCGGATAAATAGATTAAAACAATAAAATGTTTCAGATGCGTAGCCCAATTGATAGATATCTCACAAGAAAACGGATTTCACCTGGCCGATTTAGGACAATGTAAAATAAGATCTTCGGAACAAATTATTTACTTTAATTATAACATTACCCCCATTTATCAAGAATTCATAAAAGTAACCAAATTAAAAACTAGTCTGTTGGAACAAATATCCAACGAAAAGACAATATTTCAAGAATACATAAACATAATAACCTATATTCATAACGATTTGGAAAATCAAATTCAAAAACTTTTTAACAAAAGAACAAAACGCGGTCTAATTAACGGATTAGGTAGTATCATAAAATCTATTTCCGGTAACCTAGACGCTTCGGACGGAGAACGATATGACAGACTTCTCAAACAAATAAATAAAAACGAACAGACACTACAAACACAAAATGACCAAAACCTAAAATTAAGCAGAGAAATGATTGACAAATTTAATGAACAAATAAAGAACATTGAAAGTAATGAAAATAAATTACAAACGCAAATAGGAGACATTTTATACTTTGACTGGCAAGGCAGAATTGACACTGAAAATAAATTTCAAAAATTAATATTCTTTTTACAAAACATGAACGACTTATGCAAACAAATCGAAGTTAGCCTAACATTCTGTAGCCTAAGAAAATTACACACCAGCATCATAAGTCCTAATACCCTACAACAAATAACACAAAATAAAGATATTTGGCTTTTCAATGAAATTATTGAAACATATTGTAGAAATGATGGAGATCAAATACACTACATAATAAATATTCCTATTTACACTTTAAATACTTATCATTTACACCAATTTACCCCTATTCCCGTCTACAAAAATAATTCTCTTATTATGCTTAATGAAAAACAAAGTATATATTACCTAGATAATGTAAATAAATATAATACTGATAACTGTATTCAAATAAGTAATTTACACTATTGTAATAGTCGATATATTAAAATTAATAAATGTATTAGGAATATTGTAAGTAACCAAAAGAACGATGGTTGTTTATATCATGACATAAAATTAGAAAACACTTGGGAACAAATAGAAAATACGAACGACTTAATAATTATAAGTCCCAACGAACAACAAATTCAGATTAATTGTCAAACAAATATTTTGAATAAAAATATACAAGGAATATACAAATATAAATTAACAGAAGGATGTAAGATAAATAATTTTAAATTCAATGTTATTCAAGAAACATATAAAGAAATACAATTTGAAAATTTCAACCCCTCCAATAATTTGAAAACGCCAAGTCAGATAAAAACTTAAAGAAATGAAACCAGTTGATATAAAAATCAAAAATGTTCCACGAATAGAAGAATCACAAATCAATAATAACCATCAATCTTACATATTATATTGCATCATTGTAATTATCATAATGTTCATGTTATGTTCTAAATATAAGAATAAATGTAAAAACTTATGGAAACGAAAAGAGAACACATTAAAAAACAAATCAAACGAAATTATATTAGAAACAATAGAATAACATCTTACAATTATTGTAAAATTTTAGAAGGGAGGAATTATATAAGGCCTTGAAGTTATTTTACATATATTGTAAGTTGCAACCTGCAGCATCAGCTAAATCTTAGTATATTTCCATAAAACTAGAAACAGCATAAATAGCACGTAACATTAGAAATATGAGTTGATTGTTCTCAGTTCGTTCATTGTAAGTCTACAAAACGAATACTGTTGTATTTAATATTATACGAAAAAGATTTTTTTTATTTAAATTAAATATTGAGTATTTAATTTATATGTATATATATATATATATATATATATATATATATATATATATATATATACATACACATACACATACACATACACATACACACATTACTTCATGCCTATTCCCATCAAATAGGGTGGCAGAAAACTCATTATATCTAGTTATTCTTTCACCTTTCAATTCCTCCACACTTCTTTTGCTGCATTCAGGTTCGCAATATTCTTCATACATGTTCTACGTTTGTTCACAACGTTTTTTTCTCACAATTTATTCTAAATCATATTTATCCACTTATTCTGAGGACGACCCCACATTCTCAAAGCATTCGCCTCACCAAAGTAAATCTTCTTTGTCAAGCTTTCATTCAACATTTGGCTCTTACTTTTTTTGACGTACGATTTTAAAAAAAATAGTACATAGATCATACATTCACGTCTTTCGATTCCTGTCTGTCCTGAATATATTGCAAATATTTCTTAAAATTGTCATTTCTACAGCAGTCACACGCTTTTTATGCTTGTTTTGCCAAACCCTACATTTACTTCTGTACAACTAAAATACACCACTTTGTATCCTTAGAAATGTAATAATTTGTCGCGATCATTACTTAAGATCCTGAAATCTTACCACCTGCAGACATTCTTCTCTCAATCTCGCAAATGTATTTTCCATCGCTAGAGAATAAATAATCTAAATAAACAAATTGTTTAAGTTGCTATAGTCGATTTCCAATTAATCAAAACATTCATTCGTTCAATTTGTCATTTTCTCTTGCTTTTACTCTATCTCGCAAACTATAACAATTACATAATAAAAGGATGTAGATTTAAAGAGTAAATTGGCATTAGTATGTACGAGTCGTTAAAATTACTTTTTTGTATTAATAAATAGATTGAAATTGTAAACCAAATTAAAGAACCCCTACACAGATTGGTTTATTATTTTAGCAGCTGCAAAGCACAAAAGATAACCTATGTTCATTATTAATTTAAAGCAGTATACTAAAAAAAGCAATAATGATAAATATTATGATGTTTTTCATAGCATTAAAAAATTCATAATATACAAACTATATGCCATATGTTTTTATAGATCAACTGCAGTTTATATAATAAAAACATTTGATAAAATTTATATAAATTGCATAAATTCATGTTTCTTAATCTAATCGAGAAGATGTTGCTTTTTAAAAAAATATATATATATATATATATATATATATATATATATATATATATATATATATATATATATTAATAAATAAATAATTTAAACACTTGGTTAAGTTTCACAGGTTTTTATTAAAACGACAATTGTTTCGACTGTTGGGTCATCTTCAGGTCTAATTTTAAGAAGATGACCTAACAGTCGAAATAATTGTCGTTTTAATAAAAACCTGTGAAACTTAACCAAGTGCTTAAATTATTTATTTATTTATAAATATATATAAATAAATAAATAAATACATATATATATATATATATATATATATATAAATATATATATATATATATATAAATATATATATATATATAAATATATATATATATATATATATATATATATATATATTTATATATGCCTCTCACCCTCCTCTCTCGATCGCGATTAAAACGTTCGTAAACTTGTTAGTGACTTAGATATTCGTCAATCTTTAGCTTGAAATAATTTACTGAAGTATTAAACTATTAACTCAAAGGATGTTTGTATTTTCAAACAGACTATTGCCGTAGTAATAATTAAAATACAAAGTTCAAAGAATTTAATGCCGTAACTTTTACAGCCGATTAAAATACAGAACAAACAGACTCGGTAAAGATTTTAAACTGTTTTATCTGATTTTAAAAGATATGATTCTAAGTTTTATTATTTCCCACGAAATTTAAAACGTTCGAACGGTTTGACAGAGAAAATCTGACTATCTTAACCCTTTAAAAGTTAATCCCAGACTATCTTCCCATCTCTTTAACAGTCAGAGTCTCATCAGCTCGGAATTGTTGTTCCCGCCCTCAAAAGTCACCCCCTCAACGAATATTATTTTCTATAACACAGAAAACCAAATATAAATCCAAGACTATATGTGATTATACTTCCTTATTCGTTCAAATATTAATAGGCCTGCCCCATCAGTACGGTCCTGGTTACTGGTTGGATAGCTTAGCGTCTTCGGGGTTGAGATACTTGCGAAATCCATTGGCAAGAGAGAGAACTCCATCCCTACCCCCACACACCAACGCATCCGTGCGTCTCACTTGACACTATTACACATTTCTTCCTTCAATGTTTAAATAATTCTACGAAATTGTTTAGACAGCCCGATATAAATAACTTATCATTATTGTTGTACTCAAAAGTACATCATACTCAAGATGTGGAGAAGTCATGGCAATATTTCATTTTAATAAAAAGTAAGAAATAATTATACCAAATTCTTTGTGTCTTCCCCGATTCTGTGTAATTTAGTCTTTATTATGATCAAAATTATCCTCTTGTCGCATTTGACCAAAGAACTTAGTTCTTGCGAACTGACAATTCGTTTCGAATTTATGGTAAAAAGATGTTTACTAAATGAAGTCGAGGCAAGTAACATTGGTTTTAAGTTACAGTTATTTATTGTATTATTCAACGCTAATATTCAAAAAAACGCTGTCACTAACATTTTCCAACATCTGGTTAGTTTCGAGAAAAAGCCTAAGTTGACCGCCCGAGGTTCAAATATCCCTCAAATATGTATTATATAATTAACGGTACTTCAAGTAAATAGAAACATGAGGTTTGAGTCTTGTCAGATGATTTTAAGGGTTGCACGTGTCCGGGTAATAATTCTTATTTTGGCATTTAGTTTGTGTGACGAATTTTTGTAACAACGTTAAAAACACTTGACTTTCGCAAGTACAGTCTGCGTAAAAATTCTCTATATTATTTAAATATATGTTATTGTTTACTTTGATAACTGCGATTAATAGTACTAATAGGCAACGCGTTTCAGTATTCGTATAGCAATGTTTTTGACTGTTCTGACTATACTAGGCCTACAATATACACTATTTAGCTCGCCGTACGTAATACCGAAAAGCTAATGCATTCGGCCGTGGGGGTGTAAATATTCCGCTTTTAAAAATTTGATTTTACAAAAACGTCGTCTTTCATTGCCCTGAATCTCAAATATACATAACTCATATACTTGGATTGTCAGTCATTGCTCGCTCGGTCACTCGTAAGATCAAATTTGTCGCGCATTCTCTGATGATTCCGAGTGGATTGACACCAAATTTGGTATACATAATGCAATAGGCATTTAATTTCCGTAGTAATTGCACAAAAGCAACTACGAAAATATTAAAATATTTTTGACAATACCAAAAATATCTATAATGAAAACTTTATGTCGTTAAACCATATTTCATAATTGCCTAAACATTGATTTCATGATTGTTGTATACATTTTGTTTTAATGTTCGTTAAGGCAAACTTTAGGCATTGGCACAGTTCGGATTATTCGCGGCACCAATATTTGTTTTTCTTACTGACTTACTGAGCATATCTATTTTTTTTGTCCCACTTGCAAGGTTATCTTTCTCCTGAAATTATTAGAAATGATTGTGAAGTGTTAGTACAGCTTTTATTCTGAACTTTGCCTTAGATATAAATAAATCGATTTATTGTTATTGTTTATCTATTCTGCCATATAAATGTCAAATTCTATTTACATAATGAGATAAAATTTATGGCTATAGTTTTTCCTAAGAATACGGTGTTAGTCTTATGATGTACCTCGCACTCACTAATATAGCATAAGCGCCATCCTTGGTGCAATACTTTATAAGTGAGAGCGATAAAATGCACTATAACACAAACGCTGTATTTTTAGGTAATAGTATATTACATAATATGTTTATAAATGACTTATTATAATATTAACAATTAATAAAAAAAAAAAATTAAAACCATGATTGCAACTATCATATGTTAATAATTAATAAATAATCAGTCAAGACATAATATAAAATAAATGGAAAAAAATATTTAGAATACCCACGCACACACAAACACACACACACACACACACACACACACACACACACACACACACACACACACACACACACAAACATACGTCATTCAAAAAATAACCAGACTCGATTCAGGAAAGGTCAAAAAGTGTATTTGTTAATCTTTAGATCAAAAGTACTGGAGAATATAATTACATGATTTACCAATATTTAATAAAATTTAATTAGGAAATTTATTTTTGTCATGTGGTAGTTTAAAAATGTGATTGTTATGCTGAGTTTTGCTAATTATATTTATAATACTATTTCGAATACTAGAGTTCTAAAAACGCCGATAGTGAATTTGTTATACATTTGATAGCTACAGTGAGCGCAAAAAGTATTCGTACAGGTGAAGTTTTCATAATAAAACTACATTTAAAGAAAAACTATTGAAGATAGATCAAAAATAAAAATATGTGGAGTTATATGGAGTCATATGTTTAATTAATTTATGAAAACTAATCATCAAAAATAATATTAATGCGGAAATAAAAATGAATAACCAATATCACTATCCAAATTAACGCGCAAAATGTATTCGTACATGTAACAAACTGTTATAATATTATCAATTTTACACAAATAACCTATATTTTTTTGGATATTTATTGGCTCTAATAATAGTTAGGAGTCTGTTTGGTATTAAATTTACCAAATATCTTCATGGTGCTCTATTTTCAAATAGGTTTTATTAGAAATTAGCCGTTTTCTTATTTCTTTTTCATCTTAAGTCCATAAATGCCCATTTTTATTAAAGTCTGATGATTCGGAAGGCATTTTCGATAGCTTGGTGTATAAAAAAGGATACACAATCTGGAGTACCAAGCGCTATGTTTTGGATCATTGTCTTGCATGAATATGACATTTCTCTGGGCTCCCATTTTCTCCATGCTAAGAAGGAGATTTTCTTTTAAAATGATGATATAGGCTATATAATCCATAATTCCTTTAATTGAGTGTAGTTTTCCAATACCAGCAACACTCATACATCCCCATACAAGTACATGTCCGCCACCGTGTTTTACTAAACGAAGTAGGCTTATTTTGTCAAATTCTGTTTGTGTTTTTCTCCCTAAGTACCCCTACCATCCGAACCCAAATTATTGTTTTTTGAGTCATCAGGATATATAACTTTATTCCAAAGCTAAATTTTCCATTTATGAAGTCTTTAACACACGTCAATCGCTTCTTTCAATTAACTTCGTAATCTCAATATTTTCTTCGAGCAGATCGACCATGATACCCAGTATATCCTAGTACATTTCGGATAGTACACGGACAATTATATATTTTGGTGCAATAATTTATGGAATTTCTTTAATTTTCCTTACAGTTTTCCGACGATCAAGGCAACTGTCTCTGGTGACCGGGCCACTTCTGTCTTTGTTTTTCGATGTTTTAGTGTCACGAAAGCTATTAATTATATTTTACATTGTGGAATACGGTCTATGGATGATACTCGAAATCTATTTTAATGAAAAGCACTTATAATGCAATGAAATAATACATTTTCTTTCAGTTGAACTAGTTTCTTTGCTTTTACACAGATAATTGGTAAATGACATTGGTTTATGGAAAATTTTATATAATATGTTCAGGGAAGGTCCCATGTTATTGTTATTCATGCCATTCGGCGAAAGTCAATAAAATAACTGATGCTGAAACAAAAAAACTAAAGTGTACGAATATTTTTTGCGCGTTAATTTGACGTGTGTCATCGGTTTTTATTTTTTATTGGCACTATAATTTAATTTTTGTAGATTAATTTATGTATAAATATTGAATGTGCTTATCCATGAAACTCTACATATTTTTATATTTTAGTTACTTTCAATTGTTTTCCTGTAAAAGTAGTTTCTTTGTAAAAATTATAACTGTACGAATACTTATTGCGCCCACTGTACATGTTAAATATTTCGTCCTTGAATATTTGGTTTTAAAATTTAATTTATGATTGTCCGCGATTGTTTACACTGCACTAAACTATCGACGTACGTGCATGGATCGATGCCGAAGTTGTAATGATTTTGCTTTTCTTTTTCAGCCAGGGCGCGTTGCTACTTTAATTGAAGATGATAAGGTAAGTTTTACATTTTCTTATGTCGATTAATATAATCAAATTAAATTATATTTGAGTATACGTGACGTTTCGGTATCACATATACCTTCTGGACTCCTTGCATTATTATTTATTTTAACAATAAGATTACTCAATAAATAAATTAACTGCGACTTATTCGATATTTATAACATATGGTCACATATTTGGATTTCTTAGAGTTCCGCGTACTTCAAAAACAAATTATTTTCATTAGGAAAGCAATTTGATTAATTAAAATCCTTAAATAGATAACATCATGCTTAATCCCATTTAATGCGGTGACAGAATACTTTTTTACATTCTTTCACTTCTTGAAAATCTATCACCATTTAACTCTATCCTTACACGTATCTTTCGTTTCATTTAGATTCTTCATACACGCTCTTGTATTCCGCTTACTCACAACAATTGAAATTATACGAAAGTTGGATAAAAATATTATATTTAAGAATGAGCAAATACATGTACGCTTTATTTTTTACACTGACCGATAATGGGAGATAGATAATTCTATTCTTATCATTAATTGTATATTATATTTGTCCTTGATTACGGGTTTTGTCTGAAATTATTAAATGTCTTCCTAATTTGTCATGTAAATTTAATAATTAGAAAATATTCGTTTAGGAATTTTGTTTACGGTATAGCGGATTTAAATATGCGAACAATTAAAACAATTCGGTGCCTAGGTAAAAAAATCTTTCGGAGAAGTAAACTAACATACATTCCGTCCTAGAACGAATAACGCACCTTCAACTAAGTACAGTAAATTCTCACTTATGTGGCAGTCTAGAAATTCGGCAATACTTTAGAATGTCGATAATACTAATAGTTACACAAATTTATACGTTAGGTTTTTTTATCAATTATTATTGTGTAATTAAATTTACTATTTGGCTAAACATTTTATTTTTCGAAATTTATAATGAATATTGAAAATCTGCCATATTGGAACCAGGAACAATATGAATTATTACTGTTGCTGTATCGACGAATTCAATTGCAATTGTAAAGAAAAATTTTGATATTAAAAAGATTGTGAAGATGTGAAAGAATGTAAAGAGTTTTCTGCCACCCCATTAGATGGGAATAGGCATGATGATATTTAACATATGTATGTATGTTAATTTAAAACGATTTGTATAAAACCACATAGGTAATAAAGTATATTTCTGTTTCGGGGTTAATAGTTGCATGTGCTTTAACCAAAATACAAAAATTCTAGACTTGGTGACGTCACGATGTTCGCTGAACGTGTTATTTTTAGTTTTGTAGTCTTTTACATGCTTATTGCTAATTTACATATTATCACGCACGCATACACGTACACAAATCACAATCGGCTGTTCTTCTAAACATGTTCACTATTATTATTTTGCTTAAAACTAATTAAATATTTATACCAGCTCCTTTAATAGTGTACACCGGAGGTGTTTTATTTTTAATTTATAGTTTTATGCGCTGCTGTGCGTCTACTTCAAATTTTTGATGCAATATTTTTAAATATAGGATATAAGTACAGTTAGAAACATTCAGTTGTGTACGACGTACAATTTTGTATAATTTCTTCAATTTAACTATTAAAAAAGAATATATCACAATTTTTTCTTAAAGAATTCATTAAATATATTTCTTATTTACATAATTTCAAGTAAACGAAATAAAAAGGCCATTTGTTATAGTGTGCAAGAATATTGTCTTTATAATTTGCACCAAAAGCAAAGAACATTCAGTAATACACGCTTTTAAAAGTTGCAATATTATAGTAATGCAATGCTGGATTAAGTACCCAAATAAGTATTTTATCCATGTTCCATGTTGATATATATTGGTGGAGGCCATACATAAAGATAAATAGTCCAAAATATATAAATATTTGATTTTTTCACACTTACACAAGAATGGGAGAAATGACCTCGATTGAAACTCGGTTTTTGGTCAAGTTCCATAGAAAAAATGGGAAGTCTTTATGAGAAATAGCTCAAATTGTATATTTTACTAATTCTACTATCCAAAAAAATTGCTACAGTTACTAAAAAGAAGGTAGAATAGAAATTAATGCCAGTACAGTAGATTCGAAAAAAATGACGTTGTCTATTGAAAGGTATATTTTGCCCGGAAATAAAAAGAAATTCAAAGCTTACCGCTGGTGATTTTACCAAAATTGTATTTGAATTTAAACGTAGGAACGTGAATTTTACTAATATACTAAGATTTTTAAGGAAAAATTGCTACTTTTTACAGTTATCCCGTAGAAAGCAATTGATCAACGAAATGAATAGAATTGAAGGGCTAAGTTTCTCCAGAAAGCATAAAGATGAAATAGTGGACCATGACAAAATTGTCTTATTTATATATGGAAGTAAATTTACATTATTTCACAGTGATAAAAAACAAGAGAAAATATGGGATGTGTGAACTTGGCACAACGAGTGGAGGCACAAATTATAAAAACTATTGCATTATTTTGTGCCTTATTTGTGCCTATTTGTGCTCAAAGAATTACATTGTTATTCCTACTGGTTCTAGAGTTATGAACAATAACATGAGTATTGTGCCAAGTTCACACCAGCACAACAAAAATAAAATTTTAAATATTTTCTTAACTAATTATTTTGTGCTTAATTTGTGCCTATTTGTGCCCTAGAAATAAATATTCTAAAACAAATGGTTTGGCAACTGATGACTTCAAAATGTACATGGTGCCAAGTTCACACCAGCACAACAAAATAAAATTTTAAATATTTTCTTAACTAATTATTTTGTGCTTAATTTGTGCCTATTTGTGCCCTAGAAATAAATATTCTAAAACAAATGGTTTGGCAACTGATGACTTCAAATTGTACATGGTGCTAAATTCACACTAGCACAAAACAAAATTCAAATTCAAATTTTTTCTTCACCAATATTTTGTGCCTAATTTGTGCCTATTTGTGCCCTACAAATTTTGGTTCCATCATGACCGGTAACAAAGTTAGAAGCATTTGTTTTTTCACCTATGTGAAGTTGGCACAAAACAAAATTCAAATTCAAATTTTTTCTTCACCAATATTTTGTGCCTAATTTGTGCCCTAAAAATTTTGGTTCCATCATGACCGGTAACAAAGTTAGAAGCATTTGTTTTTTCGCCTATGTGAAGTTGGCACAAAACAAAATTCAAATTCAAATTTTCTCTTCACCCATATTTTGGGTCTAATTTGTGCCTATTATTGCCTTACAAATTTTGGTTCCATCATGACCGGTAACAAAATTAGAAGCATTTGTTTTCTCGCCTATGTGAAGTTGGCGCAAAACAAAATTCAAATTTAAATTTTCTCTTCACCAATATTTTGTGCCTAATTTGTGCCTATTTGTGCCCTACAAATTTTGGTTCCATCATCACCGGTAACAAAATTAGAAGCATTTGCATTTTGGCCTATGTGAAGTTGGCACAACACAAAATTAAAATTAAATTTTTTTTTCACCAATATTTTGTGCCCAGTTTGTGCCTATTTGTGACATACAAATTTTGGTTCCATCATGGCCGGTAACAGAGAAATAAGCAGTTGTATTTTCGAATATGTGAAGTTGACAAAATAAAACCCAATCATTTTATAAACACGATCTTGTAATTTGTTCCGAAAATGCTTATTAGGCTGCACGTGTATATCGGTATCAATAAAATATTAAATTAAGTGCGGAAATGATAATCAGACAAAATATATTACAAACAATGTTATTTTTCTGACTAGATAGAGGGTTGATAACATTAGATCTATATATCATTCATGTTAAATTGAACAAATAGACTAGTAAGATGAGTTCCTCTAAAACTGATTATTGAGCCTCCAAAGCAAATTTATTTGAGAACATATTGGCAGTCGATAATATTTTTGCAACACCATGCATTTGCTAAATTAAAAATTTAGGGTACTTTTCGTTTTTGGATGGCTGTTTTGATGATACATTCTCATTGTGATCAAAAATCGGCTTCTTGAAAAATAAAACTGAATAGTTAACCAGTTATAAGTGAAAAATTTCTTACAAATTACATTAATTTTAGAGAACAATTAACAAAATGCTGATATATCAAAAGTCGTACTAACATTTTTAGGGCAAAATTTATTCTTGAAAATAATTTTGTATTTGATATTCACTTTTTTATACGCAGTATAAGTAAGTATTGTAATCATGAAAAATTTCGAACTCGAGATTTTAACGGATATATACTTTTTGACCTTCCCTGAATCGATTACGACTATTTTTGGAATGACGTCCGTCTGTGTGTGTGTGTCTCTGTGTATATTTTATCTACAGCTTAAAAGGTTGAAGCTAAAATTATGAAGCTTTAAACTTAAAATTTGCATATGTGTGCACCTTAATTTTTGAAAAAATATTAAAAGTGGAAGTACTTGTTTACTTTAGTCATTTTTTAACTAATTTGTAGGGCAAAAATAGGCACAAATTAGGCACAAAATATTGGTGAAGAGAAACTTTGAATTTGAATTTTGTTTTGTGCCAACTTCACATAGGCGAAAAAACAAATGCTTCTAATTTTGTTACCGGTCATGATGGAACCAAAATTTTTAGGGCACAAATAGGCAGACATTAGGCACAAAATATTGGTGAAGAAAAAATTTCATTTTGAATTTTGTTTTGTGCCAACTTCACATAGGCGAAAAAATAAATGCTTCTAACTTTGTTACCGGTCATGATGGAACCAAAATTTTTAGGGCACAAATTAGGCACAAAATATTGGTGAAGAAAAAATTTGAATTTTGTTTTGTGCCAACTTCACATAGGCGAAAAAACAAATGCTTCTAACTTTGTTACCGGTCATGATGGAACCAAAATTTGTAGGGCACAAATAGGCACAAATTAGGCACAAAATATTGGTGAAGAAAAAATTTGAATTTGAATTTTGTTTTGTGCTAGTGTGAATTTAGCACCATGTACAATTTGAAGTCATCAGTTGCCAAACCATTTGTTTTAGAATATTTATTTCTAGGGCACAAATAGGCACAAATTAAGCACAAAATAATTAGTTAAGAAAATATTTAAAATTTTATTTTTGTTGTGCTGGTGTGAACTTGGCACAATACTCATGTTATTGTTCATAACTCTAGAACCAGTAGGAATAACAATGTAATTTTTTGAGCACAAATAGGCACAAAATAATGCAATAGTTTTTATAATTTGTGCCTCCACTCGTTGTGCCAAGTTCACACATCCGAAAATATGGTAAAAATGAAATGAAGCTTATAAATTAAAAACCAATGTGCAACTGTCAAACACGCTGGAGCTAGCGTAGTGGTTTATTGTTCAGTGGGTTACGAAGAAGCCGCCAAATTTGAATTTATCGAAATTACTATGAACGAATGGATTTATTTGGATATCCTGTAAAACAAATGAATGGCTTCTGTTTGATAGAAGACACATTTCACTTATGCCAAGAAGCAAAAAACGTTGATTATACGCACATGGCTACTAAGAGCCCGATTGTCAACTCTCACTCGCGTGATTTATAGTGAAATGTATCACCGATTATCACTCGTATCACTTAAGGTTATTCTCAACTACAAAAAAGTGATATATCGTGATACATATCATCCGCTTATTTTCACTTGATATTTTGACGGCGATAACAAGTGAGAAGTGGTGCGAAGCGCAAACTGACATTTATTTGTGGTTTTACAATAAATGTCATTGGCTGAATAAATTCAGAATTGTTGTATCTTTAACAATGGAGGAATATGTCCAAATTTTATTATTGGAGCAAATTTAACATGAAGAAGTTCCTAGATTTTTTCGGCCAAGATTTGATCCTTTTCAGTTAAGTGAAACGCGGCTTATAAAATTATTTAGGCTTGATAAAATATTGGCAAGATTATTAATAGAAAGTGTTAGTGAACATATACGTAGTCCTGCTAAAATATGGACTTTGAATGTTGAAATGAAGGTAATATTTAAAATTATATTAGCAATAACACTGCAATACAGGTTACTAATTGTTTGTTAATAGATTCTTATAGCACTTAAGTTTTTTGCATTTAAAATTGAAGATACTTCTTCCCATATTATTGCCTTATCATTATGATTTACGAAGATGCCACTATTTAAACTTGAATTTTGTTGAATAATAGATATTAATTTTATTTTTTTGTTCGTTAGAAACATAAGTTTCTCTTGTGGGAGGCATTTCGAAACTAAAACAAATGAATATTTAATCTGACATAACTTAAATATGCCAACTTATATCAAATATAATATCATAATTTCTCACTCACAAATCTCATATTACTTTCTTGTTGAGAATAGCAGTTACAGTTGACAAGTGATATGATATAATTTTATCACCTAGGTGATATGATATGAGATGATATATTGAGAATCGGGTTCTATATAACTATCCTAAAGTTATTGAAAAACCAACTCAAAGTCCAGATTTTAATAGAAAAATTCGGTCTAACCACAAGGTTAAGACCAAGAATGGTATGAAAATACAACTATGGAAGATTGGATGAAAATATTACCGGAAGTAAAAAAAAAATTGGTGATATCAATGCTAGATCGTTTGCAAGCTATTATTAAATGTAAAAGTAATCCGACAAAGTACTACTAAATCCAGCTTCATATCGCCAACGAAATACTAATTCTAAATCGTATACAACTGTATGTTTTTTGGTTTCGGTGCCTATTTAAAGACAATACTCTTAAACATAATTACAAATGAGATTTTTATTTGCTTTATTTGAAATTATATTAATAATACATATCTAATAAATAATTGTTGAACATTTTTAATAAATTTGGTTTTTCATACTTAAATTGAAGAAAGTGTGAAAAAAACACAACTGAATGTTTCTAACTGTATAAGATTGACGAAAATGATTTATGCGGGCTAGATGAATGGTGTAAGAATGTCCTTTTCGAAATAAGTGGATAAATATGATTGAAAATAATAGCGCTAATGAAAAGTTGTGAGCAAGCGAAATAGAAAAGTGTGTCTGACGAATTTGAATAAAGTATAAAAAGTATGTAAGGATAGAGTTAAGTGGTGAAACATTGTGAAGATCTGAATGAATGTTAAGGATTTTCTACTACATTTTTATTAAAGACATGATTATAAGAGCGTTTTTTCTTACATAGATATAAATATAAATCGGATATAAAATATTATATAAAGTGTTTCAGAAAAACAATAGTAAAAGCTTAATAAAGTTATTCTATTAAAATGGCCTGTTGACTTGACGCTACGACAGCCTACGCCCACATCAATTGTTATAACGGCGCCTAAGGTTTGGGCGTCGGCTTGATGTCCTTTATATCTGCATTATAAAACTACATGTTATATCGATACCACAAGACATTATACAAAGGATTAGGTAGGTTGCAGAATATGGAGACAGTGCCTTCAAGTCCTGTTCGTACTTGTTCACGACAAGCTCATCTACCAGATTCACCCTGCTGGCAAACATCCACTATAGGCATCCTCTAACAGATCCAACCCAGAAGCTACCAGGCACACCCTGCTAGATAGGCAACCACCAACAACCCTACTTAGACGAATTTCCCTCAGGTCCAACTCTGGTCGAAGCCAGATCCACCCTGAAGAAGAATCACCCGCACCCACGGTGCAAATACTGAAATATAGGTCCTGCAATCGAAATGCAATCATATCCTGTATTGAGTTACCTTCTATCAGATCTAATCTTGGAGCAAGCCAAGCACGCCCTGATTAACGAATATAACATAGAGGATAAGGAAATAAGAAAATATCTGAAATGACAGTCAGAATGCTCACTGAACAATAAGCAGTACGCTATCAACATACAACATTGGGTTGACCAACAGCATCTCTCGCCCTTTGGTCAGCATCACCCCCTTCGTATTCACTCACACGTCCACTCACACTCACACCCATAGTTCAGTCTCACACTTCAACATGAACTAACTCTACTTGAATGATACAGTCCAATGTTCTCTTACAGCGAAAGTTTAAATACGCAGGGCCGTATTAAATTTATGTCTTACATGATGTTATGTAATAAGTGAAATTATTGCCTATGTAAGTTTTTAATATTGACATTTATGTGTAGTAGTGTGATTTAGATATAACTCGTACTATTCATTTTTACTTTCTTATACGCAGTATAAGTAAGTATTGTAATCATGAAAATTTTTGATCTCGAGATTTTAACTGAAATATATCTTTTGACCTTCCCTGAATTGAGTCTGACTATTTTTGAGATGACGTCTGTCTGTGTATGTGTGTGAGTCTGTCTGTGTGTATGTGTGCGCTCTACAGCCTAAACGGTAAAAGATACAGTTACGAAACTTCAAACTTAAGATTTTTATGTGCCTGACAGGAAAACCTCCTATTTTGAAAAGAATATTCCAACAGGAAGTGCATGTTTACTCTATTCATTTTTTGCATTTTCTGCTATAACTCAAAAACGGTAGTTTTTACAGCAAAATTTTTAGATTAAAAATAAAAGATATTGATATTTTCCATAACTTTTATTTGAAAATATTTTTCAAAAAAGGTACTGGTTACAAAAAAAAGAGTGTTTCTTCAATATTCTGCTTTAACTCAAAAACGGTAGTACTTACAGCAAAATTAGTAAGAATGAAAATAAAAGATATTAATATTACGCACAACTTTTATTTGAAAAGTATATTCAGAAAAGGTACCAGTTACAACAAACATTAGGTTAATTTCAAAATTACATTCAATACTTCTCACGTCTAGTAGCGGAGGTTAAGTCTTTATACTTGACCTCCACCAGTAGTTGATCTACTCGCCACGGCATGTCTGTCGCTGATCTACAGACAAGTATATACTGACGCACAACATAAGGCAGCGCTTAATATTGTAGTGCTGCCTCCGCACTAAAGGTGGCTACTATAATGATGTCATACGCTATGCCACGACTAACTAAAATTTCAGTTTCCGTTTTATCTCGATAAGAAATCTGATCTTATATCGAATGGTTCGTGTATTGTTGCCGATTGTTTCATTTGTATACAATTGCGGATATATTTAGCGGACGATATTTTTGTTATGTTTATCAAAATTTCAAATTTCCTTAAAATTAATATAAGATATCTGTGCATAAGTGTGTTAATATACTTTCGTATACGCTAATATAATTTCGTATAGATCGTGGATAGATCGTCAGAATTTATAAAACATTTAAATTTTTCAAAACATTTTTAATTATGATTAATTAAAATGCGTATAAGAAAGTTCAGTGGCAGACACTTTAGCTTTTTTTATATATCATTTACATACGTTGTAATACAATACATAATGTAAAATAATATAATTAAAATATAATGTAACAATCAAGTTTTCTTTAGTATCGCTTAAAAGAGATTTTTTCGAAATTTATACTCATTGCATGTACATACATCATAAATGGTTTTATTATTATGTTTCTTTTTATATACAGTGAGCGCAAAAAGTATTCGTACAGGCAGTGAGTATACTCACTGGTACAGGTCAAGTTTTCATAATAAAACTACATTTAAAGAAAAACTATTGAAGATAGATCAAAAATAAAAATATGTGGAGTTATATGGAGTCATATGTTTATTTAATTTACCAAAACGATTTATCAAAAATAGTATTAATGTGGAAATAAAAATTAAAAACCAATATCACTAACCAAATTAACGCGCAAAAAGTATTCGTACATGTAACAAATTGTTATAATATTTTCAATTTTACACAAATTACCTATATTTTTTTGGATATTTATTGGCTCTAATAATAGTTAGGAGTCTGTTTGGTATTAAATTTACCAAATATCTTAAAAATTATTGAAATGCTATACCATTCTTCATGGTGCTCTATTTTCAAATAGGTTTTATTAGAAATTAGCCGTTTTCTTATTTCTTTTTCATCTTAAGTCCATAAATGCCCATTTTTATTAAAGTCTGATGATTCGGAAGGCATTTTCGATAGCTTGGTGTATAAAAAAGGATACACCATCTGGAGTACCAAGCGCTATGGTTTGGATCATTGTCTTGCATGAATATGACATTTCTCTGGGCTCCCATTTTCTCCATGCTAAGAAGGAGATTTTCTTTTAAAATGATGATATAGGCTAGATCAAAAGTAAAAATATGTGGAGTTATATGGAGTCATTTGTTTATTAAATTTACCAAAACGATTCATCAAAAGTAATATTAATGTGGAAATAAAAATTAAAAACCAATATCCCTATCCAAATTAACGCGCAAAAAGTATTCGTACAAGTAACAAATTATATTATAATATTTTCAATTTTACACAAATAACCTATATTTTTTTGGATATCTATTGGCGCTAATAATAGTTAGGAGTCTGTTTGGTATTAAATTTACCATATACCTTAAAAAATATTTAAATGCTATCCCATTCTTCATGGTGCTCAATTTTCAAATAGTTTTTTTTAGAAATTAGCCGTTTTCTTATTTCTTTTTCAACTTAAGTCCATAAATGCTCATTTTTATTAATGTGTGATGATTCGGAAGGCATTTTCTAAAGCTTGGTGTATTAAAAAGGATACACAATCTGGAGTACCAAGCGCTATGTTTTGGATCATTGTCTTGCATGAATATGACATTTCGCTTGGCTCCCATTTTCTCCATGCTAAGAATGAAATATTCTTTTAAGATGATGATATAGACAATCTAATCCATAATTCCATCAATTGAGTATAGTTTTCAAATACCACGAAAGCTATTAATTCTATTTTACACTGTGTAATGTGGTCTATGTATGATAGTCGAAATCTTTCTCAATGAAAAGTACTAATTATGTAATGAAATAATAAAGTTTCTTTCAGTTTAACTAGTTTCTTTGCTTTTACTTCTTATATTGCACTGGTAAAAGACATTGGTTTATGAAAAATTTCATATAATATGTTCGGCAGAGGTCCCATGTTATTGTTTTTCATGCCATTCGGCGAAAGTCTGTAAAATAACTGATGCTGAAACAAAAAAACTAAAGTGTACGAATACTTTTTGCGCGCTAATTTGACGTGTGTCATTGGTTTTTATTTTTATTGGCATTACATTTTAATTTTTGTTGATTCATTTATATATAAATATTGAATGTATTTATTCATGATACTCTACATATTTTTATATTTTACTTACCTACAATTGTTTTCCTGTAAAAGTAGTTTCTTTGTGAAAATTTTATCTGTACGAATACTTATTGCGCTCACTGTACATACATAAATTAGAAGTTATGAAATTGGTCAACTTGCTGCATGGCACAGTGGCCCATTTCACGAAAAACGCGGTCAAAAATCGATAAAATGAAAATTATAATTTCATGTTTAGTACCCCGTAATCTGGTAGAGATGGAAACACTGCATATTAGTGCGGGTCCATAATGAGTTGGGGTCTCATGCATCGCAGGTAATCCCGGTTCAAAGTTAGTCAGCTGTACTGCGCTCTCGCCTCGTGAAAGTCACGGAAAAATTTACCGGTGTTCAAACAAGTATATTTATCGTTTAAAGTGATTGTTTCAAATTTGGCAAAATGGACATCATTGACGAAGGTAAGAAGAATATATTTCGTAGGTTGTTACTCATAATTAATGTTTATAACTGGTTTAAACATACGTGTCAAATATTGATATTTACCGACTTTGTAGAATGGAAACATTTTGAAAAAGTATGAAAATAGTAGTGAGATCGATCGAGATCGACGGTGTCCTTTTTTTTAAAAGAAAGCTAATAATATTTTGAATCGATTCCATATAACTTCTCGTGCCACGAGGTGCCTCTGCACTTTCTAAGGCTGTTTGAATGTTATGTTTGTATGTATCCGATAGGCGCGGGCTGGACTGGAATCCGTTGCAACTCAGAATGTTCTTTTTTATTAATGAAAACCACTTATATTTTTTATTCAATGTCACTGTTAAATTACTTATTAACGAAAACTTAGTAAAATTACAAAAAATTACTAAAATTACTAAAAATACTGAAAACTTGTATGTTTATTAATTTTTGTTGTTCCAGCGGATACTGCTGATATTGAATTCAGTAGGCAAGAATTTTTCGATGCCATAAATAAACAATTCCACCTTGAATGCGAGAAGCTGGCAATTTTAGAAAATTGCAAAAATAAAAAAAATTCACATTTCATGCAGACGACCAATTGACAATCAAAAAATTTTTGACCGTTATGAAAACCAAATGGAGCGAAAGCAGCCGAACAACCGAACGGTTTCTTACGAGAAATGCGAACTGGCTGCAAGGAACAATCGAACTTTCGGAGGAAGCTCAAGAATCGCGGAACAAAGACATAAAAAAATACCGAGAACATAACTCCCGAAAAACATCTATGGAAAGCACTATGACGGATGTGATGCATTGGCTACTTGTCTCGTCAGATCTGCTAATTTCAAGTCTACGTTTAACACCGCCGAAGAAAAGCGAGTCGTTGACACGCGAAGCGATTCGTCTTTTGCTCCCCGCGTACGCAAAGATGGCAGAAAATGAATCCTCTGACCAATCCGACGCCAGCTCAGACATGACTGACGATTCTTATATAAGTGACTGAATCATAGTATGTATTTTATATTAAGAGTATTGTATTAATATTGCGCAATTAAAAAAGATATTAAAATATAAAATTCCTTATTTGCAACCTGGAAAAATGTCAATATCCCAATTTTTGTTTGATAATGCTATTCATTAAATTTTTACCGTAATTTTGATTATGGAAAACATAATATCAGATTCATAATCTTATATCGGAAAATCCATTATGTTCCAATTTTTGTTTTAATCCGACTATACTTAAAACTTTGCTCGCCATTTTAGATCCGCCGTTTTGGTGTTTTGAAAAAATTAATATCATATTCATAATTATAGACCGTGAAAAGACTTATGTACCAACTTTTGTTGTAATTGGACTATTTTTAAAACTTTCGCCGCCATTTTGGATCCGCCATTTTGGATATTCGAAAAAATAATATATTCATAATCAGAGGCTGTAAAAACCCTTATGTACCAACTTTTGTTGTAATCGGACTATTTTTAAAACTTTCGCCGCCATTTTGGATTTTTGAAAAAATAATATCCTATTCATAATCAGAGGCTGTAAAAACCCTTATGTACCAACTCTTGTTTTAATCAGAATGATTTTTTATTTTTGTCCGCGTTTTTCGGCATGGTTATAATTTAATGAAGATCGATTCCATTCTCAAATAATCTATTTTTACATAGTTTAACTAATCTATATGCTAAATGTGGGATTATCATTATTTATGATTATTAAAAAGATGTTAACAAAGTAATGGTTGTTTACACCACAATCAAATATTAATTACTAAAAATACGTTTCATTAGCGTCAGATAAATAATTTACTCTAAAGATTTTAGTTACTTATTAAGCAATATTGTTTATTTAATTGTTTTTAACTCTATAAACAACAAATAAATTAACCGAACAAATAAACCACGCTCTGGCGATTAAATTTGTATTTTATTTTAACAACTGACAAGTCGTAGTATAGTATATATAAACATTATTTTGATGTAGATAAATACATTTTTATCGAAAAATATAAAAAGAATTATATAATTTGAAAATATAATTTTACTATGCATTATAAATTTTAAGTTTTTAAAAAAATAATTTAAACTGCGCTAGAAGTTTTAGTTTAAGAAACTGTAATATAGGTAAAAGCAATTTTTATCCATTTTTATTGATTTTATATGAACATATCTGGCATTTCTTATAAGCATTTTGGTTAGATCGTTAGAATTAAAAAAAAAAATTAATTTTTAATGTTTAAGTCTATTTTGCTTTTTATGTTGAACAATTGACAGGCATAATTTATACGATATATGTAAAATAAAACATCTGCAGTGTTATGCACCGAACTTTCTTATACGCATTTCTGTTAAGCCACATCGTAGTTTCATTATTTTTCTAATTTATAATATTTGTTTTAACCTTTAGATCGCTTTTACACTAAATATATTTCTTAGAATAAATATGAAATTTCAAATTATTTAAGTCTATTTTGTTAAACAATTGACAAGCGCCGATGATACGATTTATGTATAAATAAATATAATAAGAAATTTAAATAGCCATTATTTTGAAACCAGTACTCTTTTTGGCAATAAATGTCAAACCAAAGTTGTGCTTAATTAAATACCGTTAGTTTTTGTCCATACAATTTTTCTGTAACTGTAACCAATTTTGAGTAATTGCAGAAACTGCAAAAAACGACTAGAGTAAACAGGCACTTCCGCTTTGAATATTTTTTTTTCAAAAATAGGAGGTGCACACCGCAGTCTTAAGTTTAAAGTTTTATAATTTTAGCTTCAACCGGTTTGGCTGTAGAGAGCATGCACACACACAGACACACACACATACACGCAGACGGACGTCATTCCAAAAATAGTCGGAATCGATTCAGGGAAGGTCGAAATTTTTCATGATTACAATACTTACTTATACTTGGAGTCAGAAAATAAAAATTTAATTTCGTACTTTATTAACTACTACTTGCTTTACAAAACATAATTTATGCCTACTTAAATCAGTCAAGTAGCTAATTAGAATTTACCCCTACATTCATAAAATCGATCATGAATTGTTTTTAGACTTCGTGTCTAAAGAAAATATTTGATCATATTTAAAATTTATTTTTCATTCGTTTGTCGCCGATCATTTCAACGTCTATCTGGCGTATTTTATTTTCAACTAGTAATAATTATGTTAAGTTCTACCCCTAGTAGAACTAAGATGTAAAAAATGTCGCACGTAGAAAATAGGTTAGAGTTAAGTGAGATGGTATAGTCATAGTAGTAAGGAAAAAGCAAGGAAGGCAAAACAAGTGCGTATTTTACTAAAAAGTTATAGGCCTCCATAAAATATGTTCAGATATTGATACAAATTCGTTTGAAATGAGACATATTGCAGTTATATACACAAATACAAGCGTTAAAATGCCAATACCAGAAAAATATATTTCTTAGCGTATTTTACTAAAAAGTTATAGGCCTCCATAAAATATGTTCAGATATTGATACAAATTCATTTGAAATGAGACATATTGCAGTAATATACGCAAATACAAGCGATAAAATGCCAATACCAGAAAAATATATTTCTTAACGTATTTTACTAAAAAGTTATAGGCCTCCATAAAATATGTTCAGATATTGATACAAATTCGTTTCAAATGAGACATATTGCAGTAATATACGCAGATACAAGTGTTAAAATGCCAATACCAGAGTAATATATTTCGTAGCGTATTTTACTAAAAAATTTAGCATTTAAATCAAAATTATCTTGTCCTTCATTTGTAAAATTTAAGTATTTGTTCAAAATTGAATAACAATTTATAAAAAGCTGACGTGTCTGTCACTGAACTTTCTTATACGCATTTTAATACGTCATCATAATTAAAAATGTTTTGAAAAATTTAAATGTTTTATAAATTCTAACGATCTATCCACGATCTATACGAAATTATATTAGCGTATACGAAAGTATATTAACACACTTATGCACAGATATCTTATATTAATTTTAAGGAAATTTGAAATTTTGATAAACATAACAAAAATATCGTCCGCTAAATATATCCGCAATTGTATACAAATGAAACAATCGGCAACAATACACGAACCATTCGATATAAGATCAGATTTCTTATCGAGATAAAACGGAAACTGAAATTTTAGTTAGTCGTGGCATAGCGTATGACATCATTATAGTAGCCACCTTTAGTGCGGAGGCAGCACTACAATATTAAGCGCTGCCTTATGTTGTACGTCAGTATATACTTGTCTGTAGATCAGCGACAGACATGCCGTGGCGAGTAGATCAACTACTGGTGGAGGTCAAGTATAAAGACTTAACCTCCGCTACTAGACGTGAGAAGTATTGAATGTAATTTTGAAATTAACCTAATTTTTGTTGTAACTGGTACCTTTTCTGAATATACTTTTCAAATAAAAGTTGTGCGTAATATTAATATCTTTTATTTTCATTCTTACTAATTTTGCTGTAAGTACTACCGTTTTTGAGTTAAAGCAGAATATTGAAGAAACACTCTTTTTTTTGTAACCAGTACCTTTTTTGAAAAATATTTTCAAATAAAAGTTATGGAAAATATCAATATCTTTTATTTTTAATCTAAAAATTTTGCTGTAAAAACTACCGTTTTTGAGTTATAGCAGAAAATGCAAAAAATGAATAGAGTAAACATGCACTTCCTGTTGGAATATTCTTTTCAAAATAGGAGGTTTTCCTGTCAGGCACATAAAAATCTTAAGTTTGAAGTTTCGTAACTGTATCTTTTACCGTTTAGGCTGTAGAGCGCACACATACACACAGACAGACTCACACACATACACACACACACACACACACACACACACACACAGACAGACGTCATCTCAAAAATAGTCAGACTCAATTCAGGGAAGGTCAAAAGATATATTTCAGTTAAAATCTCGAGATCAAAAATTTTCATGATTACAATACTTACTTATACTGCCTATAAGAAAGTAAAAATTAGAATAGTTTGGAAAAATGGTACCGGTTTCAAGAAAATGCCCATTGAAACTTCTTATTTTATTAAATTTTACAGCATCTGCGCATGTCAATTGTTTAACAGAACAACAATATAGACTCCATTAATCTGGAATTTGACATTTAAAAATAATTCCAAGCAAATATTTAATGAAAAAGTGGTTTTAAGATAAAGTAGTATGTACAGTGAAATCTCCAATAAGCGGACACTCATGGTACTGGACTTTGTGTCCGGTTACGGGAGGTGTCCGTTTAAGAGAAATAGATAATGTAAAAGCATATTTAAACATTAATTTGTTTTTCATTTATTTCTATATTACCTACTTATGTATATATGTAATTCTACTCTACTTCTCAACAGTAACATAATTTAAAATGCTAGATTGTCGCAACCTTGCCGCTTTTTGTTGCATGAGACAGTTTTGAAAATGACTTTCCAAAGTATAGGTACAAATTTGTTTACATGAAATTTGTCCGTTTAAAAGAGATGTCCGCTTATTGGAGCTGTCCGCAAGGAGAGCTATCACTGTATATACATTCGTTAAATAATAAAAATATGTATCTTTTCCATATAAACAAAATTCAAGAAAATTCATTGTAAGACGTTGCAGATATTTTAAATTACGGTAGTCAATTATTATATGCCTCTTTTTAACTTGCCTACGTATATATAGATTAAGCTATTGGTTTCAAAATATCTTTAAGGCGATGTTTCAATTTTTTGGTCAAATAAATGACTATTTTTATTCTTTTTTTTCTCTCTCTTATTTTATTAGATAGAAATTAAAATTACTCGTTACAGAATTACCCAACATTACCATGACGCCAGTGCATAACACGTAATATCATCTTCAAGACCAAACAATAAACAAATCCCTACATTAATTATTATTTATTATAAACATGGACTCGGCACTTAACTCTAAGTTATTTAAGGCGATGTTTCAATGTTTTGGTCAAATAAATGACTATTTTTAATAATTTTTTTCTCTCTTATTTTATTAGATAGAAATTTAAATTTTTGTTTACAACATTAAATAACTCATGCAGTATACAAAAAAAATTTTATGCATGGTTACTTATATAGAAGGTGACAAAGTAGAGGCCGCGGAGATGAGGTCTTTTGCGAGGTGCACGATAACTCCAGTCCAGGATGCCTGAAACAAAAAAAATCTAACGGGGTTTTATTAAGAACAAAATAACCTGGACCGTAAACCAATAAAAAGTTCAAAATTAAAAAAACCTAGAAAATTGCGTGAGTTTTAGAAAAGTCCTATTTTTTGTACACAAAATCGGATCTTTGGGATTGAATAAAAATGGAACAAATGTATATTTATGTCAAAATGTCGGTTTGCGTTCCGCGTAATAAGTTAATTAATAAAATAAAAAAGATTTGAGTCCATAGCTTAATTATTTTTTGAGCTAGAGTGCACACCGTTTTTAAAAATGTAGTTTCGAGAAAAACGTGTTTTAAGTTTAATTTTAGTGTCAAATAACACGTATTTATAATCCGGTTACTACTTATAGGAATGTAAATATCTCTGAAACGGTTTGGACATTTACCTTAAAATTTCTTTTACATATTTTTAAAATGTTTCTGAATAAAATTATTGAAGAAAAAAATCGATTTTTTTTTTAAATTGGAACATCGCCTTAACAAAGAATACAAAAATGTCGGTCCACGCTCCAAATCTCTTAATATGTATCACCACCGATTAGAGTTAGAAGCAGCTGTACCTTTTTTGTTTCAGTTATATCATGACAAACAAATAATTTTTCAATACGTTCTATATATGCTTCGAGCTCCATATCGTATCCATTAAACGTTTCGATATTCCCGATCCATAAAGACATTTTGTTATTCCTGTATTACAACTTTTCTTGGCAAAAAGACGTCACTGAATTTCTGACAATACATGTAAATTATATAAGGCCTTGAAGTTATTCTACATATATTGTAAGTTGTAACCTGCAGCCTGCAGCATCAGCTAAATCTTGGTATTTTTCCATAAAAATAGAAACAGCATAAATAGCACGTAACATCAGAAATATGAGTTGATTGTTCTTATTTCGTTCGTTGTAAGTCTACAAAACGAATACTGTTGTATTTAATATTAAACGAAATAAAACATATTATTTTTATTTAAATTAAATATTGCGTATTTAATTTGTATGTATTTATTGAGCTGTTTGTGTTTATGTTCTCATTACATGCAGATTGCCATGCCGAATACCAAATATTGTTCTTCCCAACTTTCCGGCTGTATACTAACTATAGCAAACCATCATAATTATTTGTGGTAACTTTTTTGCATATAAACCCTGATTTGTTGCAAAACGTGTATAACCGTGCTGATGTACAATTTACTGGTAGGTAATTCTGAATTTTAATACTACTTTCTCTTTCCTTGCTCTTCCTGAAGTGCGAAAGACTTTTATAGTGGTGGATGTTTATAATTTTATGTCTAAAGCGATCTTGGAATTGAGGTCGTTTATCAAAACAGTAAATGTTTCACTTTAGCAAATTTATACAAATCATTCGTGCTGTTCTTTGAAGTAATTCATCGAGTTTATTTAGTAGTTTTGTGTAACAATTTGCGACGTCATTAACGAAAGATAAAACGTTTTCATTGAATTAAATTCAAGTCTATTATTCGTTATTCGAAATATGCTTCTAATAATTGGTGTGTTAAAGTATTCTAGTTGTTATCTGTTAATTTAGTTAATTTCTGTTATTGCAACAAGAGTTGTTATGCTGCCTAGAAGTGACATGATTTTAGTACAATTTTCAATTAATTCATTGTATATTTGTATTTCCACCAAAATTTTAATAACAGCGATGGCAAATATGATTGCGAAATTGAGAGAAAAGTATCTGCAGGTTGTAAGATTTTTGGGGCTTTAGGAATGTTTTCCTGAAATTTGAACATTTTTGCAGCGTTGATGAATAGGAGTGAATGTTGGGTTTGAAAAATTAAACACAAAAAATGTAAATGCTATGGAAATTATGTTTTAAGAGGTATTTGTGGAGTATCGAAGAGAAGTAAGAATTAAAATACGTGGATGTAAGTTATTCTAAACAATTTAGTTTGTAGAATAGAGCCAGAGACGATATGGGAAAGTTGAAAGAATATTAAATGAAAGATTGACGAAAAAGATTTACAAGAGCGAAATGACTAGTGTGAAAATGTGGATGGTCTTCGGAAAAAATATAATTGAGAATTTATTGTGTAAAAGAGAAGTTGTGAACAGGTGAAGTAGATGATCGCATATAAAGAAATTGATGAATCTAAATGAAGCAAAAGATGTTTGTAAGTTTAGAGCTGAATGACGACAGATTGTAAAGATGGGCGTATATATTAAGTTATGTATGTATGCAAATTTAATTTCTGAAATGTAAATCAAAAACTATTTTCCCAATCGCCATCACGTATAATCATGTTTATATATAATAGCTTTTAATTGCTTTAAGTGATCCTTCAGTCTAAATGTTATATTAACAATCATCGCCTCTATCACGTATTATCAAACTATAACTATAAAATCAATAAATTGAAGCTATAGGCTATATTATACAGTTAACTATTTAAAATGTATACTTTATTTTTTTTCCACAGTAAAATTGTTCTTAATGGTTTTTTTTAAAAGATTGTGAAAAAATTAACGAAATATCTGCAATGTATTACACTGAACTTTCTTATACGTACTTTGTTTAGATCATATCATATTTTTATTATTTTACTGTGTTGAAACACTTTTTCACATTGCTTAAAACAATTATTAAAAGTCAAATTCCAAATTATTTGAGTCTATATTGTGTTTCTGTTAAAAAATTGACCGGCGCAAAAATAAATATAATAAGAAGAAATTTTAATAGCCATTTTCTTGTAAACTGTACTCAAATAAAAGTTGTGCAAGATACTAATATCTATAATTTTCATTCTAACAATTTTTGCTGTAAGTGCTACCATTTCAAAGTAATTACTGAAACCGTAAAAAAATGACTGGATTAAAAAGGGATTTCCGATTTGAATATTTTTTTTTCAAAAATGGAAGTGTTCTTGCCAGGCATATACAAATCTTAAGTTTAAAGTTTCCTAATTTCCTTTAACCGTTTAGGTTGTAGAGTGATCACACACGCACACAGACAAACGCCATTCCAAAAATAGTCGAACTCGATTCAGGGAAGGTCAAAATGTATATATCCGTTAAAATCTCGAGTTCGAATTTTTTCATGATTACAATACTTACTTATTACTTCGTATAAGAAAGTAAAAACTATTATAAGAAAAAATATTTTTGAAGGTTAAAGTGATATTTTTTATCACTGTAAGATGACTTTTATCGAAAATGCAGTTTGGTAATAAAAATTATTTTCTAGTATAAACTTCCAAATTTATGTTATCAGATAAATAAACAATTTAGTAATTCTATTGAACTGTAGATTCTAGTCCGCATTTTATAATTCATTAGTTAGAATATTGCACATAAATTAAATTTCGAGATTCATATATTCAAAACGTAATGTATGCTATTATACATATACTTAAGCCTTATTACTTATGACAATCGTTGACTTATTTCAAACAAATAAAAACTATCTTGATGCGTTAATCTCATTTAGATAATGAGATTATAATATACTTTTTGCTTTTACCTAATTTTAAAAACAGAATCTATCCAAAATTAATTGTATTCTTCTCTTTTTATTTAAAATACAACAAATATTCATTTCATAAGATTTAATTACAAATGTAAAATAATAATTAAAAGTTTGGAACTATTCAAAAATATAAACTATAAATTAAATTAATTGTGCAAAAGTATGTGCCGATGAACTGTATGTTGGCGACGGCTCTCATTTACGTTAAAAATAGACATTTTTCAATGCCGAGCGCAGTGTTTTGTGGCGTTGCTATTGTCCGCAACGAAATTATTGTACCGAACACGTATGGCCTGTACACTGGAAATGCTGCATGGGAAACCAGCTCAAATGGCAGTATATTCAATCTTACGATTTGATATATAATTATTTGCATATTTTAGTGATATTGCAAGACTAAATCTCATTTCGAAATCCAAAACTAGACTCTCACCCTCATCTTCTTTTCATAAATATTTAGTGTATGATTTAAATTTTTAGTGCGTAATGAAAGACTTTTTTTTGCAGAAATTTAGTTATTTTATTTTAATAAATCATAAATATATTCTATCGTTACAACACTATTGATGCATGTTTATTTACAAGGCCATTTAATAATAATTACATGTTATTTATACAATCATTTTTCTATTAGTCAATTTAACTTTAATTTATAAACGGTTTTTTAATTCCTGTATCAAAATATTAAATAAAGAACACCTTTTTAAATTATGCTTATGGTGGCAATGAATTCAGTATAGAGACGAAAATTGTTTCAGACATTAACATTTTGCATATGGCTTGCATTGTTACTGTTGCACTGTTATTCTAAAAAAATTTTAATTAGCCATGAAGCTGATTATTATATGTACCAAATTAGGGCCAGATTTTAATAATTACAGTAACATTTATTCCTCAATTAAACAAAAGATACACCGGCAGCAATATCTTATTTTACTATAAGTAATGTCATTTTGATTCCATATTTTGTAAATTTTAATTAACGAAATATTTAATTGGTATTAGTGATTAATGATTAATGTATAGTAAAAAGCACTTTTTATTCCATGTCAACTGTTGGATATGGAAAATGATTACAGATTACAGTGTTTTACGTTCTAATTTACATTTGACGAAGTAAATATATTTTTGATCACAGTGAATTCACGTGATATGTGTTATTTTCGTTTATTTTCTGACGTACTTGACCTCACGAAAACATGCCGTGCCTGGCCTTCTAGTCTTAAAATATTATTGTTAAAATAATATGGTATTTTCTTTTCACACTACATTCTCTTGATGAATGTTAAATACATAAAATATATTCTGCTGTATCATGCAGCACATTACATTTTTACTTTCTTATACGCAGTATAAGTAAGCATTGTAATCATGAAAAATTTTGATCTGGAGATTTTAACGGAAATATCTCTTTCGACCTTCCCTGAATTGAGTCTGACTATTTTTGAGATGACATCTGTCTGTATGTGTGTGTGAGTCTGTGTGCGCAAAATTTTAAGAATAAAAATAATAGATATTAATATTTCGCATAACTTTTATTTAAAAATATTTTTCAAAAACGGTACTGGTTACAAAAAATAGAGTGTTTTTTTAATATTCTGCTTTAACTCAAAAACGGTAGTACTTACAGCAAAATTAGTAAGAATGAAAATAAGACATTAATATGACGCATATTTTTTATTTGAAAAGTATTTTCAGAAAAGGTACCGGTTACAACAATAATTAGGTTATTTTCAATATTACATTCAATACTTCTCACGTCTAGTAGCGGAGGTTAAGTCTATATACTTGACCTCCGCCAGTAGTTGATCTACTCGCCACGACATGTCTGTCGCTGATCTACAGACAAGTATATACTGACGTATAACGTAAAGCAGCGCTTAATATTGTAGTGCTACCTTCGCACTAAAGGTGGCTACTATAATGTGTCATACGCTATGCCACGACTAACTAAAATTTCAGTTTCCGTTTTATCTCGATAAGAAATCTGATCTTATATTGAATGGTTCATGTATTGTTGCTGATTGTTTCATTTGTATACAATTGCGGATATATTTAGCGGACGATATTTTTGTTATGTCTATAAAAATTTCAAATTTCCTTAAAATTAATATAAGATATCTATGCATGAGTGTGTTAATATACTTTCGTATACAATAATACAATTTCGTACACTCATATTGGATAGATCGTTAGAATTTATAAAACATTTAAATTTTTCAAAAATTTTTTAATTCTGACGAATTAATTAAAATGCGTATAAAATGTTCAGTGACAGACACGTCAGCTTTTTTCTGTAATGTTCGCACTGAAATGTCTCTTGTATCAGCAAATAAAATATATATTTCCGGATTCCAATAATTCCCGCGAAATCTTATTTTTTACAATACCGGGGGTGCGTTCGAAAATTAACTCTAGAAAATGATAGAGTCAATCTGTGGAAGCGTTCGAAAATGTTCGGTGTTTTAACTTCGAGTTAACTATTTCAACCCAGCTCAACGAGGTAGGTTCGCTTGACTCATGCGCATTGTTTATTAAGAATATTAATTCGTTATCATATGATCTATTACATTTAATTTGATACTTACAATATTTCTTATTTTTTACCACAAAATACCGTTCGGAAATGCTCAAGTTCGATATCTAACTATAGTTAACTCTAACTATGGTAGACTCGAACTCAACTCAATCTACGGAGTAAATTTTCGAACGCATCCCAGAGTAGATATTCATAATTTCAATCTGAGACATTGGTGAAATATTTTTCTGACTGGATTCCATAGTACCAAGAGTGAAAGATCGAACATTTTTATAAAATTGTCTCAATTATTACTTTCGTTATTTTCTTAGTGTCTTCCCAGAGCTAAACCATGACGAACACAGAGTAAAATATTTCCCATTATCAATTCAAATTATTTTCTTGTCCAAGCTACTTGTTTATATATCCACGTGGGAGGTTCTGGAAATTAGAAGGTTTTCTGGAACTTTCTGGGCTATTCTGGATTTTTTACGTAGGCAACCCGTATTTCGTTCCTGTATTCTGGCATATCCTGTAGCCTCGTTACAGTATTCATACGTTAATAAGTTTATGCTAATTCTAACTTTAAATTACTATATGATGTCGTTTAGTTAAAATTACAAAATATATTTTTTTAATTATTATTATTTTGTTTTGTTTAATGAATGGTAGTTATTCATTTCAAGTTCTTTGTAAAATTTAATTCTGTTTTTCTGAAGATTCTCAACCTGGTTAATTACATTTTTTTAACCAATGTTTATAAAAATATTTCAACTGGGTTGCGCTGAGTATGGTGTATCTATGACACGACGTTAATTTGGTTGTATTTATATTTTGGGTAATGATATTTTCAATTGCGATCATTTTAAATTTTGGTTTATCGCATTTACCAACTTTTCTTTGGTGTTGTTTCATTTATACTTGGTCAGGTTATTTGATTTCAAGAAATATATTGTTGGAAACGACAATCTTACCACTTCAAATTCTTTCGCCATTCTGCTGTATTGGTAGCCCTGCGCTAATATAAAATGTAACTAGATATAACTCTCATAGATTTGTATGTTAAAATTGTCAAATTATAAATCTCGTGTTGTACCATTCTATCAGTCTTGTTTTTATTTAACTCGCCTAACACGCCACTCGAGCCTGCACTCATTCACAGGTTATGGGCCCAGGTTTACGTTCTTGGAACTGAAAAACCCCGAAAATCTCCGGTTTTTTTGAAGTGAGGTTATGGTTGAGGAATCACGCTACAAAATCCCGTTTTTCGACGGGACGAACTACGACAACTGGAAGTTCCGGATAGAAACGCACTTAGATGAGCTCGAGTTCCTGGATTTCATCGAGTCGCCGCTTATCGAGACCATGGCGAACGTGAACAATTTGGATATGCCAAATACCCAAAAGAAACGTGAGTGTGATCTGGTACGGAAGCGTGACAAGAAATGTAAGTCCGCAATTATTCAACGAATAGCTGATAATCAACTCAAGTATGTTAAAGACTGCAAAACGTCTTTTGGCATTTGGAAAGTTCTTAGAGACACTTTCGCAAGGAAAGGAATAGCTAGTCAATTGCTAATCCGGAAAAAGTTGCTTACTATGAAATTAAATTCAGGCGACGATACTCTGGAAGCCCACTTTCTGAGATTCGACAAGCTAGTTCGAGATCTCAAGTCTACCGGAGCAACCTTGGAGGAAAACGATGTCGTCTGTCACCTCCTACTCACCATGTCCGAGGAATATGACGTCGTAGTCACGGTGATTGAGACGTTGGCTGAGACGAACCTGACGCTGACCTTTGTCAAGAATCGACTGCTCGACGATCAGGCGAAAAGGTTGGGCATGCGGTAGAATGGAGAGTTGCAGCCGTCCACGGCGTTCTCAGCGCTTATCCAGCGACGCAACTGGCCTCCATTCAACCCCACCGGCAAGCCAAACCATTTCAAGAGGAATCTTGACAAGAAGCACTACCAGTGTCACAACTGTGGCTTTGGGCATTTTCGGAAAGACTGCAAGGAACCGCCCGGGAAACCACAGCAGAAGGAAGTCCACGTCGCAACGAACTCGGCAGATAAGGAAGAAGAAGATGAGGCCTACAGTTACAATTTCTTCGCGGGCGAGGAGCGCTCCGAGACTCGATATTGGTATCTGGACTCAGGGGCTTCGGAGCACTTGGTGAGTTCAGACAAATGTCTGACGGATGTGAAAATTCTCGACCAAAGAATTCTTATAAAAAGCGGAAATAAGGGTGCGACACTGATGGGAACGAAGAGAGGAAACGTTCACGTGCAGACTATAGTGGATGGAACGCACAACCGGATCACGATCCAAAATGTCCTCTACGTACCAGGACTTCAGTTTAACCTCCTGTCAGTTTCAGTGTTGGAGAGAAATGGCTATGCCATCACGTTCGAACACGGAAACGGCACTATGCAGAAAGATGGGAAAGTTTTGGCTATAGCTACTAGGAAGCACAAATTGTATGAAATTGCCTTCATGTCGGCTCACGAATCGGCAAACATTGGTGAGGTGCAGAGAAGCTCGGAACTCTGGCACAGAGGTCTAGGACACATCGGTCAGACATCACTGGTAAAGCTGCAGGGGCTGGTTAAGGGGTTGGACGGAGTCTGTTTGGACGCCAATGACAAACAAATTTGCCGGGCGTGTATACAAGGTAAACAGACCAACCTACCACGTCGACGTGCCAATCGGCCTTTAGAGTTGGTACACAGCGATTTGTTTGGGCAAGTCGTGGATATTAAGCGCTGCTTTACGTTATACGTCAGTATATACTTGTCTGTAAATCAGCGACAGACATGTCGCGGCGAGTAGATCAACTACTGGCGGTGAGAAGTATTGAATGTAATATTCAAAATAACCCAATTTTAGTTGTAACCGGTACCTTTTCTGAAAATACTTTTCAAAAATAGAAGGTTTTCCTGCCAGGCACATACAAATCTTAAGTTTGAAGTTTCATAACTGTATCTTTTACCGTTTAGGCTGTAGAGCGCATACATACACACAGACTCACACACACACACACACACACACACACACACACACACACACACAACACACACAGACAGACATCATCTCAAAAATAGTCGGACTCAATTCAGGGAAGGTCAAAAGATATGTTTCTGTTAAAATCTCGAGATCAACATTTTTCATGATTACAATACTTACTTATACTGCGTTTAAGAAAGTAAAAAGAAGTTCTGCATTACGCTAGCTAACGTACACTACGCGAAGAGACTCTTTTAAGTATTACTTTGTTTTTCTTTAGCTTAGATTGTATTAGCTCCAGACGCCAAGTTAAGTTCAGAATTTGCAATAAAAAAAATTGTTCAGTGTTAAAGATCTCGTGAGTTTCATTTATCATATCCTAGCTGCATAGCTAATCAATTCATCCTTGACCCCGATTTGAGAGCTTTATTTATAAGCCCTCATCAGAGTAGCCGTTACAATTTAAATGAAAAAGATATATTATAAGAAACAATAAAAACAACAATTTATGCTTAGACTTTAAGAGCTGAAAATATTGATTGCACATTTTATATAAAAAATTTAAGGATACCTTACGGAGTCTCGGCTCTAAAATCACCTCTATTTTTTAATTTTTATTGAGGCCAAACCAAAAATGAAATCGGTTTGCAGGAAATGGTGTATTTACAAAAAAAATTATATTTAAATATAGTGTCACATACAGAGCGCCACGGCTGCTCCTAAATGTTTCAGAGAGTTCTGTTGAACTAAAACAAAAAAAAAAAAGTTTTCATATTTGTACTAACCGTGTGTATAGAATCATCTAAGATAAGCTCGATCCGTCGAAAATTGTAGACCTAGTAGACGTTCAGAGTACGAGCAAGGAGATTTTTCAATATTTCGCTCCGGAGAAGGGGCTTTATAATATGAAATTTTGGTCGGATCATGTTCATGGTAGATATGTTATGAACATGTAATTAAAATTTTGTGAGGATTGATCGCATACTTTTTTTTGAATCGTGGATGCAGACCTGAAAAACATGGTTTCGAGAAAAACGCATTTGAAGTTTCAAGTACGAGTAAGTAATGAAAAAATTCTTAGTATTTAAGTGTATACATAGTCAGCGAGGACACAAAACTCACGCACTTGTGGCTCTTATAACACCAAGAGTATTTCGCATTGCACTTTCGTATTTTCACAGGATGTTTTCTAAGCCCTAAACTTTCCAAAAAAACCAAAAATTTTGTTTTTAATTTTTTCAATCCGAGACTCCAAAAGGTAACCTTAAAACATGATGAACACCGATCGGAGTGTTTGCCACTTTAACCGAAAAACATAGAGTTACATTCTCATTGCTTATAATATACTGCTAACTGTTAGTATGACGCCATATGATAACTTAATTTTAGTTTTGTTTTCAGCGTATATAAGGGCATACTCCAGTACATATGAGAAATAAAAGTTATTAAGAATATCCAGAGAGCTTATCTTTTAAGATACCACAGATATTTGATAAATTATTACTTTATTAAATCAGACTAGCATTACCATATACATTCTATGATTCCCAAAGATCTTATATAACCCAAAAGTTATTCAAATTTAATTCAATTTGTATTTTTTATTCTCTCTCCCTTGCGGGTGGGGATAGAATTCCCCCGCAGCACCTCTACTGGTCGTAAGAAGCGACTAATGGGCGAGGAAGGTACCTCGTTAAAAAGACACTGTTCAATTTTAGGCGATATACTACTATCGGTAATATGATACATTACTTCCAAGCAAAAGCAAAAGCCAGACATATTGTTCGGAAGAGTAAGGAAGCATCATGGCAGAATTATATAAAATATCTGGCGTATCTGTTTGTAGCGTTGTAGTTTTTCTCTTTAGGATTTTTCTTAATAACACACTACACCTTTTGACTATAAAATTTTTTTTACAGAAAAGACACAACTGTGTTACACAACACCAAACATGAAATTTAGAATTCTTTATAATATGCATGAGGCATACTATTGCTGACTTTGGCATCCAGAACTGTGTGTTTTAGTTGACTGGCGCCTATGGTATCTATATGCAAACCAGGCCCGTCCGACTCTACCACAATTCTATTGTTGACGAGATTTGCTCGCTGACTAGAAAATTGTAGATGGCTCTGACAACCACTAGTGATCGAAAAGCCAAAACAAAACCTAATTAGACCTATTCTTTTGGTTCTTTAGCTTCATTACGTCATATTTAAAATGCCCAATTGTTGTACCGCGATCGGGTTTTAAATGATTTAATTACTTCAAAAAAACTGCGATTCCCGTGCCAAGAGCACAAATTAAAAATAATGTCTAAAATTATTTTTATTTTCCTAAAAGTACGTTTAGAGCGTAATTGTGTGTTCTTAAATGAAGATCAAAAAGAAAATTACATAAAAAAAATTGGCAAAACATTGCATAAACTAAATACATATATAAGAAATTATTTTATGTGTATTGCTTTTTACCCCTATGATTTCCCACTACAAATACCACTAAAATTTATTGTTTTATTTTAATGTTAAATTAATTTGATTTTACGTTAAATGGTTATTGCGTCATTCAATTTAAAATAAATAAACATTGTCCTTCAAAATTTTTGGAAATACAAATAACAAAACTATAATGCAACTATATTTAGATATTGTCGCTTTAAAATATTCGTACCGGTTGGGCCATGAACATCATGACGAGCACTACTGATTGTCAATGCCATCTACAACTTTCCAGTCACTATTAGAAGTGTCAAAAGCTTGAGTCGGACAGGCCTGATGCAAACTAACAATGTTGCTCTGTAGTGAACGATTGTCGGGATGTGCGACCCACACCACGTTTAATAGAATTACCGTGACCTTGAAGGCTCGAGACCTGAATATGCCGGCCGCCTTGAAAGACTGTGCTTTCAACAAAAAACGGTATAAATAATGATGCTAAAACATATTTTTTAGATTGATTAAATTAAGCCTAAGTTAATGTGTACCCTGCAAATGCATATAGCAAACACCAACACTTGTCATATAATCACTGCTTAGTTCTCTGAAGGAAGGGGGCACAATTTGGAGGCTGCCCTCTTAATAGTACCAGTAGCAGTGCGGACGGTAACTGTGCGGATTATTCCATCTTTACCTGGATGGACGCTATCAATGCGACCTAGTAACCAGCGTAAAGGTGGAAGATTTTCGTCTTGGACTACAACAAACTGGCCCAGTTGAAGCGGGGTGGACTCGGATTGCTCCCACTTGGTCCTCTCCTGCAGTTGATGAAGGTATTCTTTCGTCCACCTTTTCCAAAGGTTGGCGAAGTTGTTCTACATGTTGACACCGAGATAGTCGATTGACCATCACCGGAATTTAGTCGGGGTTGCGATTATCGTCGAGTAAGTCTCCAATCAAGAAATGTCCAGGAGTAAGGTAGGATAGATCATTTGGTTCAGCTGATAAAGAAGTGAGAGGTCTTGAGTGTAAGATACCTTCTATTTGTACCAGTAGCGTATACATTTCTTCACAAGAGAGAGAGGTATTTCCTATGACTCTTTTCATGTGGTGCTTGCAAGATTTGACAGCTGCTTTCCATATTCCTCCAAAGTGATGTGATCGAGGCGGAATAAAATGCCAGTTGATTCCGTCATTGGCCATGGCAGTAATTATTTGATTCTTTGCGTAGTCCATTATGAATAATTCACGCAATTTTTGAAGCTCTGTATTGGAGCCGATAAAGTTGGTGCCATTGTCAAAGTACATGTTTGTTGGTTTGCCCCGACAAGCCATAAATTATTTAAGTGCATTTATGAAGGTTTCCGTGGTTAGATCACTCACGAGCTCAATGTGTACGGCTTTGGTCGCGAAGCAAACAAAAATAGCACCTTACGTTTTTATTGTCTTGTTGTTCCTTCTTCTGCCCTCACGCACATAAATTGGTCCAAAATAATCTACCCAGCAATTAGTAAATAGACGCGCGGTTGTGACCCTAGTTTCTGGCAGATCACTCATAATATTTTTCGTAGCCTTTGGTGCCGCCCTAAAGCAGGTAACACATTGACGAATTATTTGTTTAATAGTACAACGAGCGCCTATTGGCCAGTAGTTAGTTCTTACGGCGGCCAACGTAGCTTGACATCCGGAATGCCATATAAACTGTTTCGTAATGATATGGGCTTTCGGTAGCACAATAGGATGTTTATGACCATACGATAATGATGAATTCTTTAGCCTACCGCCAACTCTAATAATACCCTGGTTATCAACAAATTGATGAAGCGAAAGAAGAACACTTTTTCTGTGAACGTTGCTAGAGGTTGCTAATTGTTGTATTTCTCGTGCAAAACACTCCGCTTGACTTCTTTTAATTATGAACATGGTGGAATTGTGCAATTTAGCGGGTGATAGAGGTCCGATTTTAATCTCTTGGCATGATCTGTTTCTTCTTGCTATAAGATTAATTTTGAACCGGAAGTAATATGCTATGACTCGAATTAATTTGTTCAAATCAGAATGATTATCAATTATGAATATCAATTACCCAATGAGGTATCGTCAATTTATTTAGTAGTAGCAAGTCGTTTTTATAGTGGAATCGCGCTGATTGAATTTTAAGAGGTACTGATTCGTCCCAGTTTAAGCTTAATTGCCATAAATCTTGCATAATGATTTTAGCCACAACGATTATTGGTCCAAGTAAACCAAGAGGATCAAATATTTGCGCTATATTTGATAAAATAGTTCTTTTCGTTATGCGCTTAGTTTCCGTGACTTCTGTAATAGAAAAACTGAGAACGTCTTTGAAGGAATTCCATTGTAATCCCAATGTTTTTACGCTTTCGTTTTTGTCTCGACTAATTACCTAGTACTCTATGGCCTCGGTTGTTTTTGATTAATTTAGGACAATTGGACACCCATTTTCGTAATTCAGAACCACACTTTTTAAGCGTGGCGCTTATTTCATCGTGTATTCGTTCAGTTTCCTGTGGGTTTCCCTTCGAGGTTTTAATTTAGTCAACACACAAGAGTGCCCAAAATAGCTCAGAACCGATGAGCATATAAACTTCGTTTGCTATATTAAATTTCGGATCTGCTAACTTAATATTTTTTGAAATAGTGATATGAGTTTTAGCGATTGAATTTGTGGGTAAATTTTCAGTGATTCTCTGTAAAACAAGACATTAAATGCTAGCAGAGAATGCATTTAATCTAGATATAATTGTAGCGTGAACAGTGGTATTTACACTGGAAACGGATTGATTGATGCCAGCAACTGGAATTTGCACAGCCTTTTTGTTGAGACCAAGTTTTGTTACTAATTTTTCTGTTATAAAACATGATTGAGAGCCAGAGTCGAGAAGAGCTCGGCATTCAAGAGGATTGTCCTTGTTATCATAGCCATTAATTACGGCAGTAGATATCAGTATTTGTAGATTACTTTTTTGTGCTTGATATGATTGACTTGTGGTTGTAGCTGAGGTGGTGTGCGAGACGTCTGGTATGGATGCCTTTGAATTTGTGTTTTCTTTATGAAGCAAAGTATTGTGACGTTTTCCGCATTTTTTACAACCACGAGATTTGTAGAGATTCGTGGTATAATTGGAACGCAGGCAATTGATGCATAGTTTTTTACCTTTGTTTTACTGAGTCGTTGGTCAGTGGACATATTTATAAATTTACCGCATTGATAAATCGAATGCGCTTCAGTGCATAAAGGACATTCAGCATTATAAGTTGACACATTTGCAGACGTGAACCTTTTTATATGATGCTTATATTCATATTAATGTTTAATTTGTTAGTTCTGGATATAGCATCCAAGATTTGACATTTGTGCTGCTTCTAGGTAAATCGGTTTCCCAAGCTTTATTAGTAATTGGATCCAATTTTGTGGTAATTAGATAGATTAGCATATCGTCCCATTGATGAGCAGGACGTTTTATAGATGTTAGAGCGCGAACATGTTTTGTAACACCATCTAATATTTGACTCAAACCGACCATATTTTCTTTATGAAGCACAGGTTGAACAATAATGCGTTTATTATCGTATCGATCTCGTAGCATTTCCCAAGCGGACTCATAATTATTTGCACTTATTTCTAATGACTGTACTAGTTCAACGGCGTCAAACTTCAGAGCAGCTTTTAAGTAATGAAACTTTTCAATTGGTTGTATAGCCGAATTCGAATGAATTAGCGAATTAAATGTGTCGTGGAAATCATACCACCCTTCATATGAACCGGAGAACGTTGGCAACCGTATTTTTGAAGGACAATTTTCGTTATTAAATCGAGCGCTGGACGCGGTATCTAGTTTATTATCATCTAAATATTGGTCGGCCAGGGCAAGTATCGCGAAATAGATTGATTCGAATTCTTCGTGCTCATGTGATGTTAGCTCATTCTCGTCCAACAATTCAAATTCAGATTGAATATTATCAAATTGATTCCACGTCTCTTCGAATTTTGTTTTACGCGCAATTAATTCCTTTGTATCGAGCATATTTGTAGGTGATGATGATTTAATGATGTTGATTTAAATAAATACCTTTAATTTTTGTTCATACAATTTTTCTGTAACTGTAACCATTTTTGAGTAATTGCAGAAACTGCAAAAAATGACTAGAGTAAACAGGCACTTCCGCTTTGAATATTTTTTTCAAAAATAGAAGGTGCACATCCCATGCATATGCAAATCTTAAGTTTAAAATTTCATAAATTTAGCTTTAACCGTTTAGGCTGTAGAGAACATACACACAGACACACACACACACACACACACACACACACACACACACACACACACACACACACACACACACAGACGGACGTCATTCCAAAAATAGTCGGAATCGATTCAGGGATGGTCAAAACGTATATTTCCGTTAAAATCTCGAGTTCGAAATTTTTCATGATTACAATACTTACTTATACTGCGTATAAGAATGTAAAAATTGTTAATGGCCATCTTCTAGTCATTCTTTTCACATTGAAGCATCGCGTCGTCGGGTCCATTGTATCTACGCCTGCTTTAGTTGCATTATAATCCAGAATAATAATTGGATTATTATGTAATGTAGAAGAGTTACAACTTTACCCTTTTTGGGACAATAAGACACTACGGATGTATCTTTCATAAATCCAAATAATGACGAACTCACTTCTCGTCCTTTTTCAATTGTAAGGCATGTAGGTAATTCGGGTTTATTTTTGCGTATTGTACCCAACAGAGTTAATTTTTTTTGTTAGTAAATACCTGGCAAATGATAGAGATGTAAAAAAATTGTCGCATGTAAGATTACGGCCAGAGTTTTCAATTTATTTTACTAATTGTTTTACTACATTTTCTCCTTGATTTACTTCCCTAACGTCACCTTCTTTTCCAGCATAAATTATAAGTTTCCATGCATAACATGTTGCACTGTCGCATATAGCCCAAAATTTTATACCATACTTTGATGGTATATATTGTCTAAAAGGGCATCTGCCTCGAAATGTAACTAATTGCTCGTCAACAGTCATGCACCATCCAGGATTGTATAGATCTTGCAGGTAAGTAATACACAATTTATAAATAATATATATATATATATATATATATATATATATATATATATATATATATATATATATATATATATATATAATCATAAAAGTAGCCTCGTCACGAATTAAGAAGAAGGAAACACAAATAGGGATTACACTAACATAATTGACTGAATTATAAGTATTTTGATTTGTTTAATTATAAATAGTTGCTAAAAAGAAGATGTTTGTGAATATATTTAAAATTGTAATTATAAACTGTTCACCTTCTACATGACCCTTGCTGATTAATGCTTTGTAATATACTGCAATAGCTTTATATTGAGCTAATGCGTAATTCGGGATATTTCGTTTTTTATAACCATAGGCTATTCAGAGTTTTATGAAATCCATACATTTAACACCAAAAATTTGGGCTATTTTACCGTTGAGCGAATATACATGCTTAGTGTGTATTCTATTCGTTTCTTGGAACAATTATACAGCGCTAAAGAGAGTTCTCTTAATAATATTTAATTGACCTATGTTATTTTGTTTAGTTCTGAATACAAATGTATATGTTATATGTTTTATTTTCTAAATTATTGTGTGATTCAACTAATTAGCACTTATTGCAATAATAACCACGTGTTCAAGACCAAATGTTAACATAATATATGCTATACAAACAAGATAAATATAGATTTCAACACGTGCGTCAATCATGTTTAGATATATATGGCTTTTTTTTGTGATAATTTGTTTGTTTGGTTGTACACGCTATTTGAACTTGCATCGCTCACTTCCTAGTTGTTATGATATAATATTGTTTTCATGTCTAGTAATGTGTGGAATGTTATCAGCATGTGTAAAAAAATATTTGCTTTAATTAAGGTTTATAAAAAACAAGCGAATATCCCAAACCGACACAGTAAAAATACACTCGTAAATGGTGTAAATAATACCGCATTAAAATTAACCTCCATGCACATGCTTTTTTTGCATTAACAAATATAACAGCGTTAAGTTTGTTTATTAGTTCCGTGTTAAAATTAACTTTCAATTCGAAACGGTAAATATAACATGAATTTATCGTGTTAAGTTTAACATAGGAAACCGCCTGAATCTCATGATAGGTATGATGAGGCAATCTGAGAGCAGATATTATTCGTTAACGAAATAATCGTTTGTGGCGTTAGTACTATTAATAAAAATATCGGGCGTAATGACCAATGTGTGTAACAGTTGTGTTATCACAATGTAAAGGCTATGATTGGGAACGCGAAGTGCACCAAAGTGAACATAATTCATTCCAAATCCGTTCTTTGTCAAAAAGATCGTTCTTGGAGTGACAATCTTTTATTTTGTGTTCATTAAAAGTTTATATTGGAAATCAAAGTGTATTATGATCGCCACTGTTATTTACAAATTATTTGTGAGTTACCGAATAATTTCTTTTGTAGATTTGTTTTACCGCCAGAGAGCTAGTTGTTAATTTTGTTCACGAATGCACTAATTATTTTCGTTTGGTCATTTCAGTTGCAAACATTACATATAAAATGATCTGTATCGTTTAAAATACAAATATTCGTTTTATAATCGTATTAAATTTTCGAATTATAAGTGAACTAAAATTGTGATTCCAGTGATCAGTACAGGATAATTATTAAATTGTTTTCTGATAAAAATACGACAAATATTGTTGTCTTTTCATTACGTACGGTATTTTGAATATGTCCACATTTTTATAATTATTTTTTTAAATATGTAATAAAAATCTAACGAATTGATTGAAAATGATTATGATGAAATATTTAGCTATATAGTTTACGGAGTTTTCGGAGAAGCAATATGCTACATAAGACTGCAAATATTTATTTTCGAATTCCTGTAATAGTAGAATTACATAATCCAAAAGCTGTACTTACAAAAGTGCATATTGTCTTGGTTCTGTGTATTATTTCGTTTATTGACTTGTAGCACAAAAAATTATTACTATGACAAAATGTAATTGATCTGTAAAATAGTAAGATATAAGTAGAAATATAGAAATCAAATGCAAGTGTGTGAAATTCATATATTCATCGTATATATGAGATATAAACTTGATAGTAGAACGCATATGCATTTATTTAGGTCAGTAAATAAAGAAACTTGCTCTACTTGTATTTACTTTTGTTCTAGAAAACAAAGCAATCTTAATATGTCCTCAGTTAATTTGGCCATGGACGTTGGTGATAAATAAATATGATAAATGCTGTCGTCTGAGAATACTTTATTGGTTTGTTCGCATATAACTAAAAACGTCATGCTACAATTGTAATTTTTTTGATATTTTATCAATATTCGAATTATATATTCATAAAGCGGAGAAATGCAAACAAGAAACATTATTTTTAACTCTCCGGAATGAAAATATTTAAATACTATATTTTTCATAAAAATAATATACCTAATAGAAATAAATGTGCATACGTATCGTGATTTTTTTCACAAATAGAATATTTTTGTGCAATTTTTCGTATAATCTTCTATGCTAACATAGTTATGATATTGTGTTAACACAAGCTTTCAGTAGTAAATGCCGTGGCACTGATTCATGAACGCCGACTTAGTGCCAAATACATATATTTTACTTATATTTAGCATTGGTCGGGGTTCGTCTTCATCGGGCAGAGGCTCGTGACCATGGTGGATAGCGTTTTCGGTCACAACTGCTCTAGATTGGGTGGAGAATGACCAAAGCCTCTGGTCGCAACTGCTTTCGATTGGGTGGAGAATGGCTAGAGTTGCCGGTAGCAACTGCTATTAATCGAATAGAAATCGAACAAAGCCTCCGACTATAGCTGATCTCGATTGAAATTGTACGGAACCTCCAGCCGCAACTGTTCTTGGAAGAAGCTTGAACGGAGTCTCCGACTGCAACGTTGGTTATTGGTCCTCCTTCAGACAAGGTCTACTATTACTAAACTGGTAACCCGGGTGTCTTCGACCTCTTCAACGGTGACTTTTTAGCGTGCAACTGTTTAAATTATTATACTCAGTTTTTCCTTCCCCGTAGTGATTTTGCTCTTGGTTTAGTGGGGCTAAAGGACGCAAAAATGTTTTAAATTAGTGAGAATAAACGAGATTAGTAAATTTCTCAACTCTCTTAAGTTAACATAATTGGTCAATATTTACGTCATAGTTTATCCCCTTTCACAAGATATACTTTACTTGAGTTACAAAAGATAACCAAATAAAGCTCGATTTACATGGCTAAGCGTAGCTGAAACCCCATACTTCATTTACGTTGCTAAGGGCGTTGTAACATGTCGTGATTTATTAAATTGTTCCATATGAGGGATATGTGATTAATTAAGGTTGCAAAAGGAAGTCATTGTGAAACGTTTCACTGAATAATCTCCATCGTTAATGTTCAATTTTGCAAAAAAAAAAACACTAACCAGCTAAGTAAGAATTGTATTTAATAGCATATCTGTACATCCTCAACCCCAAATCTCAGTTGAAATAAATCCAGCATATGTAGCTGTCTACTGGCGCACGAAGGTAATCCATGCATTATGTCCATTACATGCACAACATAAGGGCATACGTGTCTTATGATCATAGGACTATCCTCAATATAGGGAAGACTACGTTCTATCTGAATAAAAGACGCTCAACACGTGCAGTTGGTTCAAAACTAAAACTTCCGTCCAACGAAACTTTTCGCAGTTTTCTAGTTCTTTTTCACAGATAACCGTAAGTACACATAGCCTTTTTGATGAGCTACTGTTATTTATGCCAGAAATGAAGAAATTAACCCTCGTAACATTTTCAGCTAATCTTTAATACCGGCTTCTCACAAAATTAACTATGGCCAACCAAGAAATAACCGTCCACCATGCCATTTTCTTCGACAACAGAACAAAAAATATGTGGTGCCAATAAATTTTTTTTTCTTCGAATTGAAATTTGTTAAGCCCTTTTTGCATTCAACAACATTTTCGTGGACTAGTTCAGCAACAAAAATTGCCTAATGTAAAACAGAAGTTGCATGTAACGTTAATGTGCAACTAATCCATGAATGTGCTGTACAGATTGGACCATGCTCTAATTTTGTTGCTGGGTAACATGCAACATTTAGTGATTCTAGTAATTTTTCATTTAATCAATCGCAATTATCTTGGTTTCCAGTGTAGCGTGGTCTTCTCTTTGGCGTCTTCTTTTGTTTAGCGTGGTCTTTGTCTTTAGTGTGATCTTTGTATTTGTCTACAGTTTTTCATCTCATTTTTTATTTTTACTTAAAGTTTAATAAGTGCCCTATAACATGCTTGGAAAAAGTAACTAGTTGATGCAGTTGTGGGAACAATATCGGGATTATCACAAAAAATTGATATTAGCAAACGCTATTAAAAAGAATATCTGCAGTGGCTTGCACTGAACTTTTAAGAATTGTTAGAATTAAAAATATATCAAAATATTTTAAATTACGATTTAACCAAAATGAATTAAGAAAGTTCAGTTTCATACAAAATAAATATTTCTGTAAGTGCAACCATTATTGATTAATTGCAGAAACCGCAAAAATGACCAGAGTAAACTAGCACTTCCGGTTTAAATATTCGTTTCAAAACTAGAAGGTTTTCTTGCCAGACATATACAAATCTTAAGTTTAAAGTTTCATAATTTTATCTTCAACCGTTTAGGCTGTAGGGCGCTCTCTCTCTCTCTATCTCTCTCACACAAACATTCACACATTCGAACACTCGCACACTCGAACACTCGCACACTCGAACACTCGCATGCTAGAACACTCGAACATTCGAACACAAAAATGCACCTCTTATTTTTGAAAGAAGAATTTGTGCGGTTACTGCAATTACTCAAAAATGGTTGCAGTTACAGAAAAATAGTTTAGATTAAAATTAAAGGTATTGATATTTCGCATAACTATTGTTTGAAACATTTTTTCAAAAAAGGTACCGGAAACAAGAGAAAGCTATGAAATTGGTCCTTATTGTATTTATTTTCACATAAATCGTATCAACTGTGCCTGTCAATTGTTTATTTGTTTACATTTATTACTTCTCACTTGTATTATACCAGTTGGTAAATAATATAAGCCCTAAGTATGCATTTTTTAGATTCATAAAGTTGAGGACTGCACATGTGTGCAATCTAAATTTTTGGAAGGTCTGAACTACCTAACAAGTTCGGCCCGCATAAATTAATACAAACATAGTTCCCACCCTGAAATTGAGATTTAATTAAAATTTCAAATACCTTTTGAAATCTGTATTTTTACGGATAATTTATAAATATTACATTGCATTTAAATACGTTAAATACAAAATAATTTTATCATGTATCTGTATTTATTGCAGAATTTGAAAACATAATAAAATAAGTATTGTCAATGGAAAATTTGACATTTCTTTATGAGAAACCTTTCGTATTTTTTTTTAATGTTGCGTATTGGTATTTCAAATAAATTGCTTTTGTGATATTTTACTGGAATATAAATTTACGATAATATTTTGAATTTTATTTTTCAATTTTACAAAAATACAGATTTTACATAAATCAGAATACACAATATATATAATAAAATTTTACAACAGAATAGAAAACTTAACATCTACCACATTCACCAACGAAGAAATTGAACTGTTAAACAAAGGATTAAAACATAACATACCTAACAATAAAAAACAAAACATAGAGAATTTAATAATAGACAGTGAAGAAGCAATACAAAAATTACCAGAACAAATACAAGAAAGAACACGCCATTTAGCAGCTATACAAATTGAAAAAATAATAAAACACGAAGCAAACAATAACCGAAATGAAAAATTAAACAACCAGAAAATATTACTAAAATCAATAAACACTAAACTCACAAATAATAACGCGATAATTACAAAAGCTGATAAAGGTAACACAATAGTCATAATAAACAAAGATGATTACATCAAGAAAACTGAAGAATTTATAAACAAAAACAACTGCACAAAACTAAAAACAGATCCAACTAATAAATATCAAATATTACTCAAACAAACAATCAAAAATTCACCACTCATAATAGACAAGAATAAAATATACTCACAAACTAATATGAACCCTCAAGCACCAATACTAAAAGCATTACCTAAAATACATAAACCAGAAATTCCAATACGACCACTTATAAACTTCAAAACAGCACCAACGTACAAAATATCCAAAACCATGGCCCACATATTAAAATCCAACTTAAACCTCAAAAATAAATACACCATCAAGAACAACAACGAACTAATAACAGAAACACAACAAATAAAAATAACACCAAAAACGAAGATTATATCCTTTGACATAACTAATCTATACACTAACGTTCCAATTAAGGACACGTTAAATATAATAGAAGCTACACTTCATAAAAATGGATACGAAGATTCATACCTAAAACAAGTCATCGATATACTAAAAACAATATTACACCAAAATTACTTCAAATTCAACAACCAATATTACCAACAAAACGACGGCCTAGCCATGGGAAGTCCACTATCAGGCATATTATCCGAAATATTCCTACAGAACATGGAGGATGAATTAATGCACAGCATAAAAAACAAATTTAAAATTAAAAAATGGGTAAGATACGTTGATGATATCTTATGCATAACAGAACATAATAATATAAACGACATCTTGACATATATAAACAACGTACACCCTAAAATAAAATTTACCCTAGAAGAAGAAAATAATAACAAAATAAATTACCTGGACATAACCATAATAAAATCTAATAACAGATTAACCTACAATATATACCGAAAACCCACCACAACAGACAATATAATCCACGCGCAATCCGAACACCCTAAACAACACAAATTGGCAGCTTTAAGAAGCTTAATACACCGACTAGAAACCATACCGCTAAACAAAGCAAACTATAAACAAGAACTTAATACCATTTACCAAATAGCAACCAGCAATGGTTATAACCGAAACACAGTTAATAAAATACATAACAACATAAAAAACAAACTAAAACAACCTCATAAACCAAAAAATAAAGACGAAAACAAAACTTGGACAACCTTCACTTACATAGGAAAACTAACACACTACTTAACAAAATTATTTAAAAACCAAAACATAAAAATAGCCTATAAAACATCCAACAGTCTAAAAAACCAATTAAAATCAAGCATTGAAAACAAAAACTTATACGACCAAAGCGGAGTTTACACACTCGAGTGCAAAACATGCAACCAAAAATACATAGGACAAACTGGAAGAAAATTTAAAGATCGATATAAGGAACACATAAACTCATTTAAAAATCTCAAAACCGACTCCAATTACGCAACACATCTCTTCAACAACAACCATATAGGAGGGAACATAGAAGAAACAATGAAAATCATTAAACAACATAATAAAAGCAATAGATTAAACATAATGGAAAATTTAGAAATATATAAAGAAAAATTAAACAACAAAATCATCAACGTCCAAACTAACAGTATATCAGACTCCCTGTTCCAAGCCATTACACAAATTCCCAGAAATAAATCCCAACCACCACTATATAAGCACAACTAATTTATCATAACCTTGTCATTCGATAATGATCTAGCGATCGAAACGCGTCGTGACCAAAATTAAAAACAAATAGAAGCCAAAAAGGGAAATCAAACTCCAAAATATTAATTATCTAATTATGGACTTCGGACAAAATATAAACACATATATATTTATATATATATATATATATATATGTATATATGTATATATATATATATATATATATATATATATATATATATATATATATATATATATATATATATATATACATATAGGGTAAGGTTGCTCAAGTCGTACCCCATAAGGGAAAAAGCGTATAAAACCTAGGATTTATCAAATAAATAAAAATAAAATGTGTTGTTCACTACCTGCACTAATATTGTAGTTATTTATTATAAAGAAAATAAAAAATCTATATTCTTTCACGTAAAATAAACTAAATCTTTAAAAAGTTACATCGGTACGACTAAAGAAACCGGATTCCTAAGTCGTATCACCTATAGCCAAAGTCGTAGCTAAAGATTAAATAAAGCAACAAATGAATGAAAATTTATTTTTTATTAATTAGTTTATTAGATACATAATCAAACATCACATATATATATATATATATATATATATATATATATATATATATATATATATATTTTTTTTTTTGTTCTTTTATCAACTCCAGCGCATAAATCGTAAGCACATAATTTTCATTTCAAGCAATTTATCATGTTTCCTCTCGATCTACTCCACAAATAAAACAAAACCAATTACTTTTCATCTTTTTAATATTTAATACCATTCCTTTTTATTAATTACTGCATTTCTTTTATTTGTCGCATTTTTTACATTTTCATTACAGTACGATATAGGAATTAAAAATAAACATAATCAAATATTGAATAAAATCAATACAATCTCGTTTCGACCAAACGATTATATATATTCTTCTGAATTTATATTTAATAAGTAACATAATTTTATCAATAATTAACTTGCAATATAAAAAAATTGAAATAAACTAACTTGATGCGAGGATTTATAACAAACCACTTTTATAGCACAAAATGACACTTAAAACATTTGGTTGACTCAGATATATATTTCATTTTGGTTGTATGCGCGGTTGTCTGCGCAGTTCGTTCAGAACTCGAGTGGTACGATTTAAGCACTGGTACGACTTGAGCAACCTTACCCTATATATATATATATATATATATATATATATATATATATATATAAATATATATAAATATATATATATATATATATATATATATATATATATATATATATATATAGTATATATATATATATATATTGTGTATTCTGATTTATGTAAAATCTGTATTTTTGTATCAGAATACACAATTTATATATATATATATATATATATATATATATATATATATATATATATAAATATATATATATATATATATATATATATATATATATATAAATATATATATATATATATATATATATATATATATATAAATATATATATATATATATAAATATATATATATATATATATATATATATATATATATATATATATATATAAATATATATATATATATATATATATAAATATATATATATATATATAAATATATATATATATATATATAAATATATATATATATATATATATATATATATATATATATATATATATATATATATATATATATATATATATATATATATATATATATATATATATATATATATATATTTATATATATATATATATATTTATATATATATATATATATTTATATATATATATATATATATATTTATATATATATATATATATATATATATATATTTATATATATATATATATTTATATATATATATATATATATATATATATATATTTATATATATATATATATATATATATATATATATATATATTTATATATATATATATATATATATATATATATATATATATATATATATAAATTGTGTATTCTGATACAAAAATACAGATTTTACATAAATCAGAATACACAATATATATATATATATATATATATATATATATATATATATATATATATATATATATATATATATATATATATATATATATATTTATATATATATATATATATATATATATATATATATATATATATATATAGGGTAAGGTTGCTCAAGTCGTACCAGTGCTTAAATCGTACCACTCGAGTTCTGAACGAACTGCGCAGACAACCGCGCATACAACCAAAATGAAATATATATCTGAGTCAACCAAATGTTTTAAGTGTCATTTTGTGCTATAAAAGTGGTTTGTTATAAATCCTCGCATCAAGTTAGTTTATTTCAATTTTTTTATATTGCAAGTTAATTATTGATAAAATTATGTTACTTATTAAATATAAATTCAGAAGAATATATATAATCGTTTGGTCGAAACGAGATTGTATTGATTTTATTCAATATTTGATTATGTTTATTTTTAATTCCTATATCGTACTGTAATGAAAATGTAAAAAATGCGACAAATAAAAGAAATGCAGTAATTAATAAAAAGGAATGGTATTAAATATTAAAAAGATGAAAAGTAATTGGTTTTGTTTTATTTGTGGAGTAGATCGAGAGGAAACATGATAAATTGCTTGAAATGAAAATTATGTGCTTACGATTTATGCGCTGGAGTTGATAAAAGAACAAAAAAAAAAAAATATATATATATATATATATATATATATATATATGTGATGTTTGATTATGTATCTAATAAACTAATTAATAAAAAATAAATTTTCATTCATTTGTTGCTTTATTTAATCTTTAGCTACGACTTTGGCTATAGGTGATACGACTTAGGAATCCGGTTTCTTTAGTCGTACCGATGTAACTTTTTAAAGATTTAGTTTATTTTACGTGAAAGAATATAGATTTTTTATTTTCTTTATAATAAATAACTACAATATTAGTGCAGGTAGTGAACAACACATTTTATTTTTATTTATTTGATAAATCCTAGGTTTTATACGCTTTTTCCCTTATGGGGTACGACTTGAGCAACCTTACCCTATATGTATATATATATATATATATATATATATATATATATATATATATATATATATATATATATATATATATATATATATATATATATATATATATATATATATATATATAAATATATATGTGTTTATATTTTGTCCGAAGTCCATAATTAGATAATTAATATTTTGGAGTTTGATTTCCCTTTTTGGCTTCTATTTGTTTTTAATTTTGGTCACGACGCGTTTCGATCGCTAGATCATTATCGAATGACAAGGTTATGATAAATTAGTTGTGCTTATATAGTGGTGGTTGGGATTTATTTCTGGGAATTTGTGTAATGGCTTGGAACAGGGAGTCTGATATACTGTTAGTTTGGACGTTGATGATTTTGTTGTTTAATTTTTCTTTATATATTTCTAAATTTTCCATTATGTTTAATCTATTGCTTTTATTATGTTGTTTAATGATTTTCATTGTTTCTTCTATGTTCCCTCCTATATGGTTGTTGTTGAAGAGATGTGTTGCGTAATTGGAGTCGGTTTTGAGATTTTTAAATGAGTTTATGTGTTCCTTATATCGATCTTTAAATTTTCTTCCAGTTTGTCCTATGTATTTTTGGTTGCATGTTTTGCACTCGAGTGTGTAAACTCCGCTTTGGTCGTATAAGTTTTTGTTTTCAATGCTTGATTTTAATTGGTTTTTTAGACTGTTGGATGTTTTATAGGCTATTTTTATGTTTTGGTTTTTAAATAATTTTGTTAAGTAGTGTGTTAGTTTTCCTATGTAAGTGAAGGTTGTCCAAGTTTTGTTTTCGTCTTTATTTTTTGGTTTATGAGGTTGTTTTAGTTTGTTTTTTATGTTGTTATGTATTTTATTAACTGTGTTTCGGTTATAACCATTGCTGGTTGCTATTTGGTAAATGGTATTAAGTTCTTGTTTATAGTTTGCTTTGTTTAGCGGTATGGTTTCTAGTCGGTGTATTAAGCTTCTTAAAGCTGCCAATTTGTGTTGTTTAGGGTGTTCGGATTGCGCGTGGATTATATTGTCTGTTGTGGTGGGTTTTCGGTATATATTGTAGGTTAATCTGTTATTAGATTTTATTATGGTTATGTCCAGGTAATTTATTTTGTTATTATTTTCTTCTTCTAGGGTAAATTTTATTTTAGGGTGTACGTTGTTTATATATGTCAAGATGTCGTTTATATTATTATGTTCTGTTATGCATAAGATATCATCAACGTATCTTACCCATTTTTTAATTTTAAATTTGTTTTTTATGCTGTGCATTAATTCATCCTCCATGTTCTGTAGGAATATTTCGGATAATATGCCTGATAGTGGACTTCCCATGGCTAGGCCGTCGTTTTGTTGGTAATATTGGTTGTTGAATTTGAAGTAATTTTGGTGTAATATTGTTTTTAGTATATCGATGACTTGTTTTAGGTATGAATCTTCGTATCCATTTTTATGAAGTGTAGCTTCTATTATATTTAACGTGTCCTTAATTGGAACGTTAGTGTATAGATTAGTTATGTCAAAGGATATAATCTTCGTTTTTGGTGTTATTTTTATTTGTTGTGTTTCTGTTATTAGTTCGTTGTTGTTCTTGATGGTGTATTTATTTTTGAGGTTTAAGTTGGATTTTAATATGTGGGCCATGGTTTTGGATATTTTGTACGTTGGTGCTGTTTTGAAGTTTATAAGTGGTCGTATTGGAATTTCTGGTTTATGTATTTTAGGTAATGCTTTTAGTATTGGTGCTTGAGGGTTCATATTAGTTTGTGAGTATATTTTATTCTTGTCTATTATGAGTGGTGAATTTTTGATTGTTTGTTTGAGTAATATTTGATATTTATTAGTTGGATCTGTTTTTAGTTTTGTGCAGTTGTTTTTGTTTATAAATTCTTCAGTTTTCTTGATGTAATCATCTTTGTTTATTATGACTATTGTGTTACCTTTATCAGCTTTTGTAATTATCGCGTTATTATTTGTGAGTTTAGTGTTTATTGATTTTAGTAATATTTTCTGGTTGTTTAATTTTTCATTTCGGTTATTGTTTGCTTCGTGTTTTATTATTTTTTCAATTTGTATAGCTGCTAAATGGCGTGTTCTTTCTTGTATTTGTTCTGGTAATTTTTGTATTGCTTCTTCACTGTCTATTATTAAATTCTCTATGTTTTGTTTTTTATTGTTAGGTATGTTATGTTTTAATCCTTTGTTTAACAGTTCAATTTCTTCGTTGGTGAATGTGGTAGATGTTAAGTTTTCTATTCTGTTGTAAAATTTTATTATGGTATCAAGTGACCAAAATTAAAAACAAATAGAAGCCAAAAAGGGAAATCAAACTCCAAAATATTAATTATCTAATTATGGACTTCGGACAAAATATAAACACATTTAACTCGGCCATAACGGCAAACATAATAAATAAATACTACCGATCAAAACTGAAAATCAGCAAATTAAATGCGAACATATGGTTTAATAAGCACTGTGTAAAACTTAAGCTCATACCAAATTACGCAAAAATCAAAATAAAAAATCAAACAAAAACAGCTCAAGCCATACAAAACCAAGCTCAAAAGATATGGATAAAAAAAGAAATCCAAAGACAATACCAACAAAAACAGCACCAGAATAAAAACCTATATAAACTACACCTTAAAATAGTGAATCAATATAACGTCTACACATGGTTAAATTTAGAAGATATTATTAAAGAAAAAATACACAAACAAATGCTAATAAAATACAAAACATTAAATAAAAAACTTGATAGACTAAAAACAACACAAATAAACAACCATAAAAAACTTGATACCATAATAAAATTTTACAACAGAATAGAAAACTTAACATCTACCACATTCACCAACGAAGAAATTGAACTGTTAAACAAAGGATTAAAACATAACATACCTAACAATAAAAAACAAAACATAGAGAATTTAATAATAGACAGTGAAGAAGCAATACAAAAATTACCAGAACAAATACAAGAAAGAACACGCCATTTAGCAGCTATACAAATTGAAAAAATAATAAAACACGAAGCAAACAATAACCGAAATGAAAAATTAAACAACCAGAAAATATTACTAAAATCAATAAACACTAAACTCACAAATAATAACGCGATAATTACAAAAGCTGATAAAGGTAACACAATAGTCATAATAAACAAAGATGATTACATCAAGAAAACTGAAGAATTTATAAACAAAAACAACTGCACAAAACTAAAAACAGATCCAACTAATAAATATCAAATATTACTCAAACAAACAATCAAAAATTCACCACTCATAATAGACAAGAATAAAATATACTCACAAACTAATATGAACCCTCAAGCACTAATACTAAAAGCATTACCTAAAATACATAAACCAGAAATTCCAATACGACCACTTATAAACTTCAAAACAGCACCAACGTACAAAATATCCAAAACCATGGCCCACATATTAAAATCCAACTTAAACCTCAAAAATAAATACACCATCAAGAACAACAACGAACTAATAACAGAAACACAACAAATAAAAATAACACCAAAAACGAAGATTATATCCTTTGACATAACTAATCTATACACTAACGTTCCAATTAAGGACACGTTAAATATAATAGAAGCTACACTTCATAAAAATGGATACGAAGATTCATACCTAAAACAAGTCATCGATATACTAAAAACAATATTACACCAAAATTACTTCAAATTCAACAACCAATATTACCAACAAAACGACGGCCTAGCCATGGGAAGTCCACTATCAGGCATATTATCCGAAATATTCCTACAGAACATGGAGGATGAATTAATGCACAGCATAAAAAACAAATTTAAAATTAAAAAATGGGTAAGATACGTTGATGATATCTTATGCATAACAGAACATAATAATATAAACGACATCTTGACATATATAAACAACGTACACCCTAAAATAAAATTTACCCTAGAAGAAGAAAATAATAACAAAATAAATTACCTGGACATAACCATAATAAAATCTAATAACAGATTAACCTACAATATATACCGAAAACCCACCACAACAGACAATATAATCCACGCGCAATCCGAACACCCTAAACAACACAAATTGGCAGCTTTAAGAAGCTTAATACACCGACTAGAAACCATACCGCTAAACGAAGCAAACTATAAACAAGAACTTAATACCATTTACCAAATAGCAACCAGCAATGGTTATAACCGAAACACAGTTAATAAAATACATAACAACATAAAAAACAAACTAAAACAACCTCATAAACCAAAAAATAAAGACGAAAACAAAACTTGGACAACCTTCACTTACATAGGAAAACTAACACACTACTTAACAAAATTATTTAAAAACCAAAACATAAAAATAGCCTATAAAACATCCAACAGTCTAAAAAACCAATTAAAATCAAGCATTGAAAACAAAAACTTATACGACCAAAGCGGAGTTTACACACTCGAGTGCAAAACATGCAACCAAAAATACATAGGACAAACTGGAAGAAAATTTAAAGATCGATATAAGGAACACATAAACTCATTTAAAAATCTCAAAACCGACTCCAATTACGCAACACATCTCTTCAACAACAACCATATAGGAGGGAACATAGAAGAAACAATGAAAATCATTAAACAACATAATAAAAGCAATAGATTAAACATAATGGAAAATTTAGAAATATATAAAGAAAAATTAAACAACAAAATCATCAACGTCCAAACTAACAGTATATCAGACTCCCTGTTCCAAGCCATTACACAAATTCCCAGAAATAAATCCCAACCACCACTATATAAGCACAACTAATTTATCATAACCTTGTCATTCGATAATGATCTAGCGATCGAAACGCGTCGTGACCAAAATGAAAAACAAATAGAAGCCAAAAAGGGAAATCAAACTCCAAAATATTAATAAATATATATATATATATATATATATATATATATATATATATATATATATATATATATATATATATATATAATTAGAGAATCACAAATTACACTCAAACAATATACAGTTTGACATTTAATATTTATTGTAAGAAATATATTTAGTGAAAAAGTGTTTAAAAGGTGAGCAAAATAATAAAAATATGTATTTAAATATTCCTCTTATCTAAACGAAAGAAAATTATGTGCAAGTTGTTGCGGATATTTTTTTCTATTTTTAAAACGCCAGCGTAACATTTTAAACTTTATCAGGTAATACATGTACAGTGTGATCCACGGAACTTGAACATTTTTTTGGCATGAATCACCCACTTCGTCTATACAACACTTTTAAACGGAGCAGATTTAAATAAAATCAAGGAAAATAACAGTTCTATTCCGTTTTTCTCTTCCTCAAATAACGCCAACTACTCAAAATCTTGCTTTTGGCCCGTTTTGAAAATGTGAAACAATAATGTGACATGAAAACAATATTGTTCGAAGTATGACGAAATATGATGGAATATAAACGTGGTTGTGTTTGTTGTTATTAATACGGCGTCTGGGTTAAGTAAAGATGTACGTCTATAAGCTTTAAACGACACTATCGCACATATTATAAAAAACATCTACATTATTTTTATGTCGTTACTTATATCTGACTAAGGAATGTTCAAGTTCCGTGGATCTGACTGTATGGTGTATAATTTTTAACTACTTATTTAAAATTTGGCCGGATTTCAATGTAATTAGTGAGTGATCCTTTAAAAGTTTCACTCATCCTTAAAAAGTTTTTATAGGACATTTTATATTCTACAGCCAATTCTTCATAGATCAAATCTTCATTCTTGCACTCTGTTAGTAGGACCAATGTGCTAATGGTTATAAGCAAGACAGTTTTACTCTGAATTTCACTCAAATATGCTTTTTCGCGATTCACTTTCAAAGAAATAGTAATTAATATTTCCAAAAAGAAACAGAAAACGATAACCAGGGCTCAAACTAATACCAAAGAATGAACGAAAACCACTGTTCGAAACTAAAATCAGAAGCTAACGAAAACCAAAAACAAACAAAGACCACGGGCCAAACCAAAATCAAACAAATAACAATCGAAAACAAACGGAATATTAATTATCAAACATGAAGTTATCTACAGAGAAAATTTCTATTGGTGTCACAGATGTCCAATCTTCCCTTAGATTTTTGTTGGTATAAAATTTTATTTAATTAGTAATGTTGCTTAAACAGTGTAATACGCAAGAACACTAAAGAAATTTGATGTTGCGCGACTGCATGTTGCTGAACTAGTCCACGATAATGTTGCTGAATGAAAAACGAACTTTACATGTACGGTTATAAGAAATCCAAGATAATTCAATTCTCCAAATCAATGGCACACTACATGGGAATCCTAGCTGACCAGTGCAAACCAGTCAGCAGTACAAATAACTACTGTCCCACTTGTTAAACACTAAAGCCACCTCTCAATTTTCGTATTAGCACGATTCTTCTGCATAACTGCCTTTTCTCTATTCCGGAATTTGATAATTCATTGCAGCATACCGATAACACTTCTTTTAGCTCGGATAGCATCCCATGTACAATGCTTTGCCATATGCTCACATATAAACGTTCTGTAGTATTTCATCTAACTAAAACCATGATGATCTGCGAGAAACAATATTTATTTCCGTACTGCAAGTTACTAATTCTTGGTCCTACTAATTTCATTATAAACCAATTTCACAGTCAAAATTGTACGAACGGATAATTAATCACCAGTTGATTCGATATTTCGAAGCTGACGCAATAATTCGAATCGATTTTCAGAAACACTACTCCACAACCAATCTGCATGTGTACCTAACAAATACCATATTTACAACTTTTCTCATATAGATGCAGTTTTATTTTTGAAAATGCTCTTGACTTGGATGTATGAAATACTCAGCACTTTTCATTAATGGGTTGTGCGTGTCTTAGTGATCGTATATTTAGAAATCGTTTTGATAGCAGACTATCCGTACCTTTTGAAACAGAGTAGTACATCAAAGATTTACTATAAATGTTACACGTATAAGTAAGTATCGGAATCATGAAAAATTTCGATCTCGAGATTTTAACAGAGATATATCTTTTGACCTTCCCTGAATCGAGTCTGTGCGTGCGTGTGTGTGTGTGTGCGTGTGTGCGTGTGTGTGCGTGTGTGCGTGTATGTGCGTGTGTGTGTGGTGTGTGTGTGGTGTGTGTGTGGTGTGTGTGTGGTGTGTGTGTGCGTGTGTGCGTGTGCGCGTGTGTGTGTTTGTATGTGTGCGTTATACAGCCTAAACGGTAGAAGATACAATTATGAAACTTCAAACTTAAGATTTGTATATGCATAACTTTTATTTGAAAATATTTTTCAATAAAGAAACTGGTTACAAAAAAGTGTGTGTTTTCTCAATATTCTGCATTATCTCAAAAACGGTAGTACTTACAGCAAAATTAGTAAGAATGAAAATAAAAATATGAAAATTCCGCATATCTTTTATTTGAAAAGTATTTTCAGAAAAGGTAGCGGTTATAACAAAAATTAAGTTATTTTCAATATTACATTCAATACTTCTCACGTCTACTAACGGAGGTTAAGTCTATATACTTGACCTCCACCAGTAGTTGATCTGCTCGCCACGGCATGTCTGTCGCTGATCCACAGACAAGTATACACTGACGAATAACGTAATGCAGCGTCTAATATTGTACTGGTACCTCCGCACTAAAGTTGGCTGCTATAAAGATGTCATACACTATGCCACGACTAACTAAAATCATACACGTTCGACAGTTTCCGTTTCATCTCGAGAAGAAATCTGATCTTATATTGAATGATTCGTATATTTTTGCTGATTGTTTTATTTGTATACAATTGCGGATATATTTAGCGGACGATATATTTGTTATGTTTATCAAAATTTCAAATTTCTTTAAAATTAATATAAGATATCTGTGCATAAGTGTGTTAATATACTTTCTTATACGCTAATATAATTTCGTATACGCATTTTGGATAGATCGTTAGAATTTATAAAACCTATACATTTTTCAATTTTTTTTAACTCTAACGAATTAATTAAAATGCGTATAAGAAAGTTCAGTGACAGACACGCTAGATTTTTATGATTGTGATCGATGAACTTGTGGAAATTTATTCAATTGAGAGTCAATTGGTAAGTAAGGACGTAAATATTATACTACGTATCAAGTTCATACCGCAATCAGCGTACTATGCTTATGTATTAATACCAAAACAGTAAAACATATTACTCAATTTGAAGCAGAAATATCTTATTTACCTAATTGTTAAACTTTCCTTTCGTAAATACTAAAAACACGTGTAAAACAACGAATTTCATCTGGAAATATTGCTCTCCAACATCAAAAATTGAATTAATCAGTAGTCCATTGTATGAGTATAATCTTGTAATCTACATTCATTCAATTTGTATAACAATAAAAACGCAAGCTAATAAGTAGCCTAATATAATTTTTTATTTCTAGAGTTTAGTATGGGGTTGCGCCTATGAAATAAGCGGTGATACCGCAATGCCATATCTGACACAACGGGAATGCAAACTTGGAGGATATATGACAAAATTCGCCACATTTCATCCTCGAGAAAATGACTGCGAAAGTAAAATTTTGGCACAGCAACCATTCACAGTCATGTTATATATTGCAACACCAAAAAATGCTCTATGGTTAGGCGAAGCACCATTAGACGATATCGCTTCACAAATCACAGAATGCAGCGGGGAGAGCGGCCACAACGTCGAGTATCTAATAAGGTTAGCAGATTTCATGCGGGACAACGTACCGGAAGCGATAGATGAGCACCTCTTTACACTGGAACATATGGTACGATTTATAAGTCTAAGGGTCAGTATTTCCATCTCCGAATAAAGCCCCAGATAAGCTATCTGGTAGATTGTTCAAGTGTTTGTGTAAATTTTCTAAGCTTATTTGTCAGATAGCTATCTGAAACTTATCTGAAGGTGGAACTACCAGGCCTCGCGTGCACACACACGTCTACGCAAAATAATAATGAAGGGATCGAGAAATTAGAAACGCATTTTTTTAATTTTTGTTATTTTATTGAAAGTATATATGTATTACAAGCCATAAATTATAATTATCTTATTTACTCCTTCTCTAAAATGCTGACTATTCTAAACGTCATTATGTGAATGTGGGGAATATTGTGGTTAGTTTATTTTCTCCATCTCCAGATGGAAGCCTCTCTGGTAGTTTAATTTCCGAGTTTTCGTTTTTCTTTGTCGAAACCATTTAAATGTTACCCTATCTACGGGTACACAATTTATGGCATTCGCATTTAAAATCCACCAAGACTTTTATTTCCGGAGTTATTTGGCCCTGAAAGTAAATATTAAATATAAAAAATAATTGAGAACACCAAATAAGAGTCTACATTAAGGGGGCATTACAGGTTTTAGGCCTGAAAAGTGGGTCAACTTTGATAATTTTTTATGAAAGAACTAAAATCAGTAGAATCATGCGGTTTTACGGGTTAAATTCATCTATCCTTCCTCTATTATTGACCATTTATTCAACAATATATTATCAAAAACTTGGCCGCGCACGCGAAATATGTGCCCACTGTGTCGTGCCCCGGGCCCCTCCTGGTCATCTGAACCAAAAAACGCACATTGTTCAGTAAACTATAATAGATTTGCTGGATCCTGAACCTAATTTCAAGAAAATTTTTGGAAATTACAATTAAATTGCGACCGTCTGAGAAAAAGTGATGAAATTTCCATTGTTTTTCGAGCTTAAAACGTGATCAAAAAATAGCAAAATTTAACAATAATTGAATGAAAATAGGTTCAGGATCCAGTAAATTTTGTCTAGTTTTCAGGCCAATTCGTTTCAAGTCAATTGGTCGAGTCGTTTGAACGAATACATGAGCTAATTTCATGTTGTATTTCAAAATTCGCCCTCATCTCGTTTAGAGATGTTTCTTGTCTGTTCCTGTTTGTTAAAGCCCAATGAGCAATGAAAGAAGTTCATTGCAGGTTCGTGGTTTCATGAAAAGATCATGCCCAAGCAACGTTTAAATGTAGTCATTGTGTTTATCCATCGCGGTTTGCTGATCAGATTAGATCCTTGCGGATGTTACACATTAACAGTAGGAATCCCCTCACTATTGCTATACTAATTACCACAGCATGAATTCACAACGCTTGTATTGATTGTGTACGTTCTCAGAATCATAGCTTCCCAGATCTTTGATTAATAAAATTACGCTCGACTGAGTTATTACATACCATCAAGAACATATTCGCAAACAAACTCTTACTTTGTTTTGAGATTCAAAGCGGGTGTTTCTAACAAAGAAGTGCGCATCCATAATGTTTTGTGTTGTAGTGCGGTTGATGTGATCTGCCATTGTTAATTATTGGTTTCTTAGCCGACTATTTTTTAACCAATTTCATTAATAATTTTAAGTCTTATTAAAACCTATTACAAATCTTAAATAAATAAAATCTGATTGTACTACAAATGCGCTGTACTATTCGTAATTGTATACTCACATTCTTTCCAAAATTGAAGATTGCACCTCTGATAATTTATTTTTTTCTCTGCACTATTTTATAAGCATTTTAAACTGGCTAAATAATATTGTTCTATAATTATTTAAATATATACATACATTTATAATTTTTCTCTATATCTGTTGAAACTGGAATGCCTGCCAAGAACTTAAAAAAGTGACTTATATTTTCATCATTACAAATTGTATTATGTACACTAAAATTTCAAAACCTTTCATTGCATAGGTGCGAATTCGAATCAAGCAAGAGGATCTGTCAATTAAATTATTAATGGGCGATGGAAGAGGATTGCGAAGGTTATCAGTGAACCGAAGCAGAAATAATTCACCAGATCTCGACATTCAACAGGACATGGCTGCTGCAAGAGTAGACACTTTCCAGTATACTGCAAGAATACCAGAAAAAAATTTGCGCTGCCTCAATATATGAGATTTGCACAGAAATATGACTTCCCTGATCCCTTTTATATAAGTATTTACAGTCAAACATGTCAATCGACACATTAGATTAATTTGTTTGATTGCATATCCTTATACTATCATTATTTTATTGTATTTAGAAGCTAAATAATCGAGTAACAAGTAACGTGTCTTGCATATTTCTATGACATTTTTAGGGAGATAAATAGAGAGTACAGTCTGAAAAATATATAACCCCAATAAGGAACATGCATACTTTTGCTATGGGGAAAATAACACATACGTAATTATTTTGTGGCACTTTATGTAAATAGCACGTGAATTTACTTCAAAACTTATACGTTTAATATATATACAAATTTGAAATTTGTTATTAGATTTATAAATTTTTCGCTCCCCCTACTATTTAAGAATGATGCCAATCAAGTAAAGATACAGAAATAATTTTGTTAGTGTGATATTTGACACTATCAGAAGCATGTTCTTTTGTGGTTATTTTTCGCTGTTTTCTTTATTCACTATTCTTAATTTATTTAACATAATAAATCGTATGAAACACAGCGAACAGTTCAAAAATAGTAATGGCCAAAGGAGTGGTGCAAAAACTTTAAAAAATTCATATCTCTGTATCTAAGAAAGAAAAGAAAATTCAGATTCAGTCGCTTGATTTAAATTATATGAGGAATGAGTTAAAAAACGCTTATTTACATCCAGAAAGTTATTTTTAGACCGGATTCGATTATTTTAATTGTGTTTTTAAACATTTTAAAAAATAACATATGTGTGATGTGTGATGACATAGATTTTGTCTTTTCTACACTGATATACAGAGTTAAATATATTTATTTATTCATTTCATGTAACTTTATTCAACAGTTTATAATGTTTGTTTTTTAAATATAAAATTGCATGAAACCTATTTTATCTGTTCCTTACTTATAACAGATTTCCTATTTTACTGAAATTATAGAAAGATTGTACATTTTTAGAATGACAACATTTTCAAACAATTGTTGTACTACACATATTTTTTATTTACAAACATGCCAAACTTTAGATACTGGAAAAGTCAATCTTTATTTTCAATGCGAATTAAACAATTTTATAGCACTATTAGAATTGATGTACCGAGTACTGGAGATGGGAATATTTGAATTGCAATGTAATATTAATTTGTAGGCCAAATCATAATCGTGGATCAAAATAATTATTATTTCTCAGTTGCTCGCACGTAATTAGTTTATACATACATTCACAACAAGACTAATCCCATCAAATGGGGTGGCAGAAAACCCTAAACATTCTTCACATCTTTACATACTTTCAAACATCCTCTACAATCTTATAATTTGTTTATAATTTCTATTAATTGAATAAATCTCTCTACTGTTTATTATTCCTTACCAAATAAAAACTTATGAAATATACTGCAATCATGAAACTATGTAGAATCTATTTTTCAAATTCATATGTCATTACTTACAATGTTACAATTTATTAGCTTCATATTACGGTTGTAGATTATTTTTATCTACCCATTGTAAAGATTTACAGATAGTTGATGTTGTTCTAAATTTTATATTAATGAAAACCAAAGTAGTGATATTGTGAGTAAATCAAATGTATATAAGAACGTAGTCCACGAAAATGAAAAGTTGTATGACGATAAAAAATATATATTTATGAATGAAATTACAATGTTTTGTTGTCAATGCATTATTTATCTAAATCATTATATTGCTTAAATCACAATTGTGGTACGTTTTAACAATGGTCCGTAGTATCTTGCACTGACCTATCTTATACGTTGTAGGTATATTTTGTTTAAAAAGAAATATATTAAAACACAAAATTACAGAATAAATATATATATATATATATATATATATATATATATATATATAAATATATATATATATATATATATATATATATATATATATATATATATATATATATATATATATATATATATATATATATATATATATATATATATATATATTGGAAATTTTGAATCGAAGAATTGGGACACAAAATTATTCAATCAAAAAATGTACTTCTTCAGGCAATCAAAAGGGAATGGAAGAACGTCCCAAATGACACCTAATGGAATCTATACCTCGCAGATGTGCAACAGTAATAGTTAGCAATGATTTTTTCAGGAAATGTTTTGGCTACCGAAAAATGCGTTTCGCATATGGTGTATGTATATATATATATATATATATATATATATATATATATATATATATATATATATATATATATATATATATATATATATATATATTGGACGTACTCCGTAGCGACGCCGATACGTGGTGTCACATGTAAATAAAACTTTACGCAACAATATAATGTAACCAATGTAACCATTTTAGTTGTTGATAAAAAGAATATAACTAGATACGCATGTCATATAAAAAAAAAGATAAAATATTAACGATTATTAAAAGGAGTATAATAGCGCAGTGTATTATTATTTAATATATAGATCTTCTTCCACCCCTTCTGCGTTAACAGGTTATGGGCCCAGAAGTTACGAGAAAAGATTTATTTATAGAATAATACCGGGAAACGCAGTTTTGGAAAAAGCTCATTTTTGAATAATAGAATATCATGAACAGTACCAGCATGTCAAGAATCGAGACACTAAATAAGGAAAATTACGATACGTGGAGAATGCAAATGGAAGCATTGCTTGTTAAGAATGATGCATGGGCATATGTAAATGGCGAGTACAAACAACCGAACGTAATAGATGGAAATTTGGAATCGGAAAACTCATCCAAATACTGGTTTAAGAATGACAACAAAGCCAAGTCAGATATAATTTTGTCGATTAGTCCTTCTGAATTGAAACAAATCAAGGGATGCATTACATCACGCGATGTTTGGCTGAAGTTAGAAAGTATATACCAATCCAGGGGACCAGCAAGAAAAGCAACACTTCTGAAACAACTCACGTTGCAGCATCTAGAAGATGGTGGCGATGTGCGAGAACATATCAAGAAATTCTTCGATGCTGTTGACAAATTGAGTGAGATGGAAGTGAACATCAATTCTGATTTACTTGCAATAATGTTATTATATAGCTTACCCTCTAGTTTCGAAAATTTCCGTTGTGCCGTTGAAACCCGTGACGACTTACCGTCACCGGAAATCCTTCGCGTAAAAATAATTGAAGAAAGTGACGCTCGTCAAAATGACATGCGTGGTACAATTCAGAACGCGATGTATGCAAACAGAAGTCTCCAGAAACGATGGCATACCAAGAAGGAAAAGTTTGCGAATTCGAAGTCCAACGGTAATAATGGATTCAAATTCCGTTGTCATCGCTGCCAAGAGGTCGGACACAAAGCGATAAATTGTAGACGAAAGAACACAAATGCTCAATCTTCTGCCAGAAATGCGGAAGAAGTAAGTCTCTGTGCCTCCGTTGCGTTACAAATAGGATCTTCTGACATTAAAAGAAAATGGTGCTTGGACAGTGGTGCAACTTCACATTTATGTAATCAGATAGAAGAATTCGACGAAATAGTTGAATCTAAAGTCAGAAGACTCAATCTAGCAAATAACGTCTCTACGAATATAGTTGCTGCGGGAACGGTCTCATTTATTGCAGACGTATTCGGTGATGAAAAGAATGTTTCTCTGAAGAATACATTGCATGTACCGGATTTACGCACTAATTTGTTATCTGTCGGAAAGATCACAGATAAAGGATTTGATGTAGTATTCAAAAAGAATAAGGCATTGGTAGTTGGAAAGAATGGTGATATTAAAATAATCGCAGATAGAGTTGGTGAACTGTATTACGCACGGGAACATCGTAATAACGTATGTAACACAGTTTCTGAAAATGTTCGCAACTCTCGAACGCCTTCGGAAGGATTGGAATTATGGCATCGACGTCTTGGTCATCTAAACGTGAGAGATATTTTAGACGCCGATCGTAACGGAATCATGAGAGGACTAACTCTCGGGAAATTTGAAGGAGAATTACATTGCGACATATGTCATCGGGGAAAGATGTCAAGAACACCTTTTCCTAGAAATTCAGTAAGAAAGACGGACATTTTAGAGATTATTCACTCTGATGTATGCGGACCAATGCGCGTTGAGTCAAACGGCAAAGGTAAATATTTCGTCACTTTCATTGACGACCACTCAAGAAACGGCAAAGGTAAATATTTCGTCACTTTCATTGACGACCACTCAAGATGGTGTGAAGTAAGAATACTTAAGTCAAAAGGAGAAGTTTTTAAATATTTCGAGGAGTTACTGCAATGATGGAAAATCAAAAGCAAAAAAAGGTGAGGTGCATTCAATCGGATAATGGCACAGAATACAAGAACAACAAGTTCAACGAATTCCTAAAAGAACATGGAATAATGAGAAGACTAACAGTCGCGCACAACCCTGAACAGAACGGCATTGCTGAGAGAAAGAATCGTACTCTTCTAGATATGGCGAGATGTCTTCTCATGCAGTCAGGCCTTCCCCCGTCATTTTGGGCTGAGGCTATTTCCACAGCAAACTACATTCGAAATCGATGTCCGACAAAAAGTCTAAACGGAAAAACACCGTATGAAGTTTGGTACGGTAAGAAACCTGACGTTAATTATTTTAGAGAATTTGGTTGTCGAGTATTCTGTCTGGATAGGAATCCAGATAAAGGAAAATTTCAATCACGAGGCAGAGAAGGCACATTCATTGGGTATTCAGAAGAATCCAAAGGATTCAGAGTATGGCTACACAATGAAAAGAAAATCGAAGTATCACGAGACGTAAAGTTTCTGGAAAAGGCCGATGCTCGGATTAAAGAATACGAAGAATTCGCACCAGAAAAACTCATCGTTGAACCAAAAGATACAACAATATCACACCAAGAACCTCGCGTAGTCGAGATTGAAATCAAGTCCTTGGATACCGAACAAGATACAAATCACCAAGATAGAATAGTAGAACAAGATGAAGAAAACCATCAAGAAAGGAACGTTGAACCAACTCAAAAGAAAGTTACTGAAATACACAAGAAAATCAGGACAGGATTAAGGGGAAGACCAAGAAAACAAAAGAGAACGAATAATATCGAATTGGAAGAAGTTTTTTTATCCGAAATCCCCATGAGACAAGCTATACAAAGTGCTGACGCAAACGAGTGGTATCAAGCAATAGCAGAGGAATTAAGGTCGATCATCAGAAACGACACATGGCAACTCGTTGATCGCCCCAAAGATCAAGAAATTATAGGAAGTCGAATAGTACTACGAAATAAGTATAAAGCTGACGGGACACTTAAAAAAAGAAAAGCCAGACTCGTTGCCCAAGGTTTTTCTCAACGTCCTGGTATACATTTTAACGAGACATTTGCACCGGTTTCTCGTTTAAGCTCGATCCGTTTACTAGTAGCTCTTGCAGCACGGTATGGTATGAAAATCCAACAAATCGACGTAACTACGGCTTATCTGAATGGCGAAATTGAGGAGGAGGTATTTATGGAGATTCCAAAATGTTTGTCAGAAACGCTGGAAATGATTATTCGAATGGAAAAAGACAACAGCGAAATCGGAAACAAGGCAAAAAGAATGCTAAAAAAATTAAAAAACGGCAATAAGGTATGTCTCTTGAAAAAATCCCTCTACGGTCTCCGACAAGCCGGAAGATGCTGGTACGCTAAATTGGACCAAGTCCTGAGAGGAATTGGAGCAATCCCAACCAATGCAGATCCCTGCTTATACCGTCTGCAAGAAGGGGAAGATTTGACGTTAATAACAATTTATGTCGATGATATTTTAATTGCTTCGCGAAAACCAGATATAATTAAAAGGGTGAAGAGCGGACTATCTCGCAATTTTGAAATAAAATTTCTCGGGGACGTTGGCTATTGTCTCGGCATAGAATTCACGCGAGACGGTAACAAGATAGCCATGCATCAAAAGGGCTACATCAAAGACATTCTGAAACGATTCGGTATGACGGATTCAAAACCAATATCAACTCCAATGGATCCGAATACAAAATTAACAAAACTAGAAGAGACCCCAAGTGAAGAGGAACAGAAATTACCATTTCGAGAGTTAGTAGGTGCTTTAATGTATTTGGCTGTCGCAACTAGGCCAGATATCAGTTTCGCTGCTAGTTGTTTGAGTCAATTTAATAATTCGTATGGAATGGCTCACTGGACGGCTGCTAAACGTGTTCTGCGCTATCTTAAGGGAACAATGGAACTCGGAATCATTTTTGGACCGGACTCCACACCTTTAAGAGGATTCGTCGACGCGGACTGGGGAAGTTGCACTGATGATAGACGATCGTATACCGGCTATACGTTTATTTTGAATAAGGGGCCGATCAGTTGGGACGCAAAGAAACAAAGAACGGTCGCCTTGTCATCTACGGAAGCCGAATACATGGGGATGACAGAAGCAGCGAAGGAAGCAATACATCTTCGCAGATTTTTATTGGAGTTAGGATTAAATGAATTGTCTGATGTTGTAATCTTTAATGACAACATTGGAGCCAAGAAACTTGCCGAGAATCCTACTTTTCACGCAAGAAGTAAACATATCGATTTAAGACATCATTTTATCCGCGATGCTCTGAAGAACGAGAATTTGAAAATTGAATATGTTTCCACCGAAGACATGGTCGCCGACATGCTAACAAAAGGACTACATCGACCAAAACACGAAAGATGTATTCAAATGTTAGGACTCGGAGCCACATTGAAGATTTGTGCATGACCACGTCTCGAGGGGAAGTATTGGACGTACTCCGTAGCGACGCCGATACGTGGTGTCACATGTAAATAAAACTTTACGCAACAATATAATGTAACCAATGTAACCATTTTAGTTGTTGATAAAAAGAATATAACTAGATACGCATGTCATATAAAAAAAAAGATAAAATATTAACGATTATTAAAAGGAGTATAATAGCGCAGTGTATTATTATTTAATATATAGATCTTCTTCCACCCCTTCTGCGTTAACAATATATATATATATATATATATATATATATATATATATATATATATATATATATATATATAAAATAATATATATATATATATATATATATATATATATATATATATATATATATATATATATATTATCATCACATACATATCATAACGCATAATCTCATCAAATGAAGTGGCAAAAAACCCTTAACATTCTTCACATCTTTACATACTTTTACAACTTTACAATCTTACGCCATTAAACTTTTTCCATACACACTTCTTTAGCTTCATTAAATTATTCATATATGTCCTTCTATTCGTTCAATTCAATTCAAATAAATAAAAATAAAATGTGTTGTTCACAACCTGTACTAATATTGTAGTTATTTATTATAAAGAAAATAAAAAAATCTATATTCTTTCACGTAAAATAAACTAAATCTTTAAATAGTTACATCGGTACGATTAAAGAAACCGGTTTCCTAAGTCGTATCACCGATAGCCTAAGTCGTACCTAAGGATTAAATTAAGCAACAAAATGAATGAAAATTTATTTTTTATTAATCAGTTTATTAGATACATAATCAAACAGATAACTCAGGTATTGCAAACATCACATATATATTTTTTTTGTTCTTTTATCAACTCCTGCGCATAAATCGTGAGCACATAATTTTCATTTTAAGCAATTTATCATGTTTCCTCTCGATCTTCTCCATAAATAAAACAAAACCAATTACTTTTCTTCTTTTTAATTTTTAATGCCATTCCTTTTTATTAATTACTGAATTTCTTTAATTTGTCGCATTTCTTACATTTTCATTACAGTGCGATATAGGAATCTCATATGGGTACGACTTAAGACACGGCACAAGTTAACATTAAAAATAAACATAATCAAATATTGAATAAAATCAATACAATCTCATTTCGACCAAACGATTATATATATTCTTCTGAATTTATATTTAATAAGTAACATAATTTTATCAATAATTAACTTGCAATATTAACTTCCAAACATATGCAGAAAATTATAAAAAAATTGAAATAAACTAACTTGATGAGAGGATATATAGAAAATCACTTTTATAGCAGAAAATGGCACTTAAAACATTTGGTTGACTCAGATATATATTTCATTTTGGTTGTATGCGCGGTTGTCTGCGCTGTTCGTTCAGGACTCAAGTGGTACGATTTAAGCACTGGTACGACTTGAGCAACCTTACCCTATATCCATTTACTCCTATATTTTTTTTATAGGACGGCTTCGCATTCTCACACCATTCATACACTCTTTTAATATCATATAAAACGCATTTCAATAAATTGTCAAATTACAATTTATTTGAGTTGTTTTCCCGTTAAAATATTGACAAGGATAGTTAAACAATTTATAAAATATAATTTTGCATACCTACATAACATATATAATTATATGCAATGTCAAACACTAAAATTTCTTATACGCATTTTGGCTAGATAATTGGAGTATAATTTTTTTTTTTTTTACTAATTTATATTATTTTACTAACCTTTCAAAAACACGTTTTCAGTAAATATATATCTTATAATAGATATAAAATATCCAGCTCTAAATGACTGAATTTTTTGATTCTGTTAAGGGGGGTTTTACCTTTTTTAGGCACAAAAATGCATGTTTTTTGGAAATTTTTTTCTCAGGCAGGTTAAAATATATCAAAACCCGGTTTTGACCACTGTGTTTATTATGTTTTGAAGTACAAAATCTAATTTTTTGGCTTTCCAATTTTTTTTAGACTTCCTTAAAATGACGAAACTTCACACAAAAACTTGGCTGCAGCCCCCCGCGCGCAGGGTGATGGCGGCCACCCGGATCATTTGCAATCAAAAACAAAATAACCACCTTAAAGTGTATATGATTACGGAAGGATTGAACTAGGATAAAGTCAATCGGTCGATAAATAACAAAATGGCGGCCATTTGAATAAAAGTGTCGTTTTTTCGAGTTTTTTTTGGACTTCAAGAGGGCTAAAAAAATATTTGTTATGTACCAATTAAAAAGATTCTAGTTCACTCCCTGGAGCATTTAACTTGCGTCAAATTTCGAGAAGTTTCAATGGAATCGGTTAAAATCAATTCGAGTTATCACCCTGCGCAGTTTTAAAAATATGGTTTCGAGAAAAACGCGATTGAAGTTTAGAGTATATTTCATCGCTATATTATGCAACTTACGGTTAGTCTGCGATCCCAAGACCATACATGAGCCCTTCTCTTCTTCGTTTCGAATTCGGTAAAACGGTTCCAGGGGCGGATACTACACACTTCAAAGTATCCAAAAATGCAATAAAAAAAAAGTCGATTTTTTTGAAAAAAAATGTAAAACTCCCCTTAAACTATTGATAGGCATAGTTAATATGACTTTTGAAAAAAAATATATATTAAGGTCAAACTTTAATAGCTATTTTCTTGTAACCGGGACTATTTTTGAAAAAATGTTTTAAACAAAAGCTGTACATAATGTTAATATCTCTAATTTGTATTCTAACTATTTTTGCTATAAGTGCTGCCGTTTTTTAGTTAACAATAACCGTAAAAATGACTAGAGTAAACATGCACTTCCAGTTGAAATATTCTTTTCAAAAATAAGAAGTTTTCTTTCTAGGCATATAAGAATCTTAAGTTCAAAGTACCTTAATCTTACCTTCAGCTGTTTAGGCTGTAGAGCACACAGACAGACGTCATTCCTAAAATAGACAGCCTCGATTCAGGGAAGGTCAAAAAGTATATTTCCATTAAAATCGCGAGATCGAAATTTTTCATGATTACAATACTAATAAATTAAATAACTATTTTCTTGTAACTGGTTTACTTTATTAAGAAATTTGTCAAACAAAAGATTATGACGGAATTTAATGATTGTATTTTAGATTATTATTTAACATAACAGTGTTAAACTATAGGTTGATATGATACACGTGAATCTCAGTACACTATTGTCACGCCATCGAGCAATTATATCGGAAACGTAATACGTTATGTCATAAGCATTGTTTTACCATTCCCGCTAGATGAATATCCCAACACGCATCACTTTGATGCATTTAAACACATTTTATGTTCTTTCCTCACATTCCTAGATCTATGACGTACTCTTGTAACTTGCATTGATTACAGCAGCGTATCATTACACACGTACGTGATTATGGTTAATTTCAATGGATACCTACAAATTGAGTAGCACATTACAACTTAAAAATTTGTTTTTTAATATGTATGAAAAATTACAGTTTATAAATAAATGCAGGCTGCGGTAAAATTGTCAATTAACACATAAAGTTAGCTTAAAGGTTTTAGCAAATATTCATTTTGAAAAAAATGTATATAATAGTAAATAATTACCTCTAATTAATATGAGATTTTATTTAAGTATTACCTACTTATAAAGAATTTAAAAAAAATTATGGCATTTTAACCAAGTGCTTTAATAAAGCAATTATGAAAAGAATTAAATGGTTTTGGGCTATGTCAGCATTCAGTCGAGAATGATTTTTGAATATCTTTGTAAAAAGTCCGTATATCAACTGCATAAATTGAACCAAAAAATATTAGACAGATTTAAAGGAACTTTTCTTTAAAAATAACTAAAAATTCTCTTAAGTCAATAAATCAATTACTAACGAAGTTTAACGAAAATCAAATATAATTCACCAAAACATTAAACTTCTTTTAAACTACAATCTTGCAAAATATATGACTTCTGCATGGTATATTGTAGAAAAATAATGTTTATACTTGCTTACTCGAAAATTATTTAGCTTCAGATTTTTAAGTGACGTCAAATCTATATCCAAACGTTGAATGAGTAGTTTACTATTTGGATACCATTTTATTATTACTCATACAATAGTTTATAGTTGTTGCAATACTTAAGTTTCGTCTTATTTATTTTATTGACAGCTGCACATTTTATTATTTTTTTCGTTCAAGTGTGAATTTTTATGTATATTCTATTTGTGAAATTAAATGACTGTGATTTATTTGTAATGACATAATTGTATTGTACACACATTGAATACCAAAAATCATACAAAATATAAATAAATAATGATATGAAATATTTTAGTACAATGAAATACTTATTTAATCTGTTCTGTTCGCCCAAGTTGCCATAACAAGCTCCATCAGTTAAACAAGTCCAAAACTGCAAAATTGCTGTATCTACATGTTATGTATAATACAATCATGTACAGCCATCGCTACTGTCATAGTGATCAGTATACTTAAATAAAACCATAATTAAATAATCCGTGCATCACAATTTTCTGGAAAATAAATTTATTTCAAGGTTGTCATAAATATAATATTACAAATCAAATGCGATTTTCTTGTAAACGAATACATGTTTCTTAAAACTTATTAACATATGTATGTATACATTTTTTAATATTTTAATAAACCATAATACGCGTTTTTGCTAAATCAATTTGCAGCAGACGATGCCAAAAATCAAATCCCAATTTTGTAAGTATTTTATTTTCCCATTAAAATATTGATTGGCCGACAGTACTTGGCAAATTATTTGGGGTAAGTGAAGGAAAACTATGTCCCATGTCTGCAATAGAGACGCGCATGTTAAGACATGCAGTAGAGCGATATCTACATGTCAAGAATTGCCTGTTACTCTGCTATTACTTAAACTTCTACTTTAGTCAGAATTGATCATACATAGGCTCAGAATGTGATTAAGTTCACAATACTTATTGGAATTTTTTTAAATACATCTTGGACATCACGCATCATGAACGAAATAAAATAATTGCTTTAGACGAAACCATTTCACTTACAACTAGGCAGATAGCAATAGCAGTTGGGGTCATGTTTTGGAGATCTTTTACAGCAGAACATGGACCGTTCAAGAAGCGTCATACTACAATTCTGTCTGCAAAGAACTTCTTTACTCAGTAAATTGAAAGATATTGGAGTGGCTAGGAAACGTAAGGGATGTTTCCATACTATTACGTCAACTCGTGAAAATGACTTAAAGAGATTACATCACCACCAAAAAGCAATTTTAATTCTAAACTAAAACACATTGATATAAATGATAATGAAGCTTATATTACGGGAAAGCAGTCTTTATTTTAAAAACAATTAATCTTGGCGTTTCGACATCACGGATGTCTTCCTCAGAAGGCTACAATTAATATTTTATAAAATCGAATTATATAAATAATAAAATTAAGTCAAAACACGATTACAGGAACATAAAAGAAACTCAGAAACCACTAGTAAACAAATTAAGTGTGCTTTGGTTGAATACTGTAAAAAAAATCAACATACGTTTGATTTTGAGTATACCATAATTTTAAAACATCTGCAGTCATGCACTGAACTTTCTTCTACGTATTTTGTTTAGATTATATCACATTTTTATTATTTTTCTAATTAATAATATCTTACTAACTTTTGGAACCCTTTTTCACTAAATATATTTCTTAGAATAAATATTAAATGTCAAACTCAAAAATATTAAAGTTTTTCTGTTAAACAATTGACAGGCACGGTTGATACGATTTATGTAAAAATAATTATAATAAGAATCAATTTCGATAGCCATTTTCTAGTTTCCGGTACCTTATTTGAAAAAAAATTTCAAATAAAGAACATTAAAACATCTGCAGTGACATGCACCGAACTTTCTTAAACGCATATGGGTTCAACTACAGCGTAGTTACATTATTTTTCTAATTTATAATATTTGTTCTAACCTTTAGATCGCTTTTACAGTAAATATATTTCTTAAAATAAATATAAAATGTCAAACTTCAAATTATTTAAGTTTATTTTGTTAAACAATTGACAGGCACAGATGATACGATTTATGTAAAAATATATATAATAAGCAGAAATTTATTTTGAAACCAGTACAGAACAAAAGTTGTGCTAAATATAAATACCTTTAATTTTTGTTCATAAAATTTTTCTGTAACTGTAACCATTTTTGAGAAATTGCAGAAACTGCAAAAATTTACTAGGGTAAACAGGCACTTTCGCTTTGAATTTTTTTTTCAAAAATAGGAGGTGCACACCCCAGGCATATGAAAATCTTATGTTATAGTTTCATAATTTTAGCTTCAACCGTTTAGGCTGTAAGAACATACACACACACACACACACAGACGGACGTCATTCCAAAAATAGTCGGAATCGATTCAGGGAAGGTCAAAACGTATATTTCCGTTAAAATCTCGAGATCGGAATTTTTCATGATTACAATACTTACTTATACTGCGTATAAGAAAGTAAAAAATATTAAAAGCAGTTGCTATATTGGGATTTTTCTAAATCATATATCAAAATGACTTCCGCAAAGTTTTGATTTTTAATGATAATCATAGTTTAAATATTTGCAGGAGTCTTCAGGTGGAGGTGATGATCGCTTGCGTTGCTATTTCTATCTTTAGATTCAAGACGATTTTTGAAGATATTATCAGTTATTTATTAATCATATATGGCGAAAACTTACGCCATATAGAATATATGCAAAATATCCGAAGGACGCATAAATTATAAATCCTGCTGTTGATGGCACAAGGCTTATTTTTTGTGCTTGTCATGATGCAGTCAGATTGTTTATCTAAGCAATATTACACACTTTTACTATGGCAGCATAATGGCTAATTGTTAATCGCTCGAATATAACTGTATGTCTGACTGCATATATTTATTTATAATTGCCCTACAAAAAACTCATTGCAAATTAAATCCTCGAACTTATGTCATAATTATGACATTGTGGTGGGTTATATAAATTGATTTTTATTTCTTCCTGATTACAGTTTATCAAAAACATTACTATGTGTCTTTTTTTAACTATCAGATGACGAAATTATTGAATATCTCTAACTGTACCTGATTTACAGAGAGATAATTGTTTTTGTGCTGTCAGTGAATGTATTGATGAATGAAATGTTTCGAGACAAATAGCTATTTCAATCGGCGATCTAACAAGGAAACGTCCCGAGGTGTGTCTCACCAATTTTAATGATACTATAGTATGTTGTAGTATGTAAGAAAATAATCGATACGCATTTTTTTTTATCGGCCCGTTTTAACTTCTAAGGGGTTAAAACCACCTCCATAAATTTTAACAAAATCAGGAAAACACGAATAACTCTAAAAATAAGCTTTTAAAAAATAAACTTTAAATACAAAAGTTGCTAGGTTTGGAGAGGGTTATATAATTTTGACCTTCATTTGACCTTGAAATTCATGTTCAAGGTCAAATGAAGGTCAACATTGATTTTTTCACACCTTAAAAGTTAAAACGGGCCGAAAAAAAAATTACGTATCGATTATTTTCTCACATACTACAACATACTACAGTTTCATTAAAATTGGCGAGACACACCTCGGGATGTTTCCTTGTAAGTTTGCAATCGTAGAAATAAATTTAAGAGAGAACTATTTAAGGGCGGACATACATTTAGACCAAAAAATTTCGTTATTATTATTAAGTCGATGCTCTTACGCATGAAGAATATATTGTGAAAATTTTATAGCAAGGTTTGAAGTGTTTCTGGAGATATCGGCCATAGTACATGAGCGGATCATGCGTAGGTATACAAGCAATTACAGTTTCTTTTTTGTAACGCAAATTTTAAACTCGTTTTTCTCAAAACTATGTTTTTCAAATGTGTGTACAAGATAGCAAAGGCAAATATTCAACCAATTCTTCTTTGTCCTTCGTAAAAGTAATTAAAAACTATAGACGATGATCAAAATAGTTCTGAAAATGAAAGAAAGAAATCAGACAAATCGGATGTATGGCATTTGAGAAATTTCTGTTACCGACTTCGAAAACATATTTCTGAGATAATCGCTATTACTTACATAGAATCTTTTGAATGTCACATAACTTCGTCAATTTTTATCGGATCTTGCTTGAAATTTTGAATACATATACTTGCAATTTGAGAAATTAATCTTTCTTCCATCTGCTTAAGCCAAAATTGTTTATTTCTTTGTATTTTTTGCCATAAAGGAATACCTTTTTGGTTTCCAGAATACAAAAATACAATACATGCGTTTTTTTATTTGCAGCTGGCCTTGCACTTGATAATAGTAGTCATGAGTATTTTTTAATACAAATTGATCATTTTCTATTTTACGAAACAAAGTTTTTTAGTTGTATTTGTTTCAGTGGGAATTAATTTACAGGCTGATGCGGGGCACTTGATTTCAACTAGGCCATCTTTGTCAGTCAATCTGTCTAGAGTAGCAGCAAAGAAAAGAAAATCACTATCGATAAAGAGACCTGCATCTTGAATTTTAGTATTTAGGAGTTTCGAAATTTCGTCTTTTGCTACAGGTTCATGTTCTAATCCATTTCGAGTAGCAACATTTCCACAAAATGTACTGTAAAATAATTTTTTTATAATATTGGACAGGATGTTGATTAACGCGTTTTACAAATTTTCCCAAATGTAGAAGAAGAGTAAGAGTTTCCCAAGTGTGCTACTGATTTACACAAGGTTTTCGGATTTTGTTCAAAATTCATATTTAGGTAGATCTAATAAATAAAAATTAGGTTCTGAAAATATTTTGGAAAAAAAATATTTAATTTTTGAGTTATAAGCTATTGAATATTTTTGAGTTAATCAATTAAATAATTAATATCTCAGATATTAGTTGATAGAAATTTATGATGTTGATAAAATGTAGCTAATTAATAGACCTATCTAAATATATTAAAAAAAATTAATTTACGTTTAATTTATAGATGAAAAATTAAGTTTTTAATAAACAAATTAAATTTTCTTCATGTTCTCCATGTGATACATGAATTTTAATTTATTGACAAGATTGTAAAAGTCTTCTTCTTCAAAATGGAAAAATAAAATTTACGGGGCCGGAATTAGTAACCTAGTTATAGTAACTCTCGCGAGTCACTAACGTCTAGGCGCAAGGAAACTACCGCGCGCGCTGTATATGTTATTCAAGTGTTTGGGGTTCAAAGGATGTGATATAAGCAAATATGATATGTTTACTGAAATCAACAAATAAATTAATAAATGCAATTTAATAATTAGGTACTTTACACATTTATTAACGATGCATCAGCAGTCCATTTATTTAATTCTAAGCTTATCGCTTATCTAATAGGACATTTTGGACAGGAAGAGGTTAAAAAAATCATATATTTTTCTGACGGCGCAGCGTCGCAATATAAAAATAAGTTTAATTTTATTAATTTATTGAATCATAAAAGCGACTTCAATGTTATGGCGGAGAGGCATTTTTTTGCTACCTCGCACGGGAAAGGTGCTTGCGATGGCATTGGGGGCACGGTTAAACGGCAAGCATATAGAGCAAGTTTGCAACGTGTGAATGAGAACCACACCACAACACCGCAACTACTATATGACTGGGCGAAAGCATTTTTCCACAAAATTTGTTTCGATTTTTGTAATCAGGAAGAACACATTTCGTCATTAAAGAAACGTTACGAAACCACAATAACTATTAATGATACGCGGCAATACCACTCGTTCATTCTGTTCAATGACAATGAAATGGCATGCATAATGTTTTTTATGCCTGCGATAATGGTATATACAAAACTATAAAAAAAAAACAGTCTTAATTATAACAAATAAATGTATAAAGTACCTAATTATTAATTTGCTTATATCACATCCTTTGAACCCCAAACACTTGAATAACATATACAGCGCGCGCGGTAGTTTCCTTGCGCCTAGACGTTAGTGACTCGCGAAAGTTACTATAACTCGGTTACTAATTCCGGCCCCGTATATCTGATAGATTGACTGCATCACTGTACGATAGTTTGTAAAAGGCGAAATAAGATACCATGTCACAATATAGTGAAAGATTGTCTGTATATATCTTTAGCAATACTAACACGAAATATGGAACAGATAATGAATACATTGCAATCAATTTCTTTGAAGCAATGACTAATAAAAAAGTTACTGCTAATGGTTTATATTTTGACCAAGAATTTTGTTTCCTAGCAGCTAGCCCTAACGGTTATATTGAAGAGGAACATTCGATTGTTGAAGTGAAATGTTTACCCTCACTAATAAATAAAAACATATCTTTCAATGAAGCAGCGAAAAATAACAATATATGTTTGCAGTATGCCAATAACCAACTGTCATTCAAAAAAAAAACACAATTATTTCTATCAGGTAATTAAGTTACTATTAAATAATTTGAAAAAAAAGTAATATACATAACTGTTTTTCTTCCTTTAGATACAGAAACAGTTGCATATATGTAAAAAGAAACATTGTTTTTTAATAATATTTGTGAGTGTGAACGAATCAATGCTTTTCCAGAAAATTGATAAAGGCGATGAATTTTGGGCGACAGAAATGAAATCCAAATTAATAAATTTTACCCGAAATAATTTTAAGAAGAATTCCAAAAGGATTAAAATGCACTGAAAAATAAAATGTTTTAAAAAATAAAAACTGTTCTTTGTTCTATCTCCTCCAAGATATATTCCATATTTAACACTAAATAGTACTGAATCTAAAATGGACAACGTAGTCGGTCTACTAAATAAAAATGTAGACAAATTTCATAAAAAATATAATGAAATATTAAAATTTTCATACATGCATAACATCACACCTAATTCTAACAAATTGAGTGGCAGAAAACCGTTTACATTCTTTCCATTTTCACAATCTTTCGCCATTCAACTCTATCCTTACACACTTCTTTCGCTTCATTAAAACTCATTAACTTATTCTTATATTCCGCTTGTTCGCAACTTTTCTCTCACGCAGCTCATTCTCAATCATGTTTATTCATTTGCTCCGAGGATGGCATCGCATTCTCACACCATTCATCACTCACACATAAATCTATTTGTTAATTTTTCATTCGGCATTTATTCGATATGGTCATATCATCTCATTTAACTCGCAATTAATCTAGGTACATTTTTTACAATACCGCACTGCTCATACACCCGCGTATTCCACTTTCTGTCTCTCCTAGGTACACCACAAATATCTCTCAAAAATTTCATCTCCACAGCAGTAACACGCTTTTTATGCTTGGTTTGCCAAACACAACATTCACTACCATACATCAAGGATGGCACAAGTATACCATTGTACACGCATAATCTTGCATCCTTCGAAATATTAAAATTTCTCGCAAACATTCTTAAAGCTCCTACAATCTTACAGATAGCAGACACCCTTCTTTCAATCTCGCAATCATACTTTACATCACTAGAAATTTTCAAAATGCTATTATTAGTAAACTCCAGACCGTACCTTAAATTCAAATCGTTTTAATTGAATTTACAAAACAATTGTATGCAGTTTTATATCTGAGTCATATTATTATAATAATATAAAAGAGGTGATAAAAATTTTCTATACAAGATACTGCTGATTTGTAGAATTTGAAGTGGTGATACTTGACTTCGCATCCCCCCTCTGTAGAGATACATGAAAATTGCACGTTACAATTCATGACATGCACTGCGCTCTTTTAGTAGCAGTTGAAACTATAATTAACATGTGTTTGTATAGGAAAAGTTTAAAATGTAACTTACTCTTAAATTTAGGAGAATTATGTAACAACAAAAATTATACATATTCTCCAATACACGAACAAGAAACAAAGATTGTTTTATCCCGGGTTTCGTTCTAAAAATATCAACAACAAAAATTTGATTCTAATAGAAATTGTTCGCAAAATATTTTACATTGTTTTGTTCAATTAAAATATAATCATTACAAATGAAAACTATCTGACTATCTTCTTGATATTCTAAGGTTTCTTTTGATGTATCGTACTATTTAGTCGATTTGATAATAAATGAGATCCGTATGTTTTTAGTACATGTATGACGATGAAAATTGCGGTGTGGGATTAATTCAATAAGTTTTTCTGTTTTAAATATTCAATGTTGATTTTGGATTTTTCTTGTACATAGAATTCTTGCAAATCCACTATAACTGAACTCTTTTTGACATTAATTTATGTGAAATGTGGTGGTTACGGATGCATGCAACTTATTTCTATGTTATTATATGAATCTAACTGTTACGAGACGTATTTAACTCCAACTATTTCACTTATACCTGATTAATCTTAGCGCTTAAGTAATTTTCCACAGAATATTTTCCTTTTTGTAATTCAAATTCATAAAACCCAGCTTTATTGATTTACCAGACTGATCTCTAAGATTCTTATAAGATTCTATAAGAAAATGGTGTGTTCAGTTTATGGTTTGGTGTAAATCAAAATGAGCATGCTAGTCGGAGCATGCTAGTTGGAGTACTTGTCAGTGAGCAAATGAAATCTTGTATCCGAGATTATAACTGCGTATCTTGGCTCAGAATGAAAGTGGGTTTGATTATGTTCCTCATAGTTTGTCTATGGTCCGAATAAGTCTGAGTGTGACTCAGAGAAAGAAGGATTTTGGAATGAGATGTCTAGTGTAGAGAATAGCTTTGATCGCGGTGAAAGATTGATTGTCTGCGGTGATCAGAATGGATGGGTTGGTGTTAAGCGGAGCGCTAGTGATACTGCATTAGGAATATTTGGAGATGATAGAGTAAATGATCACGGTTCTAGAATATTAGCTTTTTGTTTGGAATTTGGACTCTTCGTGACCAATTCATGCTTTAAGTAATATTCATGTAACACGAGATATAGTACCTGCGATTCCAGGTAATAAAACAGGAAATAAAGGAGAAATAAATAAAGGAGAAATAAAGGAGATAATAATGTAGTAGATTTTTTATTAGATACCGGTGCTAGTATCAGTATAGTATAGAAATGTATTTTAAAAGGGCGAAATATAATTGCTGTAAGTAAAAATCGATTGAAAGTTGGCATATCAGGGCAAGCGCTTCCTGTATTTCGAATCGCAAATATAGAAATTGTTTTTAAATGTAGCAAAATAAGTAATAATTTTATAGTATGTGAAGATAATTTACCTCTGTCCACCAATGGGTTATTAGGATTAGATTTTTTGAGAAAATATGGTGCGGAGATCAGTTATCTTCATAATAATCTCACATTAGGATGTGAGTCTTTTCAGATAGCTACAGTTACACTAGGCAATATTCCGGAAAAGAAGGAACCATCGAAGAATTTTCTTGATGAAATAGTTTTTGCATCAAACGTTGAAAGCCAATCAACACTATATGTGTCTGGTTCAACGCCATGTTCAGAAGTACTAGATGAAGAAAAAATAAACAAAACAAGAACTGTAAATCGTGCAATATTTGGTTTGTTAATTCCGCCTAGAAGTGAAGCATTCTGCTTTGGAGTTAGAGATATCTCGCAAGAAGAATCCGGGTTTGTTTTAATCGAACCTGTTGAGATACTCGTACACGGTGTAATATCAGCAAGAATCTTAGCACGGAATACTAAGTTTATTCCAATAAGGTTATTAAATGTAACCCAAAAATCATTGCTAATACCAAGCCAAACAATTATTGGTTTCGACATTCGAGTAACGGAAGATGAAATAGCGCAATATTCTGATAAAATTATGAACCTTAAAACATCATCATACGGAGAACTATTCGATATAGAACATTTGAAACCTATTGAACAAATTCGCCTAACCAATTGTCTGAAGGAATATGAAGATATATTCATGTCTTCGGGTATAAAACTAGGATGTACCTCCAAAGTTGAGCACCGAATAATTACCGAAGACTTACATCCAATATCCAAAGTCTCTTACCGAGTACCAAATGCCCAAAAAGAAATCCTACGCAGTAAAATCAACGAGTTGCTGAACGACGGAATTATTGAGGAATCAGATTGTTGGACTTTGATGTTTCGATATTATTCAGAATAAAAAAATCTCTTGAAATTAGTTTTATAGTATTTATTTTACAAAAGACTTATATTTTATTAACAGACGTATTCAAAGGAAAATAATGAGAAAAACAGTCTATTAATTATATTGTTATGACAACGACTAAAATAAAAGAACAATTGAATTATAGCAACCAAAAGATATTCTATAAAAATAATTAAACTTCAACACAGATTCACCTTGGTCAGCGCCAGTAGTCCTCGTAAATCGCGTTATGTTAGATGGTAGCACGAAGGTAAGATTGTGTATTGATTTCAGAGCTCTCAATAAAGTTACAAGAAGAGACTTTATACCATTACCTAATCTCCAAGACACTCTTGAGCAATTGGGCAATACTACATTATTCACGACTTTGGATTTGGCAAGCGGATACCATCAAGTTTCAGTAGCGGAACAATACAGAGAGAAAACTGGATTCAGCACTGGGGCCACTACCACTGGAATCGTATGCCGTTTGGGTTATGCAATGCACCAAGTACATTTCAACGGCTAATGAACTGTATTCTTAGTGGACTAACAGGAGAACAAGGCTATGTATACCTCGACGACATCATAATATTTATCCGGAATGATGTTAACGAACATTTACAAAAATTAAAGAATGGTTTTGAGAGATTACGTAAACATAATTTAAAATTAAAACCAAATAAATGTAAATTCATCAAGTCCGAAACCAAATATCTGGGTAAAGTATCTCAGAGGAAGATGTAAAACCTGATCCAGGAAAATTCGCAGCTCTTCAAATATATCCGGTTCAAAAATTAGTGAGAGACATTCGAGCGTTTATCGGTTTAGTTGGTTTCTACAGAAGATTTATTTATAGATTTTCTGAAATAGCAAAAGCGCTTACTAGGCTAACACAAAAGGATCAATCGTTTGTGTGGAACGCATAACAGCAAGAAGCGTTCGATACACTACGTCAAGATATCTGTAAGAGCCCTGTTTTGAAATATCCAAACTTTAATGAAACTTTCTTCCTAGCTACCGATGCTGCCGAAATTGCACTAGGAGCCGTATTGAGTCAGAGAATTGATGGTCATAAACATCCAATAGCTTACGCCAGCAAAGCTGTAACCAAATATAGTACCACCGAGAGAGAGTGTTTGGGTATCATTTGGGCCGTAAAATATTTTCGAAGTTATCTTTATGGTAAGAAGTTCATTATCTTAACCGATCATAAACTTCTCAAATGGCTGATGAAGATAAAAGACCCAAGCAGTTACCTTTCTCGTTGGGCGTTAACGATAGCCGAACATGACTTCGAAATCATACATAGACCCGGAAAAGAACAGCTGCAGTGTCATGCACCGAACTTTCTTATACCCTATTGGGTTAAATCACATCCTATTTTCATTATTTTTCTAATTTATATTTATTCTAACCTTTGGAACACTTTTACACTATATATATTTCTTAGAATAAATACAAAATGTCAAACTTCAAATTATTTAAGTCTGTTTTGTTCTTTTGATAAACAATTGACAGGCGCAGATGATACGATTTATGTAAAAATAAATATAATAAGAAGAAATTTCAAAAGCCAGTTTCTTGCTTCAGGTACCGTTTGGGAAAAAAATTTTCAAATAAAAGTTGTACAAATTGCTGATATCTATAATTTTTATTGCAACAATTTTTCTGTTACTGCAACGATTTTTGAGTAATTGCAGAAAATGTAAAAAATGACTAGAGTAAACATGCACTTCCGGTCGGAATATTGTTTTCAAAAATAAAAAATTTTCTTGCCAGGTATGTACATACAAATCATAAGTTTAAAATTTCATAATTTTCCCTTTACCGTTTGGGCTGTAGAGCGCTCACATACACACACACACACACACACAGACAGACGTCATTTCAAAAATAGTTGGAATCGATTCAGGGAAGGACAAACCGTATATTTCCGTTAAAATCTCGAGATCGAAGTTTTTCATGATTACAATACTTATACTGCGTATAATAAAGTAAAAATACAAATGCTGACGAGCTATCTCCGATCACCGTTGGACATATTGATGAGATCGAACCCATCTAGGATCGCAAGCAAATAAAAGGCAGCTCAGCAGCAAGATCCAGCACTTGTCAAACTGTTAAGCTGAGCAAACAACGGAGACCAAGATAATGATTTATTTTTGATAACGACGGATTATTGTAAAAGTTAAGGTCACTGAATGAACCTGAAGATCGATTATGCACACCATCCTCGATGATTAGCACAATTATGAAGATGTACCATGATTTACCACAAGCTGCACATTAAGCCATCAAAACCTATTACCAGGAATACAAATCTTGTATTCAGCGGAAAACATCTCCACATCTACGACCCGCACCACTTCAACGATTCCCGGAGGTCCTCAAACCTTATGAAAGAACGCCGATGAATATAGTTGAACCTTTTGTTCGCAGTAACCAAGATAATCGCTATATTCTTAAATTTCAAGATGCATTTTCACGATACCCGGAGGCGTTTGCTCTACCCTACCAGAAGGCTGAAACAGTATCAAAAGCATTCGTTACAGAAATTATAGCTCGACACGGGGTTCCACGACAACTTTTCACTGACAAGGGAAGTAATTTTCTATCGGATATGTTTGCGCAAGTTTGCAAGTAATTACATATACTAAAATTACAAACTACCGCGTATCATCCGATGTGCAAAGGACATATGAAACGTTTTTATCGAACACTGAAAGATCGTCTCTCACATTATGTACAAAAACATCAGTCAGATTGGGATCATGGCGCAACTGAAGAAACGCCATTTTTTCTTCTTCAAGGTAGAGATTTCGAAATACCCTTCGAAGACGTACTTAAGGTACTACTAAACTTTATAATTTTCAAAAAATCGTTTATTTTTTATTCAACTTCTTATACCTCCAAAAAGGATTTTGAGAGGTTTGTAGTTTAACGCAGTATAAACGAAATAAGACGCGCGCATGTGTTTTAGCAGCTTTCAAGTTCCCGAGGACTTTGACTACTCCCTCTCCAAAATACCGGTTTCTCTATACTCAGCTTATTTTTGTTATTGTCACGTATGCTCAGTATTAATTTGGCCTTTACAAGAGCATTTGTGTCTCGATAAAATGGCGCCGAATTATAGAAAAGGTTCTAAATATGTCAAGCCTTAAAAAAAAGAAATAAGTATGTATCGCATGAATGTCATGGTAATCAGTACACTTCCGAGCACAGTACATCATTAACAAGTACAAGTGCCGAAAAATTCTCAACAAGTATTGATCGTTGTGAAACTGGACGATGGTTTTACTTATTGCATCTTGGTATTTCAACTTGTTTTCTCGGCGTTGGCGAGTATGGTAAAGTGTAAAACTAGCGATGAGAACGTGCAGTTTACTAAAACCGAGATTCGTGGTCTCGGATTTAAAACAAATGTTGAGTGAGGTTGTGGAGATAGAACAATAAATTCGACCAAATTTATAAAAACGGGTTATGAGATAAATAGGCGTATCGGGTTTGTTATGCGATTGCTCGGCGTGGGTTTCCAAGGCTTACGATTGTTTTGTTAACTAATAAAAATAACAGTGGATTTAAAAGATTTTATAATATTTTAAGAGAATGTAAAAATTGCTGCAAAAGCTGTTGCTGACATCTACCTAAAAAAAAGCCAGTAAGGAAGAGAAGGAAAAAAATATAGAACAAAATTTGCCCGAGGACCAATTTACGGTTTCAAGGGTTGGTACTTGGTCAAAACGTGGCTATAATTCTTAAATCGGTATTTCAACGATAGTCGGGAAATATACCAGTAAAATTTTAGATTATTTCGTTTCTTCAAAAACGTTGTTTGGAAAGAAATACGCAATAGAACAACGAGTGCTACAATAAGACCCTTTGGGCGATCGTTCCAAAACACACCTTTGTTGGGAAGGAAGTTACAGAATTAGCTGTTGAAATTTCGTTGTCAGTATTCAATGAAGGACGAATGGCTCTTTTGAAAATGCTAGAAGTAATGTGTTGCACTATAGGAAGGGCTTCTTACGATTACACCAAAGATAAGGACACAGAACGAATTTCGTTGGCAAATAAAGCTACCACAGTGGCGACGAAAGAAGCTAGATTAGAGAGAAAATTGGGTCAGAAACAGGAAGAACGGCCTTACCAGGAGTTAGGTCATCTTTAATATGGTCCAACGATAGCTGATTGACCAATTGTAAGGGACAAAACTAAATATTTAATAAAAAAATTCTAAACGCGTTTTTCTCGAAATAAATAAATAATATATATATATATATATATATATATATATATATATATATATATATATATATATATTTATATATATACAGGGTGTAACAGCGAAACGAGCTACCTCGAATAACTTCTATGTTATTAAAGATACAATAAAATAGTATAAGACAATCTTATGCAGGACCAAGAGGGACATCCAAATATAAAAGAAAATATTTTTTTAAACCAGTGGTTCTCAAGCAACAACACAAAGTTATGTTTTTTCAAATAAGATGCTATATATTTTTTGAGCTCATTCGATAGAGTATTTTTTTCTGAATTCCATTATGTATTCGTTTTTACCTTTACATAAGTAAAATATTGAGAAAAATGTGATTGAAAGTTAAATAAATTTTATTTTTATAGTTATTTTTCAGTAGGCTATGAAACAAAATTGAGCTTTCATGTATTTAAGCTCAATTTTGTTTCATAGCCTACTGAAAAATAACTATAAAAATAAAATTTATTTAACTTTCAATCACATTTTTCTCAATATATATATATATATATATATATATATATATATATATATATATATATATATATATATATATATATATATATATATATATATATATATATATATATATATATATAACCTCCCTTTTTTAAGCGCTTTTTAATTTTTTTGCAATTTAATGATACCATGGATTGGTCCATATAAAATTATAAAACAAGCAAGTCCAGTAATTTTTTTTTTTTTAAATCTAAGTACGGAAGAAGAAACAGTGGTACATGCGAACCGACTTAAAATATACATGTCGAAAATTGAAGAAGCACCAAAGAAACCAACGGATACTCCAAATTTTGGGATTTATTAAAACATTTCGATTTACCACCAATACCACAGCACTTACAGCAAGTTGAAAATCTGAGATCTATCTATCCTGACAATTCAGATTCTACCACTAGGAACGACGAATATGAAGATACAGATAGTGATAGTAACGAAAGTGACGACGATAGTGATGATCCACAAATTAACAAGCATCTAACACGCAGTTCAGGGCGACCACCTGATATACCTTGGATATCAAAAAGTCGGATATAATTATTGAATGTGGCTGAATTAATATTTTAGAAATGGACTAATGAAGAAAATGTTTTGTAATTATTTTATATTATATGTAATTCTATGTTATAGTGTATACAGCAATGTTTTGGCTGGTAGTAACCACCACTCCAACAAGGACACAAGATAAACCTATGCTGGATAAAGGATTGGTCTTCATTCGAGAAGAAGAGATATTGTTGACGCGTGATAAATGGGTTCTTATTACTGTCGTCGATCTCTCCAATGTAAAAACCAATCCTTTTAACTTCACATATTGACAAAAATGTTTGGATTTTTAGTGTTGATCGAGACATTTCAACTTTTAATTGTGCAACTAAAATTGGCTATAATACCAGTGGTAAAATAGTAAGTGGCACTGGAATTTTGAATATTCCCTCAGCTTGTATCGTGCATGGGCCAGATTATACTCTTTTACCACATTCATTTACAAATTCAAAAATAATTTCCAATTAAATTAATATGGTCATTCCACCTGTTGATGCAAATATAACGAATATAGCAAAATTTCAGAACGGATCAGGTTCTAATGAAGAAATACACGAGTTTTTAAATACATTAGATACCGAGACTCTGAAAGAAGGAATGCCTGCAACAGCATGTAAAGAAATTAAGAAAGTACAAAATTTAACTCACTCATTTAGTTTTTGTTTTATAGCTTTAATCAGTCTTGTTATAATCATCGGAGGCATATTTAAATTTAAGAATTATTTATGTCAAACAAATTTTAAGAAAGATCTTCAATCTCGAGATTACCAGTAGTTTTATCGGTGAACTAATTTTATAAGGAAAGCTCAATGTAGTAAAATAATTAAGAGAAAACATTTTGATTGGCATATAATTTTGACAAGGCAACCATTTGTGGTTACAATTTGTATTTGGGTTCTTTTTATCTGCTTTAGTCGAGGTAACGTAAGCATTGAACTCGCAGAAAAATTATTAACACTCTTGACCGCGAGGCATAATAAGTCCGCTCAAAACAGGTTAGGCATGGCGAGTTTCTGCATAAATCAACAATATATGTATTAAAATGATCAAAGTAATAATCTGTTCAGCAATAAAATAATAATTAATCTAAGATATCTTTAATTATATCTTGGGTATATTTAAACGTATATCCGGCGTGCTGTTCAACACACCTTCAGTTAGACATACCAAATTTTTGTATGCGTAACAATCAAACCAACAATGTAGGTTATCAAACGCCACTTTTTACTTTCTTATACGCAGTATAAGTGTGAGTGTGTGTGTGAGTATGTTTGAATGTGTGAGCGTGTGTGTGTATGAGTGCTCTACAACCTAAACGGTTGAAGGTAAAATTATGAAACTTCAAACTTAAGATTTGTATATGCCTGAGAAGCAAACCTTTTATTTTTGAAAAAAATATTCAAACCGGAAGTGCTTGTTTATTCCAGTCATTTTTTGCGGTTTCTGCAATTACTTTAGAATGGTTGCAGTTACAAAAAAATTGTTTAAATAACACTTAAAGGTATTAATATTTCGCATAACTTTTGTTGGAAATTATTTTTAAAATTATTTTTAGTTTGATATTTTATATTTATTCTAAGAAAGAAATTTATTGTAAAAGTTTTCCAAAGGTTAGAAAAAATATTATAAATTAGAAAAATATTAAAAATATGATGTGCTCTAATCAAAATGCGTATAAGAATGTTCAGTGTAAAGCCCGTATTACATTCAGCAATATTTTCGTGGATTAGTTCATGGACTAGTCCAGCAACTAGTTCATGAACTAGTCCAGCAACACCAATTTCTTGTGTATTACACTGGGCAACATATTTTAGCAACATAACTAGTTATATTACATTTTATACCAACATAAATCAACAAAGGTTGGTCGTCTGTTATAGAAATCCTGTTTGTTGATAACTTCGTGTTTATTGATTAATATTTTGTTTGTTTACACTTTCAGTTTCTTTTTGAAAATATTTAACTATTATTCTTTAAAAATGAATCGTAAAAAAGCTTATTTACGGGAAATTCGTTTGTTTTTTATCAATTATCTGATGATTACACTAACTAATTAATATTTATTTAATACATATTGTTGCAAATATAAAAATATACGTTTTATGCAAAAATATAAATAAATATTTACATTTTTCAGAAGAATATATCCATTTACAAATGTTCGTATAAAATTATAAACAAAAATAATAATCATCTAAAACAATAAAATGTAAATAAAATTTACAGAACAATTTACATAAAAATCAAAAATATTTTGTGAGCCGTAGGTAATCAGTAATTTCGTGCTTGCCGATTTTGGTAAACGTTAAATAGAAATCCTAATTGTAAGAAAGCCCACGCTAAACAAAAGACTTCACTACAATGAACACCACGCAGAAGACTACGCTACACAGAAGACCAACCAGAAAAATTGCGATTGGTAAAATGAAAAGTAACTAGAATCACTAAATGTTGCATGTTGCCAGCAACAAAATTAGAACATGTTCTAATCCGTGCAACTCGTCCATGGACTAGTTGCGCAACACAGTTGCGTGCAACTTCTGTTTTACATTGGGCAATTTTTGTTGCTGGACTAGTCCATGAACTAATCCACGAAAATGTTGCTGAATGTAATACAGGCTTAAGACATTGCAGAAACTTTTTAACATTAAGTTGTGAACATGGTCGATCTTTGTTTTGTTTTTACTTCGTCCAGGGGTCAAAAAACGCATTTTATTTCGTTTCTTTATGAATAGAAACAAGAAACTGTCTAAATAAGTCACACTTAATGGAATGCGTGACTTTGGCCCCACGTAAATAAATAAAATGATAATATTAATTTAGTTATGCTAAGTTATAACAGAACCATTCTAATGTACTAAATAGTTAAGAAATATCAAAAATGATTATTGGATATTAACTAATCTCATATATAGGGTACTCTTTTTATACGAGTACTTCAACTTCAGATGATCTTCACAATTTATAGAATATTTTGTAACAACAGAACAGATTGCTATATAATAAAAGCATTTTTTTGTGTACTCAGTTAATGAGTACAATAATCGTTATAACAATCGAAATAAAAATATACATCTGTACGATACATAATTATTTTTCATTATATATTAGTAATTATTATGATTTTCAAATAAAATAAATATACCAAATAAAATAAATATACCAAAAAATACTTTACCACCTATATTCTTCAATACTACTACATTTTGATTTTGAATTGGTACATCACTCATCATTTAAACACTTTTCTTTCATTTTTGTGCACATTTTTCAAATAAAAGTTGTGCGAAATATAAATATCTCATTTCAATAATAGCTATTTTGACCAATCGCAGATATTGCAGACATGACTGCTGTAATCTTGCAGATCCGGTTTGAATATTCTTTATAAAAATAGGAGACTTTTATTTGAGTTATTTCCTCCTGAGACAAGAACTCAGGAACATGATTAATTAATAATTATTTTTGCAGATTGTGGATGCAAATAGATTGTATGACAATTTTTTCGAAATTTTTATTTACTACCTTTTTTGAAACAAAAAATGTTGTCCTTCATTCACATTAGGTCACTATCAATTTAGTTTTTTTTATGGAAGTTATATAAACAGTTACGTTGGCCTGTGATACAATAGAACTGATTATTATCGCTATTGGCATTCTAAGAAATTATAAGCTGGGTGTCCATTTAAATGGACGCTGAAGGATATAACTTTAAAGTTTTAATAGTTTTGGCTGTAAGCGTTCATACATAGGCAAGCGCGCGCAACTCACGCATACCAAAAATTATTTCCACCAAAAGGTCAACATGTGTATTTTTGTTAAAATCTCTTGGCAGACTTTACCGTTTAACAAAGGAAAAAAGCAACATTTATACATTAAAAACCCCGAAGAGTTTCTTAAGGGGTAAGGCCACTCTAGAGCTAGAAAAAAAGATCGTTTTTCAGATTTTTTTTTTGATGAATGGATACTTTTTGTATAAAAATCGTTTACATTTCTTTAACAAACATATATTTGACTACATTATGAATTCTTTTCATTAATAAATATGTGAAGTTGTGTTGTCTAACCAATGAAGATTTTTAGAAGCAGCACTAATCGGTCAAAAAGGTTGCGCAGCCACTAATTGACCTGGGACAAAAACGACAACAGATTATAAATCTGAAATATATAAGCTCTCGGACTACGTAGACGATTTTAAAAATATTGAATTTTGTAGAAATGGCACGCGATTCAAAAAAAGAGTACGATATTTAGCTAAAAATTGCATATGAATTTATTAATAAATAAAAAACCATCAACAATAAAATAAAAATCCTACGATGTTCGATAAAAAACTGTCTATTTATTGCGATAGTAAAAGATTCATGTCTTTTGATCGGCTTGTATAGGCGTCCTGTTTTCGCCCAGTTTCAAAAACACGGTTTCGAGAAAAACGCGTTTAAAGATAAAGTTGTAGTTTCTGATTGAATGCTTGCATATAGGAGCGCGCTGATAGTCGCCTAATATCTGCCCCAAAATACATCGCTAAGAACATTTTTTCGAGAATAATTTAAATTGTGACTTATGCTTTACAACTATAAGTATAATTTAAGACAAAAAAAAGTTTTCAAAGTTTTTGATTCTCTAGAGTGGCCTTACACCTTAAGGGGGTATGCCTACCTGCAAACTTTCAAAAAATTTATTTTTATTTTATTTCTCAAATTTCAAGTTGATCCGATAAAAATTGACGAAGTTATGCGAAATTCAAAAGATTCTATGTAAGTAATACTTATGACACTTGAATCTTTAGAAGCGAATATCTCAGAAATATGTTTTCAAAGTTGGTAACAGCAATTTATCAAATGCCATACATACGATTTGTCTGATTTTTGTTTTTTCATGTTCAGAACTATTTTCTTCGTTCGTGATCGTTCGGATTTCGTCTCTTATTAAAATTCGATTTTTCACAGCCGGTGAAAGACCGATTTTTAGGGTAAAAATTGATACCTTAACTTTGTAAGGCTGCCATTTTGTGAAAAAAAGAAATTTTTTTCAAAAAGAAAACCATCGAGGACCACTTTTACTTATGTTTAACAAAATCTAATTGGTATTTTTAAATTCAGAAATTTACTGCTCCAGCAGGAGCTGTCACCGTGAAAGACTTTTTAAGAAGGTCTTCTCCGAGGAGCGGCCGTTTGGAACACGAGGACCATCTTTTACAAAATTATTAATTAAGTTTTGAACTTAAGTATATGTTGAATAAATGGGTGAAAACAGATATTTTAAATTTTGATAAGTTATCTAGAAAAAAATCCCAAATATTCGCTTTTTTTGCCTTGCCGGTAGGCATACCCCTTTAATAAATAATGAATCATTTTTAGCATATTTGGGAAAAATGGCCAGAGCCACAAGTGTTTCATGGGCAATCATATTATATTTATTCTGATATAACATATTAAAATAGTTTTAATAATCGTTTTATATTATATTTTATTCCAAAGAAACATAGATTTAAAACCACTAAAACTTGATAATATTAATGTTATCTATTTTAGCTCTTAACTGCCAACTTTCAATAATTATAAATTTCTCATGTTAACTAAAATCACGGAGATGTTTTTCAATTTATATTTATAGCATTTTATTTAATATTAAAAAAAATTATATAATTCAAAAACCATTTTCGGCTTAAAGAGACATGAAACGAATTCCTGTACAAATATTTGTTTTAACCGAAGAATGTTACAGTGAGGAATGAGCACTCCAACTATTTTACACAGCGGACGACGAGCTAAACATTCAATTAACCTTTTATTGCTATCTTTATACGACGACAGCAAATCAACAATAAAACTCTACCCATGTCTGCTTGAACTTGGATTTAAATTTTGTTTACCTGGCTGATCACAATAAGATATACAACGATATGTTTGAACCCACAAGGTTTTTATTTATTAAATTGAAAATACATTTTTATTTTGAAAAACCTATTTACAAGTAAGTATTTTTGAAACCAACAGATTTGAATGGAAAACTGCTATTCAAGAAAGACGAGAAAAAATTATTTATATTGAGTGAAGACCTATCGATGAAATGTTATCCTGATATTAATGTTTTTAATTCCATCCAAGTTCGAAGTACAAAAATTCCCAGAGTTCATTAGATAAATATCTCGAGGAACAACATCGGCGCTTGGTCGAATGTTTCGGGCCTGCAGGCATGGGGCAAACCAGTCTGTGTTGCGCGCGGTCGCCAACGCACCTACGTCAACACAACAGAACAGCTCAACCATACCAAGAACAATTCACAACAGACGATTTGTTTCGCGCAGAGAGTAGTTTACTGCCGAGCTGACAGTTGTGTGCACTATTTTTGCAAAGCATTATTTAATTCACAGAAACATCATCTGTGGCGCTATGAATTCAAACTATCGTTGGTTTAACTGTATTATTGGTAAGTTTTATCTTTATTTACTTCACCTATAGCGATAAAAATGCATTATTTCATACTATTTTTCAACAAGAAATATTAACGTCATTGATTTTAAAAGCGTTTATTGGGATAAGTGTGGGAAGTTTTTCATTTTGTGTTTGTGTTTGGTGTTTTTATATTAATAAGTGATAGTTAAGTGAGGGTCATGGATCAAACGAATTTTGATAAATTTTGTACGCTACTAATGTTTCTTATCGCTTTTATTAATTTAAACACGTATGTTTATAGGAAAATCTTAACATTGCGTTTTTTCTGTTATATAGGACTTCTGCTATGTTTATTTGCGAAACACACAACTTTGGCTGCGGATGATGATGACTACGTACCGTATGAAGGACAGCGATATGATAATTTTGATTGGAACTTATTGAAGGCAAGTTATATTTATTAGATTTACATTTTGGCCCCGATCCAAAAGTTTTGTTCTTTTAATATATTACACAAAGGAGAAATTATGATTTGTATTTACTGATCAAAAATCGTATATATAAATTAGCATGTTCGAGTAACTAAAATGCCGTTTTTGTCAGACTCCTAAGGCTATTTATTATACAAGACACGTAATAGACAAATATACTTCTTCATATATTACTCGCGGCAGCAATGATACTATGAAACTTTTATATATATATATATATATATATATATATATATATATATATATATATATATATATATATATAATATATATTATATATATATATATATATATATATATATAATATATATTATATATATATATATATATATATATATATATATATATATATATAATATATATATATATATATTATATATATATATATATATATATATATATATATATATATATATATATAAATTATTAGAGTGGTATTCAAGATAGTTCACTTATTGTCCTGGATATTTAAAAAATATATGTGGAACCAAAGTTTCAAAGAGCAATCAAAAATGAATAATATCTTTTTTCAATCAATAATATTCAGTAAAAAACGCACATTATCTATATATTTAATTAATAATAGCCCTAAGCTTTGGTTAATTAAAAGAATCATACCAGAGTAAAAATGGCCTGTTTTCACGATAATTTTCTTGTCAATTATGTAAAATGTTGGTATCGTTAAAATCCGTAGAAAATTATTGAAAATTAGAACCAGTACTATCTCGATAAAAAATTTGCTTATTTATTGAGCAAGAATTAAATAGAGATATTTGTTCGTATTACACCAACAATAAATTGAGCAAGAAATGTCTTTATTTATTGTTCAATTTATTGCATCGTGTTAAACTGACATAAAATATTATATACGATAAATTTGTTCATATGAGCTATGAGTTTTTATCTCATTATGATTACATGCACGTGATTACAATGCCTCCAGCGTTATTATCTTCATTTATTTTATTGATGACGCAATTGAACTCGTACCTTAAACAAACTCTTCCTTCTCATTTCGAATTGTTAGAAAAATTGATTATTTTTATGTAAAAATTGAATATATTTATGACATGATTTAGTTCAATTTAATTCGTTGATTTTGTATCAGTCTGCCTAAAGCATAACGCGTTTTAATAAGAATTAATAATAAGAATGTCACACCCTGTCACAAACCGTTATTGAAGCAATCGATAAAGCCAAACTGTTTTATCGTCTTTGCGCGCACAGTAGTTGTATGAAAAAGACATATAAAATACACAAACATAAAATTATGACTATGCCCATCAAATGGTATGGCAGGTAACCTTTTACATTCTGTTACATCTTGCTTCATTCAAATTCATCAAACTCTTTAGACATGGTCCTCTATTCTGCTTGCTCACTACTTTTCTTTCATGCAATTCATTTATCCATTTATTCCGAAGACGACCTTATATTTTTACACCATTCACCGACGTAAATCTACCTATTCTACGTACGACATTTTCTACGATATTACACTGCTCATATAGCCACATATTACGCGATAAATCATAAACACCTAAAAAAAAATTTATTTCCTTAAGCAATCACACGTTTTTTACTTTCTTATACGCAGTAGATTTTAACAGAAATATACGTTTTGATCTTCCTTAAAACGATTCCGACTATTTTTGGAATGGCATCTGTCTGTCTGTCTGTCTGTGTGTCTGTCTGTGTATGTCTGTGTATGTCTGTCTGTGTGTGTGTGTGTGAGTGTGTGTGTCTGTCTGTGTGTGTGTGTGTGTGTGTGTGTGTGTGTGTGTGTGTGTGTGTCTGTGTGTGTATGTATGTGTATTTGAGAGCGCTCTACAGCCTAGACGGTTGTAGGTTAAATTATGAAACTTCAAACTTAAGATTTCTATATGTCTCGGTAGAAAGCCTTCTATTTTTGAAAACAATATTCAAATCGGAAGTGCGGTTTCTGCAAGTACTCAAAAATGGTTTCACTTACAGAAAAATTATTACAATAAAAATTATAGATATTAGCAACATAAATCATATCTACTGTGCCTGTCAATTGTTTAGCATAAAAACATAAAAGATTTAATTAATTTGACATTTAATATTTATTTTAAGGAATATATTTAGTGAGAAGGGGTTGAAAAGTCTGTAAAAAATTATAAATTAGAAAAATAGTGAAAATATGATATGTTCTAACTAAAATGCGTATAAGAAAGTTCAGTGCAAGCCACTGCAGATATTTTCTGTCTGGTTTACCATATGTTAACGGTGGCACAAGTACACTATTCTTCACGCAAAACCATGTGTTTATAGCAAATTCCCGCAAACTAGCCCAAAGCTCCTAAAATCTTTCAATTAGCAGACACTCTTCTCTCAATCTCGCAATCATACTATCCAAGGCTAGAGTATAAACAACTTAAATAAACAAACTGTTTAAAGCAAAATAATTGATCTTCTAAGGCTTACTCTAATTAAAATATTATTTAAAAAAAAAATACCCCTAAGCCTTAATATATTTAAGAAAAAATCTTAATACGTATTTCGAGAACTAAGCTCTCATCATCAGCAGAACTGAGAGGAATAGTCTCGACATGCTTCCACTCAGTTCTACTGATGTACGTATCTCGTATACGTATTTAGATTTTTTCTTGAATATGTTAAGGCTTAGGGGTATTTTTTAAATAATATTTTAATCAAACTGTTTAACTTACTATAGTCAATGTCCATTTACCATAGTTTTACACACCGTCCTGCATTTATCCTTTTCGAACACCATAACTTTTGATTTACCTATATTCAGATTAAGATTCATATCCTTTCCAAATGCACTAATACTTTGTATCATTCTACTCAATTGCTCTTCTGAATTACATCATCTGCATAAGCTAAGCCGGTAACAGTCAGACCAACAACAATACATCCATGTATTTATTAAGGAGTAAGGCCACTCAAAAAATTTGAAAAAAATATATTTTTTTCTTAAATGATACTTAAAACATAAGTGACAATTCAAATTATTCTCGGGAAAATGTTCTTTACGTTGTATTTTGGGGCAGATATTAGGCGACTATCAGCGCGCTCCTATATGCAAGCATTCAACCAAAAACTACAACTTTATCTTTAAATGCGTTTTTCTCGAAACCATGTTTTTAAAACTGGGTGAAAACAGTACGCCTATACAAGCCAATCAATAAACATAAATCTTTTACCATCTCAATAAATAGACAGTTTTCTATCGAATATCGTAGGATTTTGTTTTATTGTTGCTAGTTTTTTTTTTATTAACAAATTCTTATTCAATTTTAAGTTAAAAATCGTACTCTTTGTTTGAATCGAGCGTCATTTCTAAAAAAATCAATATTTTTAAATTTGGCTACGTCCGAGAGCTTATATATTGCAGATTTATAATCTGTTGTCATTTTTGTCCCAGGTCAATTAGCAGCCGCTCAACCTTTTCGCCCGATCAGTTTTACTTCTAAAAACCTTCATAGGTTAGACGACAATAGTGCTCCCAATTTCATATATTTAGTAATGAAAAAAAAAGACCTTTTTTTCTAGCTCTAGAGTGGTCTAACTCCTTAAGCAACTATGCAAAACATAATAATAAATAAATTAAATAAGTTTTTGGTTTTCAAATAAATTAAATTAATAAAACTTCACAGAATATATTCTTCAGTTCTTTTTGCACAATCTCTTTAACAGTATCAAATATCATTGTGGCATATTTTTTTATTTGGGACTTCAGACAATAGATTCATGAAACATAAACATAATAAATAGATTGATATTATTGTAATGATTAAATTTTAGTAATTAAAACAATTAAAATATCATAATTTACAGAATGCACGTTATGTCATAAACTTCCCGAAATCAGAGTGAATGCCTGTCGGTTGATACCACTAATTCAAAATCAATTATGTAAAATATACCAACCTAAATTATATCAAAGTAATAGTAAGTTTTTGTTTAAAATGGATTGTTGCAAATATTTCATATTATAATATTCTTGAAAATTATCATTCAATTCTAATAAAATTAACAAAAAATTCATTTAAATGACATTCACGACTGTACAAGCTGTCCCTTGACAACATTTTAATAATATGTCGTCAACCGTATATTTGAAGCGCCGTTTTTGTTTATTTCCGTTGACCTCTGTCGGAAAAAATATTTAGTTTGCATCAATTAACGATTGTCTTTGTTTTATGCACTGGTTTCAAATCGTAATAATAATCAAATATTAAAAATATTTAAATTTTAATTAATCAAACTTATCATGAATACTATCTATATGCAGCATTTTCCAATCTCTATTAAACATTGCCAGAATATACCACGCGTAAAAAATTAAACGTGTCTCATAAAATAGGGATTATAAATTGATAAATTATTCTAATTTTGTGTAAAATATTTGAAATTCACATATGGACATTGACATATAGTATTTTAATTTTTAAACTATCTCTCTCTTTTTGTGTGAGTGCACGCGTGTGTGTTTATTTATATATTTATATTTATATATATATATATATATATATATATATATATATATATATATATATATATATATATATATATATATATATATATATATATATATATATATATATATATATATATATATATATATATATATATATATATATGTGTGTGTGTGTGTGTGTGTGTGTGTGTGTGTGTGTGTATGTGTGTGTATGTGTGTGAATGCGTGTGTATGTGTGTGTATGTTTGTGTATGCGTGTGTATGCATGTGTATGCGTGTGTATGTGTGTGTATGTGTGTGCATGTGTGTGCATGTGTGTGTATGTGTGTGTGTGTTTGTGTGTGTGTGTGTGTAATTAATTTACGATTAATTGAACGTTTAACCTAATGGCATAACCTTTACAATATATGTTACCTATAGGTAACTTCATGATCCGTGACCTTGATATGTGCAGAAGGTCGTTGTCACCATTAATGTATGGTATGGAAACAGACAAAAATTTACAGTTTTTTTCACTCTAATGGAATAGTTCTAATAAAAATATTTGTTTATATTATGTATTTTAATATTTCGAAATCTTTTTTATATTACTAAATGTAATATTCAGTAGTCCGGCATTTTCAATAATCCGGCACTACCCCCGTTTGATATCTGCCGGATTAGTGAGACTCTACTGTACTTGCCTATAAGCATTTTGCTTTTTACTTTCTTATACGCAGTATAAGTAAGTATTGTAAACATGAAAAATTTCTAACTCGAGATTTTAACGGAAATATACGTTTTGACCTTCCCTGAATCGATTCCGACTATTTTTGGAATGACGTCCGACTGTGTGTGTGTGTGTGTCTGTGTGTGTATGTTCTCTACAGCCTAAACGGTTGAAGCTAAACTTATGAAACTTTAAATTTAAGATTGGAATATGCCTGAGGTGTGCACCTTCTATTTTTGAAAAAAATATTCAAACCGGAAGTGATTGTTTACTCTAGTCATATTTTGTGGTTTCTGCAATTACTCAAAAGTGGTTACAGTTACAGAAAAATTGCATAAACAAAAATTAAAGGTATTTATATTTAGCACAACTTTTGTTTGAACTATTTTTCCAAAAAGAGTACAGGTTTCAAAATAAATTTCTGCTTATTATATATATTGCTACATAAATCGTATCATCTGCGCCTGTCAATTTTTTAACAAAATAGACTTAAATAATTTGAAGTTTGACATTTAATATTTATTCTAAGAATTGTATTTAGTGCAAAAGCAATCTAAAGGTTAGAACAAATATTATAAATTAGAAAAATAATGAAACTACGATATGGTTTAACTCAAATGCGTATAAGAAAGTTCGGTGCATGACACTGCAGACGTTTTTTTTGATAGCTTGAATTTGCAATTATTTGTCGATTTCACCAACGTCCGTTATATTAATTTTTCAATCGAATTGATATTTTATATTTTAACAAGGAATAAGTTAATAAGTTAAATTAATATTTTAATTTATAGATATTTTCGTACCAAGTAAAAATCTCCATGGAATACAAATAAACTAATTGAAATAATCCATTTAGTTCAAAAATTTTATACAATTTTTTTCTTTTATCCAACAGGCATTGGAATCACCTGACTTGGGTAATGTCCTTATATCACCTCTAAGTGTTAAAATGGTCCTTGCTATGTTGTACGAGGGGGCTACAGGAGGTACGGAAAATGAAATTCAAGCGGTACTGCAATTACCAGTTTCCCGACAAGCGACACGAGACAGATTTAATCAGATCATTACTTCACTGCAGGTTTGTACTTTATCACGACAGTTGATCTGATAACTACATATGTTTTAATCATTTGAGAATCTTTATAATTGAACGCTTCACAATGCTTTCCAATACTTGATCAAAAATACAGCACATTACACCATCTAATTTCAATCCCACTATAATGGCACGTGAGGGTTTATTATTGCTGCAATTATTTAAAATTTGTTGCCACAACAAATAAATAGCCATGGGAACAGGTTTGTATATTCAGTTTATACACCAGGCAGCGACAAATATTAATTATATTTTTAATATTACAAACATAAATTTTATTATTTTAACATTCAGTAGCCTATAAATAATTCTAATATAGTTCTTCTTGTAGACAAGCTCGGCGGACTACACCCTAGATATGGGTTCTCGGATTTTTATGGACTCGGGTATAATGCCACAACAACGATTCGCTGCACAATTAAAAACTTTCTACGATACCACTATAACACCAGTCGAGTTCAACTATGAAAATAAAGCCCGTGAAGTGATTAATTATTGGGCAAGCAATATAACGCACGGTCGCATCACTAGCCTTGTCAACGAAGGTAAACAACCTGTTTAAATGTAGATATCACTGTTATTCTAATGCGATGTTTCAAAACCGTACATAAAATTCATGTTCTAATGGACATACACGCACATCCACATGTTTTTCGAACTGTAAACATTCTAAATTTCGCTTTTGAAACAATAAAACGATACTCTTTTGATTTACTACAGATTTTCTATTCTTCAAAATATTAATTAATATAGTTTACAGGCAATTATATTTTAAGTAAATTAAGTTTGCTTACGATTTGACGTAATAATATTTGAGAAACTAAATTCAAAACTAAATTGTTGCGTTTCGAATAAAATTCAACACTTTGTGTTATTACTACGTAATTCCAACTTGTTACAAAAAGTGGATTTCATTTTTTTTTTAGAAATATGGTCATTTAGCTGACCTTTGTTAATCCTTTGCGTTATGTTTCCTAATTTTATACTCAATTTATTTGTTTGTGGCAATGAAAAAAATTTATATTTATACCCTCGTGTAAAGTGTAACAACTTGCTCCTCGTCGGTGCAATTTGTTACAGAACAGGGGCACGTTGTTACAAAATTCATAACTTAAGCAAACAAAAAACAATGAGAAATTTATTTTTGACTAATATGCTTCGCTTATAAGCTTAACAATATTTATTGAAAGTATGAAAAAACTAAATAAAAACGATGGAAATTATAATTGTGTGATTGAGAGAAAAATATCGAAGAGTGTGTCTGATTTAATTTAATACGCATCTTTCAAAAAGATCATAATGTAATATTGATAACCTAAAGCTTTTAAAAACTGTTAACAACAACAAACAGTTAGACGCATTTGAAAGTATTAATATTTTCAAGAACAAACATCGCTTAATTAACTCTGACCTTGGTCCCATACCTAATAGTAGATTATTTGATTTTCTAGGAAGTTAGATTTAGGATGACTCAGGCAGATAGCCATTAGTTACAAAAGATTAAAACACAGCAGGTACCTTCGTTTTAGTATAAATAGATATATCTCCAAATCTGAGTTGGAGTCAACCACGAACATTAGCTTGGATAACTAGTCTCGACTTGCTCCCTCTAAGTTCTACTGATGATGAGAACTTATTTCTCGAAATACGTATTTAGATTTTTTCTTAAATATATTAAGGCATAGGGGTATTTTTTAAATAATATTTTAATTAGAGTTAGCCTTAGAAGATCAATTATTTTACTTTATCTATTAGAGTTATTAGAAATTGGTGGGTTTGTGACAAATGCGATATTGTAAAAGTTGTCATACGAAGTTGTGAGAATCAAATGAGATGGTATTGTTAAAAAAAAAAGATGAATGATGTGAGAATGTAAGGCGGAATAGTATTGAGAATGAGTTGCGAGCAAACTAAAAGAAGAGTAGGTATACAAAATTTAAATGAAGCAAAAAAGTTTTTAAAGATAGAATCGAAAGATTGTCAAAATATAAATTTTATTGCTACTCCGTTAGATGGAAATAGGTATAAATTTATGCATGTATCTCTAAGTCAAAGCCAATGTTCTCTTTTCTTCTAGTATAACTATATACATTATTGATAAGAATATTCAAACCGGAAGTGCATGCTTATTCTAGTCATCTCCGAAACGGCTGCACTTACTTGAAAATGAAAGATAATAAAATTTTACTTAAAATAGTGTCTGCGTTTTTTCATTTATGTTTCCATGGTTACGTTGATACGGAATATTATATTTTGTAAATCGCATCAAGTATGTCTGTCAAAGTTGAACTTATAACCAAACCAAATATTTTTATTTATACATTTTTTAATATTTTACTGAACTACGAAACGCGTTTTCATTAAATATATTTTTGGCAATCGATGTCAAACATGAAATCATAATTTAATGGAGTCTATTTTGTTTTCCTGTTTAAATATATACTGGGTGCTTTCCAACTAGGTACAAAGTTAATACTGTGTAACACAGTGTATGATAACATGCGTTCCAACAACGCCAGAGTAAGACTCAACTCGACTCTGCCATACACAGCTAAAATGCAGTCTGGTACTGTATTAGTTATTCGCATACCATCTATTACAAAATTTATATGTGTGGTATTACTGCGTCCCGCGTAATTTACAACATAATCATATTGTACTTGAGCATTTTTGGCTTTGATTGATATGTTAAATATTTAATTAAATTGCACACTTCGAATTAGATTAATATAATTCATGATTAATAGTTTTTTATTGAATTTGTCAGGATCTAGGGATAAATGACTTGCGCGCACTCTATTGGGTAGAGTACGTAGCTCCTAAAGTATTCCAACTAGCAATCGAAACAGTGTTTGGGAATGTCTGATGGTGGGTTTATACAGAAAAAATTAACGCTACATTTAACATTAACGCTACATTTAACGCTGCATTTTACTAACAAGAAAAACTGGCGTTTATACAGCCTAAGCTAACAAAATTAACGCATGCGCATACTGGTTTCCGTGTTTGACATTTGCAAGTGTCAACTTGTTTTTTGAGGCTATATTTTTATGATTTGCGAAAACAATTTTCCTTTTGCGATACATATAGTAGTTTCCATTTCTTTTAAATAAAAATGGATTCGGAACATGATTACAGAGAACATTTGGCTAGTTATTTTGGTTCAGTACCATGGCAAAAATCTCTTATCGAAAAAGGTTCTATGCCGAAAGACTATTAAATTAAAATGATTTTGTATTTTAGTTATATTATTTCGGTTCAATACATTATTATAGTTGATTTAGAAGTTATTTCAACTTATGTTAACCTCAGTACCTACCAAACTCGTATATAACAAATGTGAATTGTGTTTGCGGAAAATAGGAAAAGAAACTGGAAGTATTTTTAAATAAAACAATATAATAAAAAGTATTTAACTAATATATTTATATAATCTACTCGCTGTCCAACCCAAAAACTATATGCATATTCTTCTTTTGCCTACGTTTCTTCGCGGTTGGCGACATATTTTTCATTAATACGCCAACGCTTTTCCCAAATATGTCGGGGTCCTCTTCGGTCCTTTTGGCACTATAGTATTCTGCCCACGATAGACATGCACCTTCGATGCTTGCATCTGCAGATGACTCGAACAGTTTATTCCTCTCAGTCGCTTAGTGAGACCGCAAAGTCACCCACCGGGATTCACACTCTGGAACTAGAATATATTTAAAATTACAACATCGTCCAATTTTAAAATATAGTTGCATATTACATACCTTTTAGCCCCATGACTTCGGAAACACTTCTCCATGTATTTTCTTTACTAGTTTTATTGCGGAAGCCTACACTTCGCTTATCATATCAATATAGCGTATTTTTCGACACTATCAATCAATTCACCGTCCATTATGTTAAAATAACAATAATAAACAACAATATAGCAGGTAAACAAATGCGAATGACAACACATGTGCACCCGGTCACGCTTGCGCAGATGCGTTTTTCAAACTGAACTGTTCTTAGGCAAAGAAAGAACGAGGTTTTGTTCATCTCTCTTAGTAAGAAAGATAAAAATTGGCCAACTTGTTAGCTTAGCGTTAAAAAGAAATGTAGTCTTAAATTCTGTATAAACGGCAACATTGGTTAGCATGGTGTTTATCTTTTTCTTAGCCTTAAATGTAGCGCTAATGTTAAATGTAGCGTTAATTTTTTCTGTATAAACCCGGCATGACTTTGTTTGACATAGTTCCCTTGCTGGAATTTGCCATAACTACATACACACTATATAAAAAAAAATCTTAAACAAAAGTTATAAGAAATATTTAAATCTTTTATTTATTACAATCCAGCCGTTTCGGAGATATTGTAATAACGTCAAAAATTATCAGAGTAGAAATGTACTTCTGGTTTCAAGTTTCATTTAAAAAATAAAAGGTTTTCTTGCGAGTCATATACAAATCTTACGTTTATAGTTTCATAATCATTGCTATCAATAATAATTTTCGTACTAAATTAAAATTATATAAAAAAAAAAGATTTTCAACGTTGCTCTATGTAAAATAAAAACACAAATAATTAATCTTGTTTTACATATTTACTATATTAACACAATTGGCACATAATTAAGTTGAAATATATAATTTTTCACACGTGTGTTCACTATAAGGTTGCGATATCAGAGACAATGTATTCGCTGTTCTATACTTAATGTAAAATTCAATAATTACAATATTGTCAATAGTAGAAGCAAAACGTTTGAACTAAATGAAATTAGAATATTTTATTTTAATTTACTTATTATTATATGAGATTTATTCTAACTATAAATCTTACGATTTCGTTTCTGTAATAGTTACACTGGCCAAAGTATATAATAGACAAACATAATAACAATGTTTCTTTTATTTTAGGAGACCTACAGGATGCTACGTTGATTCTAGCCAATGCTATCTATTTCAAAGGATTATGGCGGACACCATTCCCGCGTAATCAAACATCTCCTGGTGGCTTCTATAAGAAACCCACGCAAATTGTTACCGTTCCATTCATGTCAAACTTCGGACGGTATTATTATTCGGAATCTAGCGAACTTGATGCAAAAATTCTTCGACTACCATATAAGGTATGAATCTGTCGTTTATATAAATAAATTTCATATTAAAAAAATTACATATTTAGTACCTATATAATGCGAAAAATAAAACAGAATATTCTAATACAGAATAGTTTGTGCCTGAAGTTACTAAATGAAATATAAACATATGCACAATATTTATATTGGTTCACTTTTAAACAATATTTTTTATAAATAATTAGGAATCAAAATATCGTAGTTATCAAAATTCACATAATCTCAGAAAGAAAATATAAAATTTTCTCCGCTTCATCAACTAGAACGTGATCATGTTCAGACCCATGAGCGTATTGTATTTAATATACTTATATTAAAACTTAAATTATCAGTTTTGTTTTAAATAGTTTCTGGTAAATTTTCTGGTAAAATTTTATGTATGTTTTTATAGAACAGAGTAAGAGTTTCCCAAGTGTGTTACACAAGGTCCTCGAATTTTGTTCAAAATTCATATTTAGGTAGATCTAATGAATACAAATTAGGTTCTGAAAATATTTTGGAAAATAAATATTTTATTTTTAAGTTATAAGCGATTGAACTTTTTTGAGTTAATCAATTAAATAATTAATATCTCAGATAATAGTTAATAGAAATTCATGCAATTTTGGTAAAATATAGCTGATAAATAGAACTATCTAAATATATTTAAAAAAAATTATTTACATTTCATTTATATATGAACAATTAAGTTTTTAATAAACAAATAATTTTTTTTCATGTTCTCCATGTGCTACATGAATTTTAATTTGAGTGACTAGATATATACTAGACGACAGCTTCCCAGTCTATGATTGGTCGCCGCCATAGTTTGTAAATTTTTCCGGCCCGACATAGTAACCGAGTTATAGTGGCTTTTGGGAGTCACTAGCGTCTAGGCGCAAAGAAACAACCGCGCGCGCTGTACCTCTAAATCAAGTGTTTGGGGTTCAAGGGATTTGATATAAACGAATATGATAAGAAGTTTACTGATATCGAGAAACAAATTAGTATTTACAATTTAATAATTACTTATAAACAATAAGATTTTGTATATATTCTATATTTAAAGTGAATTAGCTTAGCTAATATGTATAATACATTTAATTGTTATTACAATGGTGTACTTGTGCCATCTTTGATGTGGGGTAGTGAATGTTGGGTTTGGCAAACCATGCATAAAAAACGTGTGACTGCTGTGGTAATGAAAAATTTGAGAAGTATTTGTGGTATATCGAGGTGAGACAGAAAGCGATATACGTGGGTGTATGAGCAGTGCGATGTCGTAAAAAATGTCGTACGCAGAATAGATGCGAGTATAATGAGTTGGTATGGCCATATCGAAAGAATGTCGAATGAAAAATTAACAAAAAAGATTTATGTGGGAGAGATGAATGGTGTGAGAATGCGAGGTCGTCCTAGGAGTAAATGGATAAACATTATTGAGAATGAACTACGTGAAAGACAAGTTGCGAACAAGAGGACATGTATGAATAATTTAATGAGTTTGAATGAAGCGAAAGAAGTGCGTATGGATAGAGTTGAATGGCGCAAGATTGTAAAGATGTGAAAAATGTTAAGGATTTTCTACCACCCCATTTGATGGGATGTGATGATACGTATGTATGTTATTCTAATAATTTATAATACATTTAATTGTTATAATTTTACAACAATTAAATGTATCATATTACATATTAAGTAAACTAATTCATTTTAAATTTAGAATACATACTAACTCTTATTGTTTATAATTAATATTAAATTGTAATTGTTAATTTATTTGTTGATATCAGTAAACTACTTATCATATTCGTTTAAATCACGTTCTTTGAACCCCAAACAACTGAATTAGATGTACAGCGCGCGCGATAGTTTCCCTTAGATAGAGTGTGTTATATGGAGCGCGCGCCTCATATTTTCTTATACTCTTTAAATCTAAAGGACCAGATAAGATAATAGCACCCCGTATTTTTTATGTTATTCCTCAATAAATTCTGCGTATTTTATTCCGCGACAACATATGTCTATCTGTTGAATCCCGCGCGTTTGCACAGGGCGAGTGAGTGTGACGCCATCCTGCGGAGTCAACTCGATTTGGCCTGATCCACCTCAAGAGCTGAGCAAAGTGGGTTCATCTCCCCACTAATAAAAGGTGCCAACTGAACCAAGTGGTAGTTCCCTGTTAAATTATCACCAACTCAATGTAACAAATGACATTTAATGTATTCTTCTCAATAAACCAATGTTAATGTGAATTAACGTGTTCGCTGATAATTTCTTGCACAATCCTCATAATCCTAACAGGTTATGGGCCCAGACCGCGAGTAAAAAAAATTGTCACGTAGCAGATTGTTCGCGAAAGTTCTGTGAGGTTATATACCGGTATCGAAAATGAACGCGGCCGCCGTAGCGAGAATCGAGTTTCTCAGTAAAGGGAACTATGACACATGGAAGCTTCAGATGAAAGCGATTCTAATTCGGAACGATCTTTGGACGTACGTGAATGGGTTATCGGTTAAACCCGAGCCTGGTGCAAACAACGCGAACGAAGTTGCAAGTTGGGAGAGAGGCGACGCGAAGGCATTGTCGGACATTATCCTTTCCATAAAACTGTGAATCGGCGCGCGCAATGTGGGTTAAACTTGAAAGCGTGTATCAATCGACAGGACCCGCGCGAAAAGCGACTCTTCTGAAGAAATTAACGCTGCAAAAAATGGCCGACAACGATGACGTGCGAGATCATTTGAACGATTTCTTCGATACAGTCGATAAGCTAGCAGATATGGAAGTAGAAATCAATCCGGATTTATTAAGTGTAATGTTGCTTTACAGCTTGCCCGGAAAATTCGAGAACTTTCGATGCGCGATAGAATCACGTGATGCCCTTCCGACGCCTGATGCATTGCGCATAAAAATCGTGGAAGAGTGTGATGCGCGAAAGAAGGACGTGAAAGGCGACTCGTCGAACGCCATGTTTGTCAAGAAGTACGGTGGTAACGGAAATCGTAAATACAAACAAGATCCAAAAAGTAACGACGCAAGTAGAAATACGGAGCGTAACGGCTCAAAGGCCACCATTATTTGTTACAAATGCAAGAAGCTAGGACACAAAGCCGCGGAATGCAGACAGAAAAAGGGCAATAGTCAACAGGACGCGAACCGCGCAGAAGACGTTTGTTTGAGAACGGCAATCGACACACGCGATAGGGGGCGCGAATGGTGTCTCGATAGCGGCGCGACATCGCACCTTTGCCACCAGTACGACATTTTTCATTCGATAAATAACAAAGATCATGGCGTCTTGCATCTGGCAAGCAACGCAACTACTGCGATTTCTGGTGTAGGAACAGTCAAATTCAAAACGGATATCGCAGGTCGCGCAAAGATAGTCACACTTGAAGAAACTTTGCACGTTCCAGACCTCAGATCTAACCTTTTATCGGTGAGCAAAATCACAGATCGTGGGTATGAGGTGGTTTTCAGAAAAAACGACGCTTTGATTTTCGACTCAGACGGAGATTTTACTTTAAGGGCACAGCGAGTCGGTAATTTGTATTACATGCCCGAGAGCTTAAGGAACGACGCGCCCTCAGCGTCGGTGGCAAAAAAAGCGAGCTTTGATCTGTGGCATAAACGAATGGCTCATTTAAATGTGAAGGATATGTCAATCGCGATACGGAACGGAACAGTAGAGGGAGTAATTTGCGATGATCTCGTTAGCGATGCGAAATGCAATGCCTGTTTGCGCGGAAAAATGACTCAAAATCCGTTTCCAAAATCACACCGACGTTCCGAAATCCTCGACATAGTCCATACCGATGTTTGCGGGCCTATGCGAACCGAATCTCTCGCGCATTCCAAGTATTTTGTTACTTTCATTGACGATGAAGGTTAGATTCATAAGATCAAAGTCAGACGTTTCTCAGACAACTTCTCACTTTATCAACATGGTCCAAAATCAACGAGGAGCCAACGTGAAGAGTATTCAATCGGACAACGGGAAGGAATACGTCAACACGGAGCTGGATCACATCCTGAAGATTCATGGAATAACCCGAAGACTAACGATTCCTCACACACCCGAGCAGAATGGCATAGCGGAACGCAAGAACAGGTCACTTTTGGATACCGCTAGGTGTATCCTGATGGAATCCGGACTGCCTGATTATTTTTGGGCCGAAGCCGTCAACACGGCAAACCACGTTCGGAACCGTTCTCCATCCAGTAGTCTGGGGGGACAAACTCCATTTGAGGTGTGGACTGGCCGAAAACCAGACATCAGTCATTTTCGTGTGTTCGGGAGCGAAGTGATTTACCTTGATCGCAATTCTGGAAAAGGTAAATTCGATCCTCGCGGACGGAGCGGAATCTTCGTGGGTTACGCGGAGGAACAAAAAGGTTATCGTATCTGGTCGCCAGAGCTGAAGAAAGTGATCATCAGCCGGGATGTCGAATTCGTCAAAGAAAACGTGAAGGGATCAAAAGACTGCATTGATTTTGGTCCCGAAAGCAACTCTGAAGAGGACGAGGTGCTCGATAACTCTTTGGAGAACGATCACGTGGACTGGTATCCATTTTCCGAGGAAGAAAACGGCAAAGATCCAATCGACGATTCGGGCGACGCTATAGATGACCACAATGCAGGGACAAACCATGCACCCGGTAAGAGGGGCCGCGGTCGACCAAGACTGGACAGAGCAGGCGGACGAGGCAGACCACGCAAAGTTTATCAGCAAGCTGCCATAGCTGAAATCAACCAAGCATTTTTGACCGAGGTTCCGATGAAAAATGCCATGTCTGGCCTCGATACGGATGAGTGGCTTCGCGCAATCGACGATGAAGTTAGATCGATCATCGACAACGATACTTGGATAATGGTCAGTCGTCCTAAAGATGGCAGAGTCATCGGTAGTCGAATGGTCCTTCGGCACAAACTCAAGCCTGACGGGACGTTGGAGAGGAGAAAGGCTAGGCTGGTGGCCCAAGGGTTCACTCAGCGACCGGGGGTCGACTACACAGAAACTTTCGCTCCCGTGGCGCGCATTGGTTCGATCAGGTTGATGGCTTCTCTGGCTGCCAGATTCAACTGGGGGATCAAGCAGTTTGACGTCGCATCGGCCTACCTAAACGGTGACCTCGAAGAAGTCGTTCTTATGGAACCTCCAAAAGACCTCGACGAGATCTTGGAGCGAATCGCGAAACGTGAAAAGTCAAGTAGGATTGGATTGAAAGCCAAGCAAATGCTGTCAAAAGTTCGAAAGGAAAACCAGGTCTGTCATTTGAAGAAGTCGTTGTACAGGCTAAAGCAGGCTGGGAGACAGTGGCATTCAAAACTTGACCGCAGTCCTGAGGAGCTACGGGGCTGTCCCAACCAACTCGGATGATTGGAACCTACGTGGATGACTTCTTAGTTGAAGCACTTCGACATGAAGAACTTGGGAGACGTTGACTATTGTCTCGGAATTGAGTTCTCAAGAAGTGAGGGCCACTTAAGCATGCACCAACGTGGTTACGTGTGCGAGTTACTGAATCGCTTTGGTATGGTAGACTGTAACCCCGTGTCTACGCCAGTAGCTGCCGGCCTTAAGCTGACGAAAAATGATTCGCCAAGCCAACAAGATGCAAGTCTTCCGTACCGCCAACTCGTCGGTGCTTTGACGTACTTGGCCACAACAACTCGACCGGACATCAGCTTTGCGGTTAGTTATCTGGGACAGTTCAACAATTGCTTCGGTCAAGAACACTGGAAAGCAGCGAAGCACGTGTTACGTTATTTGAAGGGAACGATGGATCTGGGACTAGTTTTCGGATCGAGTCCTGATCCGATGACTGTCTTCGTTGATGCAGATTGGGGTAATGATATCATCGATAGAAGATCCTACACGTGTTTTATTTTTCTGTTCAACGGTTCTCCTGTGTCGTGGGACGCAAGAAAACAAAAGACTATAGCTTTGTCCAGTACAGAAGCCGAGTATATGGCTCTATCAGACTGTGCCAAGAAGTGCACTTATCTTCGTACCTTCCTGGAGGAATTGGGTTTTGAAGATTTGGCTGACATGACGATTCACTGTGACAACCGGAGCGCCATCAAACTTGCCGAGAATCCTGTGTTCCACGGACGGAGTAAACACATCGGCATACGTCATCACTACGTCCGAGACACCTTGAAAACCGGACAATTGACGATCATTCACACCTCGACAGAAGATCAAGTAGCAGACATGCTGACAAAAGGGTTGTCTCGTTCCAAGCACGAATGGTGTGTGCTAACTTCCGGAATGAGACCCCCCCGTTCTTCTAGCACAGAAGACGACCACTAACTCGAGGGGAGGTGTTGAATCCCGCGCGTTTGCACAGGGCGAGTGAGTGTGACGCCATCCTGCGGAGTCAACTCGATTTGGCCTGATCCACCTCAAGAGCTGAGCAAAGTGGGTTCATCTCCCCACTAATAAAAGGTGCCAACTGAACCAAGTGGTAGTTCCCTGTTAAATTATCACCAACTCAATGTAACAAATGACATTTAATGTATTCTTCTCAATAAACCAATGTTAATGTGAATTAACGTGTTCGCTGATAATTTCTTGCACAATCCTCATAATCCTAACAGGTTATGGGCCCAGACCGCGAGTAAAAAAAATTGTCACGTAGCAGATTGTTCGCGAAAGTTCTGTGAGGTTATATACCGGTATCGAAAATGAACGCGGCCGCCGTAGCGAGAATCGAGTTTCTCAGTAAAGGGAACTATGACACATGGAAGCTTCAGATGAAAGCGATTCTAATTCGGAACGATCTTTGGACGTACGTGAATGGGTTATCGGTTAAACCCGAGCCTGGTGCAAACAACGCGAACGAAGTTGCAAGTTGGGAGAGAGGCGACGCGAAGGCAATGTCGGACATTATCCTTTCCATTAGTCCATTAATCCTAACACTATCTTTTATAGAAACATTTATACAAAATTCCAAACATTTCCGGGGCTAATATAACACATTTCTAAATACTCACTGTTTGTTTTATTCCGCGTATACATTTATAATTTAAAGAAAAAATTATATAAAATTCCTATCGTTTCGCGGATAAATAACAATAATAATTTTATAGTGTAACATTTTTCTATAAAAGAATTTTGTTTCTACACATAAATTCGTTACCATATCATATATTTATTTTCAATAATTAGGATTACTACTGTACATTGATATGTTATTAGATATTAAGTTTCACTGTTTGCTTGATTGTTCATATTAAAACATTATTTTGTTTTTAAAGAAATACTGTGAAGGGATGTGTATCCCTTCTGATTAATGTAATTTATGGTACAAACTATGGCGGCGACCAATCACAGGCTGCGAACTTGCGCTCTATGCTTTGGATAGGGACTACTCGTCGATTGTCCACACTCTTATATATCTAGTCACTCTAAGGGAAACTAGAGTGGGGTGTGGACAATCGACGAGTAGTCCCTATCCAAAGCATAGAGCGCAGGTTCCCCGCCTGTGATTGGTCGCCGCCATAGTTTGTCAAAATGTTCAAATGAAATGCATTGCGTTATATGGAGTGTGCGGCTCATATTTTCTTATACTCTTTAAATCTAAAGGACCAGATAAGATAATTGCACACCTTCTTTTTTATGTTATTCCTGAATAAATTCTAAAAAATCTTGTGACTCCCGAGAGTCACTATAACTTGGTTACTAATTACGGGCTGGAAAATTTTATTTTACCATTTTAAAGAGGTAGTCTTTTACAATCTCGTAAATTAAAATTCATGTAGCACATGGAGAGCATGAAAAAATAAATTTGTTTATTAAAAACTTAATTTTTCACATATAAATTAAACGTAAATTAATTTTTTTAAATATATTTAAATAGGTCTATTTATCAGCTATATTTTAACAAAATTGCATGTATTAATTAATTAATTAACTACTATCTGAGATATTAATTCTTGAATTGTTGAAGCTCTTACACGGTGAAATTTGTTATACATGATAATAAAATAAAACACTTGGTTAATAATTTCACAAAATATTTATTCATAGAATACTCAAGTTTCACTATACAATAGCATCATCAGTTCTATACTAAACTTAAAATTAACCAAACAGTTTATATAATCTAACCTAGGTGTAAGGTGGGGAAAGTCGGTTAATTGATTAACTCAAAAAAAATCAATAGCTTGTAACTTAAAAATGAAATTTTTTTTTCCAAAAAATTTTCAGAACCCAATTTGTATTCATTAGATCTACCTAACTATGAATTTTGAAAAAGTCCGAGGACTGTGTAAATCAGTAACACTTGGGAAACTAACTCAACGGTAAGTTATTCTTTGTTTGCAATTATAATTGATGTAAATGAATAATTTATCTTTGTCATCTAAATCATCTTCCTAGTGACCCATGGGTAGCACTTATTCAGATTTTAAATTGATAATAATCAAAATAGTAGTTACTTATTTCTAATTGAATTAAATTATGAATTGTAAGTACAATCAATGTGTCCTCTATACAATAGAGTGCTATATATAAAAAATTATAATTATTTGAAATTATTATCTTTATTTAGATTTTTAATTTAAATTTTAAACGAATGTATTTGTGAAATACCATTATAGGCTTTTTTTCTAGTATGTTATTAGTCCTATAGAATTTCTATCCCTAGTGTATTATCTAATAATTATTTAGTGAGCAGTATTAATTCCACAGGTTTACAAAAACAAAACAGATCCTGCCTATTTGAACCCGCCCTAAACCTGTTGCGTCGGCCCTGAATTAAAGAGTTAGGCTACCCTAGAGGCGAAAAAAATAGGCAAGTTTTGTGAATTTTTTCCAGCCTAACTATACAATGGATCAAAATTTAGAAATAAGCAATTTATTGTATACATATTGAGCAATGCTTTTAATATTTTTTACGAGTTCTGAGGAAAAAAAATGGCTGCTTCCTAGCATTTTCCCAGTGACGCCTTTTTTTTAGTGTTTTGCGGCCGGACCAGTATCTCCAGCATTTTTAAAATTAGAATCATGAACTAAACAAATTTCGATTTTATATACAAACAGCTAGAGAAGTACGTAGGATTTTTTTCTTATATTGATTTTTGCAAATATGGCGTGCTTTTAAAAAAAACTGTAGAAAATCGCTAAAAATTCGCCCAAAAATTGCTAATAACAATTGAACCGTGCAACATAAAAATAAATTCTACGTACTTCCACGAAGAAAGTAGTTTTGAATATACTTTTAAAATTTCAGGTTAATCGGTAAAGATTTGTCCAAGTTATCGGTCCGGCCAACTTGAAAAATGTTGTTTCGAGAAAAACGCGTTTAAGTTTAAGTTTTAAGTAATAAAACTGTAACGATATTGCGCTCGCATTGGGCAGCGGGAGGACTAGGGCTTTTTTCGAAATTCAGGCTCTTTTAGAGTTTTCCGAAACATAAAACGGATTCAGTTTCAGGGCGTGATAATACATAAGGATTACACAGTCTTGTCAAATAGGCAGGACCTTTTTTTGTAAACCAGTGTTATCAAAGAATTAATACACATTCAGATTTATTTGTCAGTTCCTTTTTATGAGCAATAACTATAAAGTACAGTGAGCGCAAAAAGTATTCGTACAGGTTAAGTTTTCAAAATAAAACTACATTTAAAGAAAAACTATTGAAGATAGATCAAAAATAAATATATGTGGAGTTATATGGAGTCATATGTTTATTCAATTTACCAAAATGATTCATCAAAAATAATATAAATGTGGAAATAAAAATTACAAACCAATATCACTATCCAAATTTACGCGCAAAAAGTATTCGTACATGTAACAAATTGTTATAATATTTTCAATTTCACTCAAATAACCTATATTTTTTTGGATATCTATTGGCTCTAATAATAGTTAGGAGTCTGTTTGGTATTAAATTTACCAAATACCTTAAAACATATTGAAATGCTATCCCATTCTTCATGGTGCTCAATTTTCAAATAGTTTTTATTAGAAATTAACCGTTTTCTTATTTCTTTTTCATCTTAAGTCCATAAATGCTCATTTTTATTAATGTCTGATGATTCGGAAGGCATTTGCGATAGCTTGGTGTATTAAAAAGGATACACAATCTGGAGTACCAAGCGCTATGTTTTGGATCATTGTCTTGCATGAATATGACATTTCTCTTGGCTCCCATTTTCTCCTTGCTAAGAATGAAATATTCTTTTAAGATGATGATATAGACTATATGATCCATAATTCCATCAATTGAGTGTAGTTTTCCAATACCAGCAACACCCATACATCCCCAGACAAGTACATATCCGCCACCGTGTTTTACTAACCGAAGTAAGCTTATTTTGTCAAATTCTGTTTGTGTTTTTCTCTTTAAGTGCCCCTACCATCCGAACCAAAATTATTGTTTTTTGAGTCATAAGGATATATAACTTTATTCTAGAGCTCGATTGTCATTTAATGAAGTCTTTAACAAACGTCAATCGCTTCTTTCAATTAACTTCGTAATCTCTATATTTTCTTCGAGCAAATCGACCATAATACCCAGTATATCGTAGTACATTTCGGATAGTACACGGACACAAATATATTTCAGTAGTAATTTACAGTTCTTCAGTAAATTTTGCTGCACTAATTTATGGAATTTCTTTAATTTTCCTTACAGTTTTCCGACGATCAAGGCAACTGACTCTGGTGACCGGGCCACTTCTGTCTTTATTATTCGATGTTTTGGTTTCACGAAAGCTATTATCTCTATTTTACACTGTGTAATACGGTCTATGTATGATACTCGAAATCTTTCTCAATGATATGCACTAATTATGCAATGAAATAGTAAATTTTCTTTCGGTTTAACTAGTTTCTTTGCTTTGACTTATATTGCACAGATAATTGGTAAATGACTTTGGTTTGTGGAAAATTTCATATAACATGTTCGGGGAGGTCCCATGTTATTCGTGCCATTCGGCGAGAGTCTATCAAATAACTAATGCTGAAACAAAAACATCTGCAGTGTCATGCACCGAACTTTCTTATACGCATATGGGTTAAACCACATCGTAGTTTCATTATTTATCTAATTTATAATATTTGTTTTAACCTTTAGATTGGTTTTACACTAAATATATTTCTTTGAATAAATATTAAATGTCAAACTTCAAATTATTTAAGTCTATTTTGTTAAACAATTGACAGGCGCAGATGATACGATTTATGTAAAAATATATATAATAAGCAGAAATTTATTTTGAAACCAGTACCCTTTTTGGAAAAAATATTCAGACAAAAGTTGTGCTAAATATAAATACCTTTAATTTTTGTTAATACAATTTTTCTGTAACAGTAACTCTTTTTTAATTAATTGCAAAAACTGCAAAAAATTATTAGAGTAAACAGGCACTTCCGCTTAGAATATTTTTTTCAAAAATAGGAGGTGCACACTCCAGGCATATACAAATCTTAAGTTTAAAGTATCATAATTTTAGCTTCAACCGTTTAGGCTGTAGAGAACACACACACAGACACACACACACACACACATACACACACACACACACACAGACGGACGTCATTCCAAAAATAATCAGAATCGATTCAGGGAAGGTCAAAACGTATATTTCCGTTGAAATCTCGAGTTCGAAAGTTTTCATGATTACAATACTTACTTATACTGCGTATAAGAAAGTAAAAACTAAAGTGTACGAATACTTTTTTATAATTTAATTTTTGTTGATTATTTTATGTATATTGAATGTGTTTATCCATGATACTCTACATATTTTTATATTTTAGTTACCTTCAATTGTTTTCCTGTGAAAGTAGTTTCTTTGTGAAAATTTTAACTGTACGAATACTTATTGCGCTCACTGTATATACATATGCGTTACTTGACCTTACAATAAAAAAGCTGTCGTGTCTGACACTGAACTTTCTTATACGCATTTTGGTTAGAACATTAGAATTTTAAAATCTTTCAAAATTTTGAGAATGTGAGAGTCTATTTTGCTTTTTATGTTGAACAATTGACAAGCATAGGTAATACGATATATGTAAAATAAATAATGTATAAACAAATTTCAAAAGCCATTTTTTGAAACCGTACCTTTTTAAAAAAATATTTTCAAATAAAAATCATGCGTAATATCAATATCTCTTATTTTAATTCTAACTGATTTTGCTGTAAGTACTACCGTTTTCGAGTTATAGTGAAATTGCAAAAAATGACAAGAGCAAACATGCACTTCTGGTTGGAATTTTCCTTTCAAAAATAAGTGGTTTTCTTGGCTTAGGCTGTATAACGCATACATACACACAGACACACACACACGTCATTCCAAAAATAGTCAGGCTTGATTCAGGGAAGGTCAATAGATATATTTCCGTTAAAATTTCGGGACCGAAATTTTTCATGACTACAATACTGCGTATAAGAAAGTAAAATGTTAAATATTAATGGATATATAAATGACTTGAAATTTATAATATTTTTAATTTCTTTGTTATTTTAATCACAAATGTTAAAATTGTTTGACTGTTTTTTGGGTTTTTTTGTTAACCGCAGTTTCCGACGGAAATTAGTGCGTCATATTAAAGTTGCGATATTCGAATAAAATATCTGAAGTGTGTAGCACTGGCCTAACTTATATGGCGAGGGTGTATTTTGTTTAGAAAAAAAAAAATAAAGCATAAAATATAAGACAATATAAATACTCATTATGCTGTATTGGAAATTATTATTGCCAAACTTTTCTTAGTATTCAGATGCACTTGAATCACAATAAAAAATGTATAGATAAAATATTTTACTTAATTGTGAAACGTATTTTACTAAATATATTAGTGGAAATTGATGGCAAATTACATATTTCAATTTATTTGAGTTTATTTTGTTTTCCTGCGTTTTCAAGCGTAATTATTACGATGTGTAAAATTTAATTTCTCATTATAAGGCAATATAAATTGGAAAATTTTCAATTTCAAATTTATGCCAAATATTAATATCTTTCATATTAAATACTATTTTATTTGCTATAAGTACAAAATTATAACCATAAATTAATTAAAATAATAATTTTTAAAATAAATATAAAATTTTACTAAATTAAATTTTTTTGTGAAGTTTTGCGTAATATATATTACATTTTTATGTATATCTTTTATAATACCCAAGATAAAAATATAGATGTCTTAAAATGATAACTATACATTGTTGGTTTGATATAATTTTTAAAATAATAATTGTAGTACAACTATTATTAATTTTTACAGAAATATTTACTTTCTATAATACTTTTCGTTCTTCTATCCTGGAAAATTTTTTTTCGTAAATGTAGATTTAATAACAGCTACATATATAATATAATTACTTTTTTTGTTCTTATTTTTGTTTCTTCTAAATAGGGTAATCATTTTTCCATGTTTATCGTTTTGCCAAATTCTAAATCCGGTCTAAGTACTCTCATCAAAGATATGAATCCAAGTATTTTAAAACGACATTTATGGTTAATGGATGTTCATAATGTGCATGTCCATCTACCGAAATTTTCGTTTGAATTTAACTCTAAACTTAGCGCGATTCTACAAAAGGTGACTCCAAAATTCCAACACTTAAAATAAAGACTAAACATTTTTTATTTATTAGCTTGGATTAAACCACATTTTCCAAAATACAGCTAGTTTGCCAGGGATAGCTAGAGGTCAAGGTGTTTCTAAAAAACTTATGGTAACAAATATTTTACAAAAAGCCGGCATCGACATCAACGAAGAGGGCAGCACAGTTTGGGCGGCAACAGGTATGTTTTCACTAATAGTACATTACAATATTAGCTTCCAAGATTCTGTTGTATTACATAAAAAATCTAATGCTGAAAATTATATATAAATAATATTAGTCAAAATATTATAATAATTACCTAGTAATTATCAAGAAAGATTGTAAATTATGTTGATTGAGACAAAGCAATAATTTATAATTTTTTCCTTGAATTTGTCGAAGGTTACAGGAAGTTAAAATATCATTTTTGTATAAATTTAAATTTTAAAAAACTAAAACGAATATTAAGTACAAAGTATTCGCAATGGCTTGCACAGAACTTTCTTATTCGTATTTCGTTTTGATAAGAGGGATATTCAAATACATATTTTTATTATTTTACTAACCGTTGAAATACATTTTCGCTATATATATATATATATATATATATATATATATATATATATATATATATATATATATATATATATATATATATATATATATATATATATGTATATGTATATATATATATATATATGTATATATATGTATATATATATATATATATATATATGTATGTATATGTATATATATATATATATATATATATATATATATATATATATATATATATATATATATATATATATGTATATATATATATATATATATATATATATATATATATATATATATATATATATATATATATGTATATATATATATATATATATATATATATATATATATATATATATATATATATATAAATTTAATTGATAGCGCTGTTGGCTCTCGTTGAAACATGTTGAATAAAATAATAATAAAACACTTGTTGAGTTTCAATAGGTATATTTAAAATATTTATACGTATTTCGGCTTATAAGGCCATCATCAGAATATGAATACAAGATACATTCAAGATAGTACAATATATATAGTAATTACCGTGTTCAGGTGTACAAATGAGTGGGGTGACAGAGTTACCAAGAAACCAAGGACTCCAGTACTCACCAAACACCAAGGTCAAAAAATTGCAATTTCAAAATTTAGCTTTAGACACAGAGGTAGCCCTACATTTTAACCAGGCATCAGATACTATAATTAAAGCGAATTGTGCTTCAATCATCCAGAAAGATTTCTATTCATACAAATTCCCTAAACAATCCTCAAACAAACAAGAGTTTTCGTTAATTAATCCAATTAAAAACAAAATCGGCAACCATAATCTAATTCTCTGCAAGGCCGACAAAGGCAACACCATCGCAATTCTCGACAAATCCGATTACATATCTAAAGTCAATAGTTTTATTCTCGACAACAAACTCACTAGTATCAACCCAGACCCAACCAACAAATATCAAAAACTAATTGTTAAAACGATTAAACAATGTTCTACGGTTCTGAAACCACAAGATCATTACAGACTCATATCCATGAACCCAAGTGCACCAATTTTCTTGGGCCTACCAAAATTACACAAGCAAGGTTTTCCCATAAGACCGGTAGTTTCATACACAAACGCACCCGCATACAAACTATGTAAAAAACTAAACTCCATGCTACCCGATTATATAGATTTCAAACCAAAACATACAGTTAAAAATAGTATAGATTTAATTAAGAAAATAGAACACACATCCATACCAGCTAATAGTAAATTAGTCTCCTTTGACATCTGTAGCTTATTCACTTCGATCCCAATTAAGGATCTGAAAACAATCTTAGAAGTACACCTTAACCGTACCAGGAATAACATAAGGTTTGAACTAATAAACTTGATCAATCTATGTCTCGAGCAAAACTATTTTACTTTTAACAACCACACATATAAACAGAACGATGGTTTACCTATGGGCTCACCACTTTCCCCCCTGTTTGCAGATATTTTTATGGATGATTTCGAAATCAAACTTTTCAATTCAAACAACTCATATCTAAATAAAATAAGCTGGTGGTACAGATACGTAGACGACATCATTTGCCTATGGACCGGGACAGACAGACAACTAGACTGTTTCTTAGCCTTTCTCAACTCCTTGAATAAGAAAATACAGTTTACAATTGAAAAAGAAATAAACAGAAAAATCAATTTTCTAGACCTAACAATCACACGAGATCTTAGCAAACTAGCCTTCAACATTTATAGAAAACCGACATATACTGACACAATCATTCCGTATTCATCTAACCACCCCATGAACATTAAATTATCGGCCTTTCACAGCTTCACTTACAGATTACTTAATATACCGTTATCAGAATCAGACTTCAAAGCTGAACTTCATACAATTAAAGAAATCGCAAGCAACAATGGATACAATCCCTTTATTATAGACAAGATGATTCGCAGAAAACAAAGACTAGACTTTTCCAAACACTTTTATCTCAATTCCACCAACGAAGAAAACATCAGCACATACCGTAAAATTAATTTTATAGGACAAACTAGTCAAAAAATTGCCAAAGAACTCAAACCTCTGAACATAACCACCGCCTTTTATAATAGAAACACAATCAAAAACCATCTTGTTAACAACAAAATTTGCCAACGGGACAAGCTTAAACAGAGTGGAATTTATGAAATAAAATGTAACAATTGTAATTTCTTGTACATAGGCCAAACAGGACGCAATTTCAATATTAGATTTTTAGAACATATGAGATCCTGGCGTCTCAAGAAATATGATTCCAATGTTTCCAAACACATGTTAGACAACAACCACCAATTTGATATTAATAACCTAAGGATTTTACACGTTAGCAAGAAAGGATTAAAGATGACCTTATTAGAAGCCTTTGAGATCCTTCAAGCCGTTTCCCAAGGAAAGAATTTAATGAACGACCAACTAGAACTATATACATCGCCGCTTCTTAAGCCGCTTTAATCCTTTCTTGGTAACTCTGTCACCCCACTCATTTGTACACCTGAACACGGTAATTACTATATATATTGTGCTATCTTGAATGTATCTTGTATTCATATTCTGATGATGGCCTTATAAGCCGAAATACGTATAAATATTTTAAATATACCTATTGAAACTCAACAAGTGTTTTATTATTATTATTATATATATATATATATATATATATATATATATATATATATATATATATATATATATATATATATATGTATATATATATATATATATATATATATATATATATATATATATATTTATATATATATGTATATATATATATATATATATATATATATATATATATATATATATATATATATATATATATATATATATATATATATATATATATATATATATATATATATATATATATATATATATATACACAGGTATAACTTTAAAAGTTGTTGGAATTTTAAACTGAATTTTTATCACATGTTCTTGAAACTCATAGCACCAAAAATAGATTTTAAAACAATTTGATTTTTTGGAAAAAAAAGTGAAAGTACCTCTTAACAGCATCACAAAATTCACTTAAATAATTTAGAATTTGGCATTTAATATCTATTGAAAGAAATATATATATATATATATATATATATATATATATATATATATAAATATATATATATATATATATATTTATATATATATATATATATATATATATATATATATATATATATATACATATATATATATATATATATATATATATATATATATATATATATATATATATATATATATATATATATATATATACACATATATATATATATATATATATATATATATATATATATATATATATACATATATATATATATATATATATATATATATATATATATATATATATATATATATATATACATATATATATATATATATATATATTTATATATATATATATATATATATATATATATATATATATATACATATATATATATATATATATATATATATATATATATATATATATATATATATATATATATATATTTTTTTCTATAGATATTAAATGCCAAATTCTAAATTATTTAAGTGAATTTTGTGATGCTGTTAAGAGGTACTTTCACTTTTTTTTCCAAAAAATCAAATTGTTTTAAAATCTATTTTTGGTGCTATGAGTTTCAAGAACATGTGATAAAAATTCAGTTTAAAATTCCAACAACTTTTAAAGTTATACCTGTTTTCATGTTTACGTGTAATTTTATTAAAACCGTTACTTTCGATAGAGCGTGGTCCCTCTCACTGAATTTTTATATGCGTTTATCTCGACACTACGTCTTACAAAACGGTTGCCATGATATCTCGACTAATTTTTATCCGATTTTGAAAAAAATTAATTGCATATTATTTATTGATGTTTTTTTTGTCCGTGATAAACTATTTTCATTCATTTTAATATATTTTTTTATAGTTCGAAGTATAAAATGATTTTTCAAACATTTTCTTAAAAATTATGTTTTCGCAAAGATCCTAGTTCACGGACAAGATTGAAGTACCCTCTTTAAAATTAGTTTCTTTTTTCTGAACATTTAAGCTGAAGTTATAGTGTCCACCGAAAATCGGAAAAATATGTGGCAACCTCTATTTTAACGTCCTCTGTAGCATTGAAAAATGTAATATTATGAAAAAAATTTTTTTTTTATTTACTTGAAATCATTTTTTATAATTATTTTTAATATCTATTAAGATAAATAAAATTTGTTATTTTTTCGCTAAAAAAGTGAAAGTACCCCTTACACAATTGACAGGAACAATTGCTACGATTTATATAAAAATAAATATAAGAACAAATTTTAATATTCATTTTCTTGTAACCGGTATTATTTTCGAAAGATTGTTTCAAACAAAAGTTGTACATAATGTTAATATAGTTGTGCAGCACTCACACACACAGGCACACACACATACACACACACACACATACACACACACACACATACACATACACACACACACACACACCTACAGACAGACGCCATTCCAAAATTCTGATGCAGGTAAGGTCAAAGGGTATACTTCGTATAAGAAAGTAAAAAATTGTATTTAAATAGAAGCATTCGATTTTATCGTGCGCATCCGTTAATAATCCGAAAATTTTCATATTGATGAAGGTAAACTAAATAAAGCAACAAAATCTTTAATGTTACACATTGAATTCAAGTTATATTTCTTGTCATGATATGTTATCTAGGTACGGCAAAAGTTCATCGTCAAAATGCGTTCCCTAGTGTTTAGCATTACATTACGGTTGTTTCACTTGTGCCATAGCCAGGAATAAATACGTATGCATACTTTTGTTTTAAATATCGAGGCTCGCCTTATGCTCATTGTTGCTTTTTTCATGGTTTATAATATGAATAATTATGTAATATGAATTAATTTTAAAAAAATCTATACTAAAAAGTAAATGATGTATGTTTTAATGCATATTTACAGAAGTCACATTGAGCAACAAATTCGGAAGTCAAGATGTAATATTCAATGCAACAAATCCATTCTTATTTTATATCGAAGACGAATTTACCGGCAGTGTATTATTTGCCGGCAAAATAGAAAACCCACAACAAACTGAGCAAATTTTGTTTCCGGCTGAATTAACTGTACCCAACCGTTTTGGAACTCCACCGACTCCTGCACCACTTCATCCCATTTCAGGAACTAGGAGTACATTACAAGATCAAGCAGACACTGTGAAGAGTAAACGATGAGTACGTGTTATAGTGGTGTAGCAAGTCTCTCTTTTTAGGTGACTAATTGAATTAAATAATATAATATTATGTATTTTTCTGATTTTTTTTTTATACTCAAAACTTAGTTTTAATATAAATATAGATAGTTGGCTTAACACGGACGTAGGAATTAAGGCAGTATTATTTGATCTTTTTTTAATTCAAACAGCATGAGCAAATAGTAATGTAACTTTGGATTAGCTAATACTGTTTATTGTTTGCAATACAAGTGTTCAAAATGGAATGTGTTTGTTTTAAGACTGGTTTTGTGTACAAACAAATTGACTAGCCTAGAACAGGTGTAGAACATGGTTTTATTTTAAATTTTAGTGAAATGAAGATCCGTATTTATTTAATGATCGTACTGTTACTGATCGGTATGATAAAATAAAATAGTTTTATCAATTTTTTATGCAGCAATCTTATTTGTATAATTCCTTTGATCTGTAGTAAAAATTTGCAGTTTATCTAAACATAAAATAAAAATTTTTATGGTGTATTGAAAAATATTATTTATTTCTTATTCTATAATACTGAAAATAAATAAATGAATCCTTTAATACAGCTGATGGGTATACCTTTACACAACTAACGTAGGTGAGGGCTGCGAGTGATTCCAGCTCCTAGTGATTCATTAAAATCAAGCTGTGCCGTCACACGAGTAGTCGTAGAAAATGCATTGCAGAGAAAATAATACATTTTACCACTATTCTTCATATACTACGTAAATCAAATAAGCTATATCCCTGAAATCTTAACTAAATATAAATTATGTGTTACTTCAGAATGTGATGCTGTTTAAAACAGGTAATAGCTTACAATGCCAATATTTTTGTGAGAATGAGAAAATATTACTTTTAGTACTATTCTCAAAATGTCCCATAAACTATATAAGCCGAAGTCCTGAGATCATATCTTAAAATTTGTGATTGCTTAAAGCAATGCCATTGTTATTATTTAAAATGGACAGCGTACAGAAGATGTAATATAAATATCTGCAGTGTATTGCACTGGAAATTCATATCCGTACTAAGGATATTTTGTTCGGACAAGAAAGATATTAAAATACAAAAATTTAAATATTTGAGCAAATATAATTATTATTACACTATATTAGAAATTAGTATGACCGGACATCTATTAGAATCAAAATAAGCTCAAACTGATTAGCAAAGAATCACTTCCTTTTTGAATATTCTTTTCAAAAATTATTTTCAAAACAATTTTTTCTTCACATTTTAGGCTGTAGAGCACTCACATACACGCACACTAACACACACTCACACACACTCACACACACTCACACACAAACACACACACACTCACACACACACACACACTCACACACACTCACACTCACACAAACACACACCTCCAAAAACCACGGATTTGACTGGAAAAATAATGAAGCAAATGTCTACAAATTATTCTTTAGCCATTCAAAGATACCCAGATTCGATCAAAAAAATACAAAAAGAGATATGGGCTAGTTTTTACTACATGATTTCGACATATTTTTCACACGAGAATTGCAATCCAGTATCCTGTAAATACCTGAAGGCACAAATTGATAATATCCCATTCAAACACAAACCTGCTTTGAGCCCAGAGGTCCAAAAATATGTGAAACCAGTTTTTGTCAAATTAACCGAAGAAGAATTACTAAAAGGTTGTTTGGAAAGAAATACGACAATTTTTACGACATAGCCCTGCTCATATACCCAAGTATTCTACTTTCTTACTCTCCTCGATACATCCCAAATACTTCTTAAAAATTTGATGCTTGGTTTGCCAAAGCCAACATTCACTACCATATATCAAGGATGGCACAAGTTCACCATTGTGCACGCATAATCTTGCATCCTTAGAAATACTTAAATTTCTCGTAGACATTCCTAATTCTCCTAAGGTCTTACAATTAGCAGTTACTCTTCTCTCAATCTCGCAATCATACTTTCCATCACTAGAGCACCCCAAATAAACATACTCTTTAACTTGCTCTAATTGATGGTCACTTACCACAATATTGCATACTGTCCCACACTCCTTCTTTTCGAACACCATAGCTTTCGAATTATTCACATTCAGTTCAAAATTCATATCCTTTTCAACTGCATTTATACTTTGTATCATTCTACTCGATTGCTCTTCTGATTCACCAAAAACGACGACAGTATCTGCATAAGCTAAAGCAGGAACAGTTACACCACCTACAGTTACATCATTTTCAACACTTAACGCCCGGCACCATCTGAAATACAACACGACAGCCATCGAGTCAAAACATGAGTCTCCAATTATTTTTCATTTCCTGAATTTCCGCTGCATATCTTATCTTTAATTCTCCATTATTATTAATAATGGCGCGTGAATTGAAAGCACTTAATGTCAAAAGAGGTATATGCAAACTCCTTTACATATACCTCTGCTACACGGTTTAATGTATATCTAGACTCATTAGATACAAAAGACATCGACATTCTCCAACTTCGAATACCGATTATCTATACTTATACACTAAAACTATTAAAGTACTTATAGAACTAACATTTAACTAATATTTATTTCCACACTAATGTTTATATCTCTACTCGCTTACTATTTATTTGACACTCGGACACTAGATAGTGATTCATGCGTACACTGGATTCTCACTGCTCTATCAACTGCGCGAGCTGGCCGCATATATGCTATTGGAGCTTCCTGGGTTACTTGTGTAGACAACCCGTATTTCGTCCCTGTATTCGGGCAAACCCCTTAGGCTCGTTACATTGCCCCCTTCTTCAGACGTATGTCCAGACAGCTTCGTCATATCGTGCCGATACTTACAAGCTATCCCTTTCCTGCATCCTGAAATTTGAAAGAAATGACAGTCAATGGTTTTTGAATTTGATCGTACTCTTGGACTATAACTGCAGACCAGAATATCGACACCGGAGTGCTTGAAGATTACTTCAATCATACTCCTTACTCTTCGCCAATCCAAATCATCAAGTCCGAAACCAAGATGTCATTGCCTAGCACATGTTCTCGTAAGCTCTGCGTTTGATGTGGCAGCTCTTTGGTTACCAAAAAGGAGATGTATCGAGAGCGACCATTTGAATTCTTCAATAAATGGATAGCCTTTCCTACAGTAGGCTGTATTTGTCTAAGTTCCTCTAGTTGGCTTGTGACGAAATTCAACCCGAATACCTACACCTAGGACCATCTAGGTGGTGATTTGGGTATCACTCTAAGTGGATGATACTTTTCTGGGTCGAGGCCGACGTCAGGCCCGAGGCCGCTATCTTGCGTTTAAGGCCTCCGGCTAAGACACAAGTGAAAACCGACTTAAGTTCTGCGGAACTTTTTGATTTCCACGTGGGAGGTTAATTTTGTGTTCTTTTGATGGTCGGGAGTCCGTTTGGAGTTTTCCCTGGTGCTGCCGTGCAAAATAAGTACCTTTTCTTTGATTTTCTTAGCACGGATTGCTTACCTAAGGTCGGCCCGGAGTGCGTATGACATTTTTGGCCTGCACGTTACCGTTTCTCGTTTTCGCCCGGCTTTCAGAGTCGGTTCCTTTTGTGAGCGCCTTTTGGCCTTAGAGCTTTTATTCGTTTTATTTATGTATCGTATTTATTGGGTTTATTTATCTAATTTATTTATTTATTTTATTCAGTTAGTTATCTAATTTATTTAGTTATCTAATTTATTTATTTATTTAGTTATCTAATTTATTTATCTATTTAGTTATCTAATTTATTTAGTAATCTTATTTATTTATTTATTTAATCTATTTATTGTTATTTAATTTATATGCTTATTTATTCCTTGGATTTAATCGGTGATTCGTGGTTCGTTGTTTTACCCGGCGGGTTAGGCAACTGGTCCTACCCCCAGGTATAACGGGAATTTCTAAACCCTACACTTGATTTAACTTTACTATTTTTACCCGGTAATATTCACTACTTCCCTCATAAGCGTGGGAAGACTTTCTCGTTGATTAGTCGCATCTCTTAGTTGACTATGTATTTATCCCCACGTGGTATTGATTTAACCTCACTAACCTGAGAGTTTCATCCACCTTTTGTTGATGGGAAACCGTTCCCGGTCCCTTACGGTTGGAACTATTTATGTAGCACTGTTTCTTCCCCGTTTATAGGCTTTTGGAGTTGGTTCAGTCTGCGGCAACGTCGGGTTGTTTGTGCACCCCGACTGGCGCTTCCCACCTACACCGGGATAAAGTTGTGGCAGATTTCCACTAGAGCACGATCCAGGACCACTTACCAGGCTACCGAAGCTGTTTAAGGAGGGAACGAATACCGCATCATACCTCAGGTTAATCATCGGGCTTCACCCAATAAAGGACATGGCAGTCACTATTCGTTTGTTTTGACTAATATCTTGTTATAAATCTCTTATATTGTACCGGCGGGTGTGCCTAATCTATTGTAGTTTAAAATTATAATTTCTGTACATTCGTGAAGCAAATTGTTGGTATTATTGGAACGGATCTCCTACCCACGACCACCTACGTTGCCAACCTTACCCCCTAGCGACTATTGTGAGGAGTGCAAGCTCGTCGCAGGCTGAATATGCTTTTCAAGACGAATGCAATCCATTGGCTCATATGGAGATTCTTGGCCACACATTGTGCGAGCTAGTAATCTTGAGGTACTTTGAAGAGGTCGAGTAGCTTCTCTGTGGTTACTCCAAATCGTGCCGTTCGGGTGGTATGCTGGGACATAAACTCTTGGAATATTGGTTCAGCTTCTTGCAGCTGTACTTCACGAACACGAGCATTCGAATACCATTGCTAGTTTCGTTGTAATCTCTGGCGTATGGCGCCAATATGTTAAAATGGATGACTCTTGGCTTTCCGTGTGGTAGTTTCCGAATTCTTTATATGACGTCGTTTATGCGTTTGGACACTTCATACGGACCTTTCCAAGAATTCTGTAGTTTTGGAGATAGTCCTCGACTTCTTTTCGGATTGTAAAGTCATACCAGATCTCCAGGTTGGTATCCGCCATTTTCAGATCTAATATCGTAGTTTTGCTTCATTCTAGCACTTGTATGTTTGATATTCACACGCACTTGATTATGAATTTCCTCCATTCGTCGACGCAGATCGCTAATATAATCTTCTTTGGTAAGATCTTCACCAGGTTTGCTACCGTATTTGAAGTCACAGGGTGACCGAATACCACACTAGCAGGGGTTTGTCCCGTCATCTCATGAACAGCTGATCAGTAAGCGAAAAGGAACAGGTTGATCGATCTCAATTTCTCTGGTGTTTGGAGACGATCTACGACAGGTATCTGTTTATGAATTTATTCATTTGTTCGACCATTCCGTTCAATTGAAGGTAGAGAGCCGTTGTCCTTGTCTTGTGTATTTCCAAAAGAGTGCAGAGATTCTGGAAATGATTGGACTCGAAGTTATGCTTTTGATCGAAATGTAACTCGAAGGGCACACCAAATCGGCTTATCCATTCTCGAATAATTTTCTCAGTGAGAGTACTGGCTTCTTGGTTTGGCAATGCGTAGGCTTCAATCTACTTGCTAAAATATTCCATAACCACCACAATGTAATTGTTCCCGTTCTCTGTTTCTGGGAAGAGACCAGCCACATCTATTGCGATTCTTTCGAATGGACTCCCGACATTATACTGGCGTATTGGGGCACTCCGACGTTCAGGCAGCCCATTAATTGCAGCACAAACCGTGCATTTCCTGCACCAATCCTTAATGTCCTCTTTACAATTTACCCAATAGAAACTCTCTCGCACTCTTGCCAACGTCTTCTTTATCCCAAAGTATCTTCCCGTGGGTCCATCATGGAGCTGTCGTAGGAGCTCCGCCACTCTTGTCCTGAGAACAAGCAACTGTCGTTTCTGCTCCGTGCCATCTATGTTTTCTACTATGCGCTTTAGGATCCCATTTTCAATCATTATTGAATTCCACATTGCCCAATAAGATTTTACTCTGAGCGAGTTTCAAATTCAGGTCATTCCGTTGGTCTTCTTTGATCTTCTTGGATTACCATTGGTCATCCACAACGGTTGTTCTGAGCACAGAGCTTACTTTTTCTTCAACTATACTACAGTGCTTACAATCTGTTGGATATGGTCTTCGGGATAAAGCATCGGCATTTTGATGATTATGCCTTGCTCGATGCTGTATGTCAAAGTTGTATTCTTGCAGTCGTTCGATCTATCTAACGATATGTTCTTCAGGATTTTGTTGCATAAGCCACTTCAAGGCAGCATGATCTGTACGCAATGAGAATTTCCGGCCGTACAAATATTTGTAATAGTGCTCGACGGATTTTACCTGAGCCAATAATGCTCTGAGCGTTGCACAATAATTGCGTTCAGGCTTCGACAAGACTTTGCTGAAGTAACCTTTAATTTTCTAGCTTCCATCTTGAACTTGGAAAAGCACACCGTCGATTCCAACATTGCTGGAGTCCGTTTCCAGCATGAAGTTTCCTTCTGGAAGTGAGTAGCTTAGGACTGGTGTACTAATTAGAGCATGTTTCAATTTGTCGAAGGCAGATTGACAATCTCTATCCCAAATCAATTGTTTACTGTCCTCGGTGAGTCGTGTCGAGGACTTAGCAATGTCAGCAAATCCATAAATGAACCGTCAGTAGTATGTGTACAGTCCAAGGAAACTTATCACGTGATGTTTATCCATTATTACAGTTCTTATTATTTCCGGGTCAACTGCAAATTTCATTACCGGAAACTACATGTCCGAGGTAATTTACTTCCTTCTGGAAAAGTTTGCACTTTTTATGTCTAAGCTTTAGGTTGGCCGATCTTAGTCTCTGCAAAACTTCTTCCAGGTTTTTCATTTGGTCTTCGAAGGTCTTTCCAACTACAATAATGTCGTCTAGGTACACTAGACATGTCTTCCATGATAATCCGTTTAAGGGGGTACACCACCTTGACATTTTCAAAAAATCGATTATTTTATTTTTGCTTAAAATGTTACTTGGAATGTCTAGTTTAATGTAGCATTCACTAAAATACCACCAGAAACTTCTAAACCGGTTAAAAGGCGATTTTCTAAAAAAAGTCGCGGCGCGCTGAGCTAGCCTTAGAGTAAAGCGAGCGGAAGGACACCTCACCGATGCCGCCAAAGAAGCCCGCCGAAATACCGTTGTGGCACGGAAGTAATAGGGCTACCTGGACAGCAATGCAGAAGGACAATTGTATGGCGCTGGCATAGCTGACTAAAGGTATTTCACCAATCTGATAATAGATTTCGGCCACCGCGAAAACCTTTATATCCAAATTTTGATAAAAATTGTTGAATAAAATGTTTTGGTCCGCCTGACTGGATCCGCCTCCTTGAATTTTGCAAATCTGATGATAAATTAACATTCGTCGGCCGCGAAAACTTTTATATCCAAATTTTTGTCTAAATTGGTGAATACATTTGTTTTTTGATCTGCCAAATTCGATCCGCCATCTTGAATTTTTCAAATTTGACCGAATATTCATATTCACCGATACGGAAAACCTATAATTACTTATTGCCGTCGTGAAAACTTAACAAACAAGAAAGTTATCTGAGTTACTCAAAACTTCAAACGCGATTATCTCGAAACACTATTTTCCAAAACTGCGGTAGAAATATCTCGGCCAATTTACGTCCGATTTCGATGGAAGTTTGCCGTTTATATCAGAAATTGAATTTTCGAACGAAACACGGGCCAAATTTTTGATATTTTGAAAATTCGATTTTTGGGGCACGTTTTTGTGACGAATTTTAGGGTCTAAAAAATGACTTTTTTTTCAAAAAGCCTCCATTTTTTCAAATTCAACTTTTTCAAAAAAGCCCACGTGTTTCGTCGCGAAATATTCTATAGAATAAGGTTCGAAACAGACTTTTGTTGCAAAGTGACTCCTGCGGCCAGGAATCTCCTCGCAGTGGCGCGATGTCGCGGAAAAGGCTGTCCGCGCGACCTGGTGCAGCGGCGACAAGGTGTCCGAGATTGACTCAAAAAAATTCTTTTTTTGCAGTATTTGAGTTGTTCAATAAAACTATTTACAAAGATTTGCTGTCCAACTTTGTTTTCATTCCGAAAAAAATTCCCAAAACGACCTTTATTTTCAGCGCTCAAGGTGGTGTACCCCCTTAAGATTGTCTCCGTTAGTCGTTCAAATGTTGCCAGGACGTTACACAAACCGAACGGCATATCTGTAAATTGCCAAATTCCCGATGGTAAAGGCAGGCTTCTTTCAGTCTTTTGGTGATAAGCCAACTTGTCAATATCCACTTTTCAGATCCAATGTGGAAAATAACTTGGAACCAGCTAACGTGTCCAAAGTGTCATCTATACGAGGAAGTAGGTAACTATCCTTCTTTGTTACATCGTTTAGTCGTCTCTAGTCCACGCAAAAACTAGTCGAGCCGTATATCTTATGAACCAGTACCACTGGTGAGGCCTACAGTCCACTGAAAGGTTCGATCACACCTTCCTGACTCATTTCACGAATAATTCGTTCCGCTTCCCCACGTTTAGCAAGTGGTAATCTTCTTGGAGCCGTATGAATCGTGCATCACCGGTATCTATTTTATGTTGGACAATGTTGGTTCTTCCTGGGCTTCGTAAACATCTTGATATTGGCTAATAATTTGTCTTACCTTTTTTTTTGATCAGCAGTCAAATCTTCGCCGGCCGTTGAACAAAGATTGTATAGGCGTTTAGAAATTTCGTTTGTTGGATTCTTGATTTTTACCTGTTCCATATAGCGAACGACAGAGGATACTGTCGTACAATATCCAAGGGCGAAACATTTTTAAACGTCACTTGGTGATAATTCACATTCATGAAGCGAACTGGTATTTGGCATTGAATTAAGTGTTTTGTCAACCAAAACGCCTGGTATAATTTCTTCTAAGACGGTTTCTGGCTCTATCATAACGACATTGCCATGGTGAAAAATCGCTATCGAAGCAGGTCATCGCAATGGTTTCCGTTCGGTCCGATAAAATGGTTTCTTCGCCGAGGATCACTCGTACTACGGGACTGTCTCGCGGGTATAAAACTAGTTCCTCCTCGTTGATTGTCATCACGCCACGCTTCAAATCCAGTTTGAATCCAAACTCATTCATGATGTCCATTCCGAGAATGAACTTTTCCTCGATATCGGCAACCAGAACGCAATGATTAATTGAAGTGTTTCCGAAATTTATGGTGAGACTAATTTCGCCGAAAGTCTTTGTCAAGTCTCCTGTCGCTGTACGGAGTCGCCATTTGGTTGGTGTAAGTTGCTTTGATTTCTTTATTACATCGGGCCTTACAATAGTCTTTGTCGCCTCCGTATCTAATAGCATGGACACTGGTTGGCAATCAACAATGCCATCCACAAAAACCCTATTTGACTGGTGTTGCGGATGCGACAATGGTTTGCGGAGTGTGTTGATACGGGTCGGCGTTCGCTCCCTCACCACGGCCCACTTTAGTTTTTCCTATCGCTTGTCAAATATTGTCGGTCGTCCCTGTTGCAGTCTGTCGCAGCGACTGCATAAATATCCGCTTTCACCACAGTTCCAACAGCGTTCTTTTTCCTAAAACCTTATTAAGAATCTTCTTAATCATTTCTTCTAATGATCCTGCTGGTGTTACTTCCTTGATTTCGCTGATAGCTCGAACACTAGCTCGGCCTCTCCTTGCTTGTTTCGCAGCTTCAAACTCGAGTGCATGACATAGTGCATCAATCAATGTTCTTAGACAAGCGCTGTTGATTTATCTGCCGATGACCATGCGTTTGCTTTTGCGGCGGCTTCAAACTCCTTGAAATATTTTGCCCATGAAGATTTACCATCAAATGTTGGCGGCTTAATTCGCATTGTCGCCACAGTTTTACGATGTTCTTCCTTAGGTTCGTGACCAGTGGTTGGAAGGTCTATTTCTTGTGTTCTCAAACTCAGATTATTTGTTGTTGGAAATTTAACAATGCGGCAAAAGAATTTTAAGTTATCATTAAGCAAAACCAGGGTCGTTATTGAAAATGGTTGAAAATTTAGAAAGTTAAAATGATATGAAACTGTTAGATTCGATTTAATCGCGTTTGTAATTGCTACTGCGTGCATTTTACATAATGTGTGCATATTAAGAAAGAATCTACTAGAAAACATAATTAATTTGGAATATGAGGTTCGTGTAGAAGAAACCGATAATCCATATATTGCATTGGACATGGAAGAAGATAATATTTTAAAGAATGCAAACATTAAAAGAAATAATATTGTAAACTCATTACCATTAATTATTGGCAATAATTTGTAATCTGTATTTTTTTACGTTTGGTATAATTGCAATTAAATAATAAAATCTTTTAAATATAAATAAATATATTTGCATAAAAAATTAAAAAACAAAAGACATAAATTGCATTCTGCAAAAATATATCTAAGCATTAAAAATACTTATGGTATACAAAAAGATAATACTTGCACTCTGCAATAATAGGAACATGTATTAAAAAACAAAACAAACAAAATTGCACTGTAGAAAATATGAAGTAAATAATGAAAAAAAATTATAAAAAAAAATATTAATTCGCATTACAAAAAAATAATAAAAACTGCCGTAAAATAACTACATCGTTTAAATATAAATAAAAATACTTGCATAAGAAATTAAAAAAACAAAAGACATAAATTGCACTCTGCAATAATATAAATATACTTAAATGTAATCATTAAAAATACTTTTGGTATACAAAAAGATAATACTTGCACTCTGTAATAATAGTAACATGTAGAAAATATAATATTAAAAAATAAACAAAAAATGCAGAAAATATAAAGAAATAAAAAATGCTCTGGGGTTTGGGAATATATTAACAAAATTTTCAAAAATATCATTGAACCTGTCCATCCTTGCCAATTTCTTCCTGTGGCGTTCCTCCATTAACCAATTTCTTTGTTTCCTCTTTTTGGAGAAAGAAGATTCGAAATAGCTATTGCTTTGTTTACTAACTTCCGGTGTGCTGTCGGTAGGGTCACTCTCGGTAGGTTTGCTGCTGTTACATGGAGATTCAATAAACCCTGTGTAATTGTTACATGTAGCAACAGGATTTATTTCAGGTTTTTTGAACATGAAATTATGGATTACATCAAAATATTTCCAATGTCGACGTTGTTTTCCTGACGTTTTATTGTGTTCCAATATAGTTTTGTACCGTCTTTTTCAGTTTCTCCATTTATTATCACATTGTTCTGATGTGATTGTTTTCCCACAAAATTCGTAATATTTTTCTTAATGCCCGAATTGAAATGAGAGTCAAATCAAACTCTTTTACTTTTTCGATTAGAAAAACTGTTAATATGTTCGGCTACGTTTTTTCTCTGCATCATCACCACATTCTGCTGCTTCTTCATTCGTTACAAACGATTTTACATTTTGAATGGCTTCATATTCATCTAAAAATAATAATATTGATTAGCCACTTGCAAAAAGACAAAACTATTAAACTTACTAATAAAAGTTTATGTTGCCATATGCTCTATCATTTTTACCATATTATATTTTGTTAAAGAACAAACATCCCAAACAAATGCTAATTGTTTATCCATCTTTTGGTAGAGGCACAAAAGAACGTTCGCAATATGAAATTATCTGGCACAATTGGATATGCATTACTGGTTTCGCGGGTTAAAACATGAATTTCCCGCGTAAAATCCTGTGCAGAACAGTATATGCACAAGCCATGGCTTGGGCTGATTGTGTAGCACGAACTACACAGCCCGACATTTACCAAACGGAAACAAAACGGTTTCGTTGTACAAAATGTAAAAATACAACGAAACCAATCAAACGCAGCATAACTTATCTTACTGCGCATGTGCAATAACGCACATCACGTAAAATGCATTTTCAATTTGAAAATATAACTTTATTAAAGATGTTCGCCATTGCATACACACAATATCATAATGGTTATTCTACTGCCCCTAACATATTGATTTTTTTCAATAATTAAGCGACAAATACAGGTGTAATATCTCAAAATAAACGCACCGCCAATTCTCGCCTTAAAGTTAACATGTCTCTCAGCGTTGAACGCGAACATTTTCAAACCCCGCGTCGTTTGTGACGTGCCTACATTTTTTGCCTATAACCGAACGAACCTTTACCCGCTGTATATTCTTCTCGACACGTCTCGAGCATTATGGAAAAAAACTAGAGCTTCCTGGGTTACTTGTAAAGGCAACCCGTATTTCGTCCCGGTATTCGGGCATATCCCATAAGCTCGTTACACTACCACCTTCTTCAGTCGTTTCGTCCTGAAAGCTGCGTTATATCGTGCCGATACTTACAAGCCCCTTCATGCAGCCGGAGGTTGGAAATAAATGGTAGTCGATGATTTTTGAATTTATATATATATATATATATATATATATATATATATATATATATATATATATATATATATATATATATATATATATATATATATATATATATATATATATTAAAAGATAGAGAGAGAAAGAGGAAGGGAGAGATAAAATATTTTTGAAATTCGAAGGTGATGGTATATATAGAATTGTCAAGGACGGCTCTTGAGACTTGTAGCTGTAGTTGAACTCATTTGAATATATTGTGAATTAAGGTGTGAATTTTATTAATATCGTTATATACGGGATTTTCCAGTTGTGTTCTCCATCTTTGTTTCTTATATTGGTTTGCATATCTGCGGTTTTCTCAGTCGCGTGAAATTATTGAAATAATATCAAAGAAGGTCAAATTTATCGGCCAGCGACGAGTCACGTCAACGATTTTAATACCAACTCGCATGATGCCCGTATTTTCCAAATCGCTGGATATTTCTTAAGAATATTTATCCATTATTCATCATTCAGTTAATTTGGTTTTAATACTAACTGTTATTTTTCTAATTAAAAATTAGTACTCGTTCATAATAATTTTCATGTATGTCACAAGAAAATAAGTATTTTTCTTGGAGATTCTACGATGTGTAACAATCATTTCAATAATTTAAAATTAAATAAATTATTGCAATAAATAATGTTGCTCCAAAAGTGTACCCTATCATTTTTTTTTTTTTTTTTTATAAATAGTTTATTACCAGATCAACAGTTAATTTGTTATACATGGTATTGAGGATAAATTAACATGTCATTGATGGGGATTTTATTTAACCCTTATCAGTTTATATTATTTTAGCTACAATGTGTTATTACATGATGAGGGTCAGCTGATTGTATTATTTCTTAGTCTGCGAGTTCTTCACTGCTAGAGCTTAGAAGTAGATCCTGCGGTAGTCGCCTTTTTAACCGTGTTTTCTTGGATTTTTTGCCTAATTTATAGTGGTCCGCGCTTGGGCATAGAGGCATTTTTGCGAGAAAGTTTCTAGCTTGTTTTTTGATATAATCTTTTATTGTAATAATCTGTAGTTCTCGATGTAGTTGCGTGTTTCGCACATACCATGGTGCATTTACGGCTATTCTGAGTATTTTATTTTGGAATTTTTGAATTTGGTAAATATGGGTTTTTGATGCAGTTCCCCAGATTGGACACGCATACATAATCATGGGTCGAATTATTGAAGTGTAGATTAGTTTTGTGCATTCCGGTCTTAAGGATGATTTCCTGTTTATTAACGGGTATAACATTCCGAGTCTTTTGTTGCCTTCCTTTATTTTCTGTACAATGTGGTTTTTCCAGGTGAGTCGTCGATCTAGGTATAGACCTAGATATTTTATGGCTGAGTTTCGCGGGTTCCATTCAATATTTTCGTTCTCGATTGTAATGTTTTGTGCTTCGATATTTCTTTGCAATGTGAATATCTTTGCTTCGCATTTGGTCGCGTTTAGTGATATTTTCCATTTTTTTAACCAAGGCGTTAATAAATTTAGTGCATCTTGTACTCGATCTCTGGCTATGTTGATGTTAGAATGTTGCGCTATGATGGCGGTATCGTCGGCATACATGGCCAGTGATGAGTTTTGTGCGTAAGGAATGTCGTGCATGTAAATGTTAAATAAAGTTGGGCCTAGGATTGAGCCCTGGGGTACACCTGTTTGAATAATTTTTGTTGTTGATAAACAGTTGTTGATATTTACTTGGAAGCTTCTATTTTGTAGGAATGATTGCAGGATATGAAATATGTATGGAGGGAGATTCAGTTGCTTAAGTTTGAATACTAGTCCCGTGTGCCAGACTTTATCAAAAGCTTGTTGTACATCCAGAAATGCGACGATTGTTGATTGTTTCTTTTCAAAGCCTTTAACAATTATTTCATTTAGTCTTAGGAGCTGATGGTTTGTAGAGTGGGCTCTTCGAAATCCAAACTGGAAGGGTGGGATAGTCCTATTACTTTCTAGAATTATGTCTAAGCGGATTTTGATCACTTTTTCGAGGATTTTGGATAGGGATGTGAGCAAGCTTATTGGTCTGTAGCTGGAGGGCATATTTTTACTTTTACCAGGTTTGTGGAAAACTATTATTTTGGCGTGTTTCCATTTGGTGGGAAAGTATCCTTTGGCTAGGCAGGAATTTAAAATGGAGGCCAAGAAGCTTAGCGCTTTTCGTGGTAGGTTTTTTAAAATGATGTTTGATATCTGATCAAGACCTGGGGCTCTTCTGTTCTTAAGTTTGTTGATGAGTTCTATGAGTTCCGTTGGCGAGGTAGGTTTTATTTGCGATGGGATTAGAATTGGGTCGTCATCTGGGTTCATTGTGATTTCTTCATCATCATCATCAACATCATCTTGATTTGAATTGGAATGATCTGTGAATACTGTTTCGTAATAAGTGGCAAATGCGTTGCTTTTTTCTTCGTCTTTAGTAAATGTAAAATTGTCTATTGTGATTGGTGGGATTATAGTTGGGGTTCTTAGAATGCGCTTAGTTGCTTTCCACATTTGTGGATCGCCTGCGTCTATATCTTGTAGGTATTTTTGGTATTCTCTTAATCGGTTGTTTTCGAGTTGGTTTCGTACTTCATGCGTTAGTTTATTTAGTTCTCTTTTATAATTTTTGTCATGTGTTCTTTGCCACAGTCGCCTTGCTCTATTTTTTTGTTTTATAAGATTAAGGATTGGCTGTGGTGTAGTAGAGATAAAGTGCTTAACTTGGGGGACTTTGGTGGTTGCTATTCTAGCCGAGTTTATTATTGTTAGTGTTAAATGGGAAATTGCATTGTCAATGTCGTCTATGTTATGAAGTTTTACTGATGGCTTTAATTTGCTGTTTATTTCATTTTTATATATTTCCCAATTTATTTGACCATACGGTAAACTGTTTGGCGGAGTCATTAGTTTGGGCTGGTTTGCGAATGATATGGTTACGGGTAGGTGGTCAGAATCAAGCTCCCAAATGACGTTGTGAGTAAGGGGACGTGGGATATATTTGTATAGGATGATATCAAGAATATCTGGTCTGTGATCTTTACGATAGGGATAGTGAGTTGGTTCGGAGGGTGCAGAGATTTGTATACGGTGTTTACTGATTATGTTTTGAAGTCTTATTCCATTTGGATTGTTTGCTGTGCAGCCCCATTGGGTATTTTTACTGTTTATATCTCCAATTAGTAAGGTTGGCATGTTGTTGTTAAAAACTGATGTGATATCAGCTTCTTGTATCCTTTTGCTTGGTTGCTGGTAGGCTGAAACAATTTTTATTGTCTCATTATTTTGTAGAGTAACTTCTACAGCGACAGCTTCTAGAGTGTGTAGTTGGGGCAGCACATGCTCGTTGTGTTTTAGTTTGTTTTTAATTAATATTGCTGCACCTCCCGATGCCCAGTGTGTATCTCTGTCGCATCTGTATATTTTATATTGAGGGATTTTAAGAGTTTCGCCTGGTATTAGATGCGTTTCTGATATGCATGCGATGTCTAGATCATATCTCTGTAAGAAATCAATTAATGTTGCTCTTTGTGCTTTAATACCATCGGCGTTCCAGTTCAACATTTTGAGGTTGTTTAGTTTGGATATACTAGTATTTGCCATTTGATTCAAATAAATGACGAGATTAAGGTCGTGAGGAATGCTTTTATTTTTTGAATATGTGGTTTAATTAGATCAAGTAGGAAATTTAATATGGTGGGAATTAATTCGGAATTATTGGAAGAATTTTCTGGAATTGATGATGGTTGCGGATTTGGGAGATTATTTTTGAGTTTTGAGGAGTAGGACCCTATCATTTATAATATGAAAATAAAAAATTAAATATTGCCATAAAATTATATAACGCCATAAAATATTTGTATTACAACTGTTATAAACCTCGTGCTAATATAATAATTTTTACTGCTGTTATAGATATTTTAGAATTATTTTGTAGCGTCGACATCCGGTCGTTGATATCATGCTAACTCTGCATCCGTTCGAATTGTTACGTATCTATATGATCTCACTTTTCTTAATCAGCATAATTTTTGGTAGAAAGTCGATATAAAGAATCGCTACACTTTTACCAGCACGTATTTTACTCAAGTTTCAGTAATTTAATTAATAACTTGTATTACGTTGGTTCTTACCATTAGAGAACGCCAAAACCTAAACCCTTTCCTAAATAAAAATTAAATATTTTAGTGATTTCCAGGAATCATAATACAACTCTAATTATCTGTAATGGGTAGCAAGTTAGTTGTTCTACTGAAGTAGCTTTCGCATCGAGTAATAACTGAGTAATACGGTTTTTATTTGTAATGCAAAAGGGAATTAAGAAGATTACCTAGTTGGAATCCTGCAAGTGTGAAATAGAATTCCTCGCATGTGATTTAATTCGGTAAAAAGATACATCGACTACTATCGCCAGGTACTGTAGAACTCTTATAGAAGTCGCATTGTAACCTTGCTCAAATTTAAAAGAAATTTTTAAAAATCAAACTTTCCGAGTCGTTGATTTATTTTGCGCAGTCGGTAGGATGCCAAAAAGATTTTAACTACGAATAATCTCAAAAGGCGAGTTCTATTTTGATTAAAAGTTAAAACCGTCACTTTTAAGTACGGCATCAAAAGAACAGCAAGACTCCGAGTACAAAAAATCCAAAATCACTTGATGAGATCAATTCGTTCAAGATTTCTCACTAAAAATCGAAGTAATACGATTTTGACTTCACCAGTGTCTCAATCGACACAAATCAACAAGATTCTACCACAACTCTCCGGCGAAGACAGGCAAATCATATCGTCAACTTAGAGACACCAGATCCGGTTCATCAACGGCAATCCGATTAACGGTACCTCAACACATCAGCTGCATCGAGACCACCCATCCGTTCAGACCAATCAACCCCACCCACAACCAATCATGAAATTGTCTATCATCAATCTCATATTAATAATACTGTAAGTTATATTTTTGCTTAAGCTGTTCTGATTGTTGAACGAATCTCTGTTAGTTCAAATTAACTCAAGATGTCGAATTACTTATATATATATTAACGTAACTTGAGCGAATCACTGTCTAATATTATTAACGTAACAACAAACAAGCATAGAAAAAAAATATATTCTTTCAACAATTAAATTTGTATCACTAAACACATAAATATTAACATTAATATCTAACAATACACAACAATGGCCACACCTACAAAAAAAATTCAATCACCCATAATTAGTACCATTCCTAAATTACCATCCAACATTAAAGAATTAGTTGAAATTATTCCCGAATATAATGGAAGTAAGGGCACGTTATCGCATTTCATCACAATTTGTGACGAGATTCTTGACATTATAAATAAAGAAAATTTATCCCAACTTACCGAAAGAATAATACTTCATACAATCAGAAAAATAATTATTAGAGAAGATAACGCTAAATTTGCAACTAAAACCTACACCGACTGGACTTCCTTAAAAAATTTAATAGTTGGAGAATATGGAGATAAAAGAAACGAAGTTCATTACTGAACTGAATTATCCCACTTAGAACAAAAATCTAACGAAGATATTTTTGCATGTTTCTTAAAATATGAAGATATATTTAACAGACTTATGGGCCTACTAATATTAAACTATGGTACCGGTTTCGAAAATATAGAAATATTTATGACAACATATGCTGCTAATAATTTCATAATTAATTGTAAAGAACCATACAGAGGCCAACTTGCGGCCAGAAATCCAAAATCATTAAGCGACATTCAGAGTCTAATAAACAACGACTTCCAATATATTCACACAAATATAAACACAAATAATTTTCTAAAACAAAAAATAAATCCACCAACACCCACATACAAACCGAACACTCAATACCAAACTCCACATCGATCTCCAATAGTTCGCTACTCTCAACCACAAAATTTCAAATTTTAAACCTAAGCCCAACTACCCACAGCAACAAAGACATACTTATCCGCAACCTATGTCGATTAGTACAAACACATTACGACCACAAATGAAAAGAATTCTAGAAGACTTGCAATTACTCGAACATGACAACGAACCCTCTCACGAAATTGACTTAGAAAACGTTGAACAAACAGATAACTATAATTTTAATAGACACCGGATCATCTGAAAATTTTATAAACCAAAAATTTGTAGATGAAAACAAAAATAAATTAAAAAAATATCCCGAATATTTTTAAATTCAAACAGGCAATGCCATCTCTCATGGAAATTATTATATTTTTGCAGAACTATTTAATATAAAATTAAAATGTCACATTTATGAATTTCACAAAGATTTCAATATTGTAATAAGTAATTCTGGTTTAAAATTATTACGAGCAATCATAGACTACCCTAATGAAAGATTAGATTATTAAATAAATATAAGTTCAAATTTAGTTATTTCCACCAAAATAATTTGGAACTAAATTTTCACGAAACTTGCAATAAACTTAATCTCAGAACAGAACATCTGAACGATATAAAAATTAAACACTTAAATAAATTAATAAAAAAATTCAAAGATTTAACTATTTCCGAAAATCAAAATCTCACCTTTACTAATAAAATCAAACATAAAATTAATACATAAGTCGAAACACCCGTATATCAAAGATCTTATAAATACCCTATAATTTATAAAGATAAAGTAAATTCTCAAATTAACAAATTGCTAGATGACAAAATAATTAGACATTCATATTCACCTTGGAGTAGTCCAATTTGGATTGTACCAAAAAAGCAAGACGCCTCAGGAAAAGAAAAATTTAGAATGGTGATAGATTATAGGAAATTAAACTCCAAAACAATAGACGACAAATTTCCAATCCCTGATATAACAGAAATTCTTGACAAACTAGGAAAACTGAACTATTTTACGACTTAATAATAATAATTTTAACACTTGATTAGTTTCACATATAGATATTTATTGACGTACGTTTCGACCTTTCGGTCATCATCAGAAATGATACACTTGTATATATCTATATGTGAAACTAATCAAGTGTTAAAATTATTATTATTACCTATTAAATATGTTTCATCAAGTGCCCACCAAACAAACTTTAAATTTAATTATTTTACGACTATTGACCTAATCAGCGGTTTTCGTCAGATAGAAATGGATCACGGTTCTATAGAGAAAACAGCCTTCTCCACAGACCAGGGTCATTTTGAACTCCTCAGAATGCCTTTTGGGTTGAAAAATGCCCCAAGTACATTTCAAAGGCTAATGAACTTCGTGCTCTAAGATCTGATAAGTAGAATATGTTTTGTCTACCTAGATGACATTATTATATTAAGAACCTCCTTACAAAAACACATTCAAAACATTAAAGCCATTTTTCAAAGATTAAGGGAAGCTAATCGAAAGATACAACTAGACAAAAGCGAATTCCTACGGAAAGAAGTCGCTTACCTTGGCCATTTAATCACCACCGAAGGTATAAAATCAAATCCTAGTAAAATTGAAATTTAAAAAAAATTCCCAATTCCAAATTCACCTAAAGAAATTAAATCACTTCTTGGTCTACTTGGTTATTATCGAAGATTCATCAAAGATTTCTCTAAATTAACAAAACCTCTTACTAGATATCTTAAGAAAAATGTCAAAATTAATAAGATTTATTGAAGACGCTGTTGGCACTCGGTGAAACATTTCAATCAAATAAAATTGACAGAAAAACACTCGGTGATATTTCACAAAACAATTTATTGATACAACTAGTTTCGGCTATTAGGCCATCATCAGGTATGATAAAAAAATACAATTGAAGTCATATATATACTAAATAATATGGTGGGGGTACAGAGTTAATTACATAGCCTAATGGGCGTACAGGTACATTTTCCGGGAATATTAATACTAATGCAATGCCGAGGTGGATAATGATCCAGTCAAAATTAACATTAAGAATAAAGAATATATTTCATGCTTCGAAAAATGTAAATTGCTACTCTAAAATTCACCAATATTATTATACCCAAATTTTTCCAAACAATTTAGATTAACTACCGACGCTTCGAACTTTGCATTAGGTGCAGTGCTTTCATAAATTATTGAAGAAAAAGATTCACCTATTGCATACGCAAGTAGAACGCTGAACCAACATGAAATTAACTATTCCACCACTGAAAAAGAACCACTGGCGACTATTTTGTCTATTAAACATTTTCATCCTTACCTTTATCGAAACTAATTCAAATTAATAACCGACCATAAACCCGTAATTTGGCTGAATAGTGTGAAAGAACCCAATAAAAAATTAATAAGATGGAAACTCAAGTTATGTGAATATAATTATGATATTGAATACCAAAAAGGAAAAAAAAATTATGTCACTGATTATTTGTCCAGAATTCCAAAATCTTTTGCATTAAATTACTTAAACACAAACATTTTCGATCACTCAGAACTCATAACACACGGTATATCTAAAGATTTTAAAGTGAGCCAAGGTTTTGCAGAACAAATTAATGAAAAATTTAAAACACCAATTAACTTAGACAAAATTAAAATTCAAGGAAAAATAGTCATTCAAATGTCACCAAAACCGATTATTCATTTAATAACAAAAATTAATTATTAAGACGAAGCATTTTTTCATTTTGAATTTTCTTTATTATTTTGTTAATAATGATACATTATCTTTTAAAAATAACGTTTGGACAACATGGCTGGTTTTGTCAGAGAGAGTGTATATCTGAGTATGTGTGTTTTTTGCGTTGTATGCTTAAACAATGTGTTATTGTGTGTGTTACAGTTTGATTTACATTTTTTATGTGTTAGGATTGTGTTTTATGGGAAAAGGGGGAACAAAAACCCATTTTAATGCATCTCATTTTATCTAAAACTTAATAACTAACTTAACTAAATTTAAAAATTAACATTATTGATGATTGTATGGACATTAAGTTTATGCGGTATGTTTTGTATTTGTGGTTGGCTTTATTGTTGGATAGTGATGTGTGTTGTGTGTTGCAGTATTGTTATGTGTGTCTGTGTTACGTGTTTGGCTCATGGAGGCTTTCCGTAAATATGGATAGCGTTTGGTAAGGGAGCTTATGTTTTAGTGTTATTGTAGTGTTGTCATATCGTAGTTTAGTGATGTGTTTTGTAAGAGAGCTTGAATTTAACTTTTGTAAAATTTTTGTGCTAAATATTCTATATAGTGTTTTACGTATGGGATGTTTGTGATTTCGTGTAGGTGTGTAATGCGTGTGTACCTTCCAGAGCTGGTGGCCAGGCGTAAGCACTTGTTCTGGAGACGCTGCAATGGTAGTAGTGAGGTTACTGAAGCATTACACCAGACTGGGGCTGCGTATGTAAATATGGGGCGAATGATGGCGGTGTATATTAGGATTTTGTTTTTGGTTGAGAGGGGACTGCTTGGCACGAGGAGCGGGTATAGGTTTCTAATGACGTGTTGGGCTTTTCTAATCGCCTGTGATATGTGTGGACCACGGCGTAATGTTTGATGTAGGTGTGTTCCCAGGTATTTCACTGTATTCGTCGGTGTGATTTTTTGGTTGTGTATTTGTAAGGGTGTTAGGACTTTGTTTTGTGTGAATTTGCGTGAGAAGACAATGGTTTCGGTTTTAGTGGCGTTGATTTTAGTTTTCCACTTCTCCCAGTAGCGTTGTAAGATATTTACGTGTATTTGTAACTATTTGTTAGCCACCTGCGCACTGAACGAGTGCGCGTAGATGGCTGTATCGTCTGCGTACAGAGCGGTGTTCGTGTTTGGAAATGTGGGGAAGTCGCTTAGGTACAGGTTGAATAGTTTGGGTCCAAGGACGCTGCCTTGAGGGACTCCTGCCATTATGGGTTTTGAGGATGTGTTATTTATTATGGTTTGGAAGGATCTATCAGTTAAGTAGGAGTGGATAAGTTTGATTAGGATTGAAGGAAACTGGGTTCTTATTAGTTTGGCCATGAGCCCTGCTACCCAAAGCTTGTCGAAAGCTTTTTCGATGTCTAGCAGGGCCATGACTGTTACTTTGTTTAGGTTAAATTGGGTAGCGATATCGGTTGCGATCTTGCATACTTGTTGTACAGTGTTGTGCCTTGCCCTAAATCCAAACTTGATGTCGGGGGTAATTTTTCGTCCAGTGTCGATATCGTCTATCAGGGATAGGATAACCTTTTCGGTTAGTTTGGATAGGGTGTTAAGGAGGCTTATCGGTCGATAGCTACCTGGGTGTTGTGGGTTTTTGTTTGGTCTTAGGATGGGATGGGCAATGGCATTCTTACATGCAGCTGAGAAATGTTGGAGTTTAATGATGGAATTGATGATATACGCTAACTGTATGATGTATTTCCGTGATAGGCTTTGAGGACTAGGTTTTCTATATGGTCTGGTCCGGGAGCTTTGCGATTTGGTAAGGTGCGGATTATTTGGTTTAGTTCTGTGGGGTTAGTTAGGAGCTTGGAGAGGATTTTATCTGTTGTTCTGTGTGTTGTTTTTAAGAAGTGTTGTGTTTCTTGAAGGATATGCTCGTGTTCTTGAGTGTGCTGTGTATCGATTACATATACGTTTGCTAGTTCACTAGCTATGGTTTCTGCCTTTCCAGGGTCAGAAGCCGCTGTGGTTGTGTTAGTTAGTGTGAGTGTAGGGATTTGGGTATATTGCTTTTTAAGATTTTTGGTGAGCCGCCAGAGGGAGTTGTCATTCTGGTTTAGTGAGGAGAGTAGAGGGATCATGTTGTGTTCTGTTGTTTTCTTATTAAATTTTGTATTATAGAATTCATGGCGTTGAGGTGTTGTCTGTGTTGTTGTTTATTGTGATGTGTTTGTCTAATGTGTGGCGGAAGTGTTGCCAGTTTGTGACGTGATGATTTTTGTTCTGTTGTGTATTTGCCTATTGTGTAAGGTGAAGATGATGGGGTTATGGTCTGAGCTGAGCTCAGGGACGGATTCAGGAGGGGTGACGTTAGGGACGTTTTTGTTTATTAGGATGTCGATTGTGGAAGGCGTTGTTGCGTTTTGTGGGTAGTGTGTTGGTGTATGTGGATGCATAATGATAGCGACGTGTGTGTTTGTGTATTTGTTGAGAGTGTGTTATTTTTTGCTAAGTGTGTAATGTGTATTGGTTCTAATAGTGTATGTGGTACGTTGTGTTTTATTAATATTGCTACGCCTCCAGCCGGTACCGGTCCTTGCAGTGGCCGATCAGCTCTGTAGGTGGTGTATGTATGTATTTTGAGTTTACGTGTGGGTGTGAGTTTTGTTTCGTTTAGTGTCACGATGTGTATGTTGTGTGTGATCATGTATTGCTTAAGCTCCCCTACCTTACCCAGTATTCCGTTAGCGTTCCATGAGCTGATCATCAATGTTGATTTGTCTTTAAATGTTGTATTGGTGTACATTTGGCGTGAAATTCATGAATACGGTAAATTGTCGTTGCTTATTTGTAGCCTTTTCAAGGGCGTTGTTTAAGTCCTTCAGGGCCGTATCATGTTTTTGATATTTATTAATTCGTTCAGTCTGTTCATTTCTGTAAAAAGGTCGGTCACGTCGTCCATGTTGTTGTTCCTGTCTTGGGAATGTTGTGGGGTTTGTGGTTGGCGGTGAAACGGTTGTTTGGTTGTTGGGAGTGAGGGAAAATCTTGCTGGGTTAGGTTGACTTGGTCGGGGGGCGGGGTTGGTAAAAGTGGCGTTGTGTGGTGTCTGGGTTTCCAGTGGTTAGTGTTAGGTAGGGGAGCTTTTATGTATTTTTTTTTGTCTAGTTTGTTTTGTTTGTTTATTAGTCGTTTGTTCGTCCAGTTGTCGGATACGTGCCCCGTAGACTGGGCAAGTGACGCTGTTCGCCGGGTGGTCACCTTTACAGTTTGCGCAGGTGGCGAGGGAGTCCTTAGTTTTTGTGCAAGTCGTAGTCATGTGGTCTTTTGCGCATTTTAGGCATTTTGGTGGCAGTCGGCAGTTTGTGGTTGCGTGCCCCCACTGTTGGCATCGGTGGCACTGGATGATCCTCTTTCGGTTGATGTGCCTCTTCCACGCTACTTTCGTGTGGAAGAGGTATTTGGTATCGAAGTTGAGTTGGGTCACCGTGTGCGTGTTGGCCACCGTTACCATTTTAAATACCTTGTGCGTCTGTATGTTATTGTCATGTAGTTCCGTGGTTAGTTCTTCGATCGTCGGGTCGTTGTCGAGCCCTCGGATGACGAAGGCATGGGTCTTTATGGTTCTGTCCGTGTATGTGTAGTAATGAAATTCGTCGTCATTGTTCATGTCAGTGATAATTTTTTGTCTTTCGTTCTCGTCGTGTATGTGGATGTTAGTGTTATTGTTCGTGTGGTAGCCTTTAGTCGCGTGTGTTAGCAGGTAATTTGTCACTTCGCTGGGGTTTTTGGGAACCCCGGGTATAATAATGGGTGGGGGAGGGTGGCGTCTGGTTGGTTTTTGTGGTTTGGGTTCGAGAGTGTGTCTGTCTCTGTTTCGTCTTCGTGTTCAGTTTCGTCTGTGTCTGTTAGTGGCTGGTATTTGTTTTTAGTCGTAGTTGCTTTTTTGGGCAACTCCGCTTTGAGTTTGTATTAGTATAAAAGTCGTGCCATGCCCTGGCCAAAAATAAATGTCATGGAAAACCAGTTTACATACCGTTATAGTGGATGCATAAAATCAAGATACTGGACTGAACGGAGCAGTTCTAAAGCCTAAAAATATATTACAATATTTTTGCTGGCATTTAGAATACTACTTATTTTTTACGTAAATAATAAGAATGTGCCATTGACATACCGCTTGGGTGGATAAAAAAGTCTTCGCACCAATACAAAAATGTTTGTTAATTAAATTGTTTCTGTCTCTCACATATATCATATATATCACATAATCTACTAAATAAAACCAAATCTCCTCCAAAATCCTAACTTATAAAATAAAAGATATAAACACACAACAGTGATCTTATCTTTTATTTGACTATACTGGAACAATCAGAAAGAAACGAGTAGCCCAGAATCGAGAATAGCCGAAAATTTCATATTGAAAAAAGAAAACTGGCTCTTATTACTCGATTTTGATTATTTGGCGCGAGTATCACATTATAGATTACAGGCACCATTTCAGAATTATAAAAAAACACGTAAAATAATATGATTTTGACTAAATAATAAATATATACATATTTTACCTCGTACTAGATCACAATTATAATGTGAAATACGTATCCGGGAACCGATTCCGGATACTAGTAATTGGGTGCGCGGAAATAGGAATTCGGAATGTGCTAGACCGGAGAGCCGGGTATTTGAATATTTTTACGAAATAACATTTTTGTAAATTATAATGTAATATGCGTGGGGTCTTAAGATGTTAAACTCCAAACTTATTTATTATTTGAAATTATTTGATGTATACAGTAATATCGTATCCTATGATTTCATAAAGTATAATAAATTAATGAATAGCGCAAGTAGAACAGAACCAGGCAAGTCAAATTTTGACCTTATTTGATAGTAGAAATAAGTCATTAACAAGTCATGGGAAACCACAGATTGACGTAATAATAAAAATGCGTACTACGCGCCAGAATTATGGAGTAATACCAATATTTAAAATATTACTTAAATTGCTTTATGATATATTACCTTAATATGGTACTGGTACTTATAAGAGTACTGGTACTTATAAGAGTATTGTTTTTTTGAATTTTTATTTCGCTACAACGATGAGGCTTTTAACATTGATTATATGTTAATCTGGAACCCTGAGAACCCTTTAACCTGCTCAATTGTTTCATCCGTAAAATGAGTTTACCCAGAGAATCGCTTAATTCAATGAACATCATTATCAGATTTGTGTGCGCAAAAAGTAGCTGTTTTGCTTTTTTCATTTGTGATCTAAGCATCTTAGCGCGAATTAAATACGAACTTTGTTTAAATTTAACAAAAATGAAATTTTATTTATATTGTTACATTTAATGTGTGTTACAATAGTGAAATACAACACTGAACAGAACATAAATACAAGTTTTTGTTTGCTTATATATGCAAATATATGCTTATACTACAGTTTACTTAATACTCATATTGCACAGGAAACCGACAAGTGCTATATGCTGACATCTAATAAAATCAGAGTAATAATGATGAAATAAGAAATACAGCCATACATAATTCGCGCGCCAGGAGAATCAACATTACATGTGAATCGGCAACTCGTCTCGCGTTATGCGTGAGCTGTCCCTTTACCAATGGGTCAGTGTTTCAGTGCGAGTGTGCCCTATCGACTTTCTACGCGCTTTCCGACGCGTACAGCACTTACGTCTGCGTAAGAGTAGCGATAGAACAGCATAGATCAGCTGATCGATTGAAGTATGCGTACATGAGCATTCTTTATTGTTTTATTATATTCAAAACATTCATCATTTCATATACATAAAACGATCGTTTTATTCATATGTTTAAAATTTACATAAAATGCAACCCGCCGGAGATATATGCACCACTGAGTCCAATTTTTAAATAGACAAAACGTTACCTCCGTCGTCGTTCACATTACGCTAAATCAAATAAGTTATATGTAAATATGCCACCGAAAATGCATACTTGCGTATGTATTTTCGGTGGCATCCATGCAAACAATGATGTTCACACAATCTTCAATCCTGTGTGCCACCACTCACCCGCAATTTTTTTTTTTTTTAATAGAGGAACGTTATGATTTTTTGAATTATTATTTAATTTGAGAATAGTAAAATACTAATTTCATTTTCAAAAGAAAAAGATTTTTCTTAAGGGCGTACAGTAAAACCTCGATATAACGGACTAATTGGGGGGACGGGGTGTCCGTTAAAGCCGAAAGTCCGTTATATAAAAATAGATTTAAAATAAATCAAAAAACTTTTTTTGAAAATATGTACACTGTATTTAGATATAAATAAAAAATACAAAACACAAACAAAATTTTATTTAATTGCCTTCGGACATTCGTCGTGAAGTGACGTTGTTGTTTGATATCGACGGGCTTGCTTTCGGTAATCCTGCTTTGAAAAAGGAATCAAGTTTAATTTGCACTTTTGAAGTTTGCTGTTTTTTATTATCAACTCTCTAAAATTACGAAAATGCGTATAATATAGTTGAACTTCGTTATCTGACGAATAATCAATAAATGTTATTAGCTCGTCGAGATGCGATCTCACCACTGATAACTGCATTTTTGGCAGTGTTGTTTCTTCTTCTTCGCTATCTTCACTTCCATCCTCATTTTTTAGGTTCATAACTTCATCTACTATTTCACTTTCAGTCATGATATTATACCCAGGGTCACCTTCATCTATTTCTAGTCATTGTAATATATCTTCCTCAGCTACTTCTCCGGTATTATTATGTATTGTCCTACAGAAATCAGGAACTTCTAACCCTTCTTAATCTATGTCTGCATCATGGCCATCAAACAAATTCTTCCAACCATTTTTTTATGTTTGGTCTTTCACCCCTTTCCATGCTGCAGCAAAATTAAAAATGGTTGATTTTAAATTGTAACACTTTAAGTTTTGCAAGGTACGCTGTCCTCTTGTATCTTCTGCATTATCTTCATCCTACAATACAACCATTAGTTCATCTAAAAACTTTCTGCGATATATTCGTTTGGTTGCCAAAATTATGCCCTGATCCATGGGTTGAATAAGCGATGTTGTATATTTTGACAAAAACATACAACTAAAGTTGCCATCTTCTGAACGTAGAATATTTTCAGAAGGATGAGCAGGAGCGTTGTCTAAAATCAATAAACATTTCACCTCTTCCGGCGGTATTCCCAGTTTCTTCTCTTGAAATTTTTTCACTGTAGGTACAAATTCTTTAAAAAACAAGTTTTTGAAAATATCTGAGTTGAACCATGCCTTATTAGAGCTATAATATGAAACGGGCAGATAATTCATTATATCTTTTAAAACTCTAGGTTTACGAGATTTGCCAACAATTACAGGAGTCAGCCTATGCGATCCATCGGCGTTGAAACAAAGCAGTGCCGAGATCCCGTCCTTGCTGATTTTTCTTCTTGAATTCGATTTTTCATATTTGGAGGCTTGTGTGCTTTCAGGCAAAGTACGCCATAACAAACCAGTTTTGTCAGCATTGTAAATCTGAGATTCTAATAATAACGTTGTTGGCCGTACCATTTTAAGATTGCCTCTTCAAGTGAAGTTTCACGAGCCAATTTCATTCGTTTTCTGGGATAGCAGTTCCCTCCTACATCACACATTAATGCAAATTTATTTATTTTGCTTTAGTTTTTTTTTAATGTCCGAAACAGTTTGCTTTTGTTAGTTATTGTTGATGTGTCGTGCATGGCCAACTAGTGTCGAGTTACGGGACTGTTTCCTAATAAACAATAACAATTGAAATATACAAATAAATACATTCTATTTCTACTAATTTGTGTTTGATTGTAATCTCTGATTAGTAGAATAGCCTGATCCTTAACAGTTTTTTTATGCCATATTGTTCACAAATATGAGACGCAGACATTCCAGACAACTTTTGTATAATTTTTAGTTTTTGATTGATCGTTAGATTAATTCCTTTTCGTTTGTCCATATTTAAAGGGTAGGGTTGGGAAAATTAAATTTTTTTTACTGGATAACACTAAATGCGTTCATTCACTTCGAGTAAACAAGTCAAACTGCTGTAGAGTTGCGTGAATCCCCTGCCAACATGGCAAACATCCATAGAAACCTACGCGTTATTATTTCAGGAAATCCCCTAATAGAGGGTAAATCGACCAGTAATAGAACAGTTAAGAAAGTTCTCTACTTTTTTGAGGATTAAAATAAATAAAGTTAATATATCTATATAATAATTGAAAATTTTTTAAATTTATGTGTTTTATAAAGTTAAAAAAAAAATTGTTTATTGATGTTTTAGGTAATTTTGTTCACAATTTATAATTTGATGTTAAAATACCAGTACTAGAACGGTGGCTGCCTTTAATAGAACAGTCCTTTCTAGTAACAGAACGGCAAATTATATTTTTTGTTAAATGAACTAGGCAAATCAATAAATAAATAAGTTCTATTATAAATTTATATTTTATTTAATATTGTTTATAAATTTATATATTTTAGCTTGGATTTCCTAAAATTTAGGTATATATTATAAAAAAACACTTGCAGTAGCTTTATTTTCTAAATTTTTAAATTGTAGAGGTACTATACCTATCTAAAGCTAAATTTATAATATTTATAAAGTTCTATATTTTAAACGTTGACAACAATATTATTCTTTATATATAATGCAAATGATAATGTAATTAAATAATAATTTTTAATCGAAATATTAAAATTACTTATAAATAGGTATTACATCAAAATTTTTAATACATTTCTTGCATTAAAATTTTATGAAAATTTAAATCTTTTCTTGTTTTATTTTTTTATATAAGAATACTTTTCATCTTGTAATTTTTTGTTGTTCATATAAAAGTATTTTTTCAAGTGTACAGGCTGGGGCAAAACAACCTCCCTAGTTTTGCAAGTGAATTAAAGAAAAATGTATTTCAATATAATAAAGTAGTTACATGGCCAGTTTTATCTTATGTAGTTTTAAAAATCATATCGGCCAAGTGTTGTCTTTCATTGTCTACACATTGCTGCAAGCGACTTCTGAAGTTTCGCATAACCCTTTCAAGCATTTCTTCAGGTATACGATGAATTTCCGTGCGGATTGCCTCCTTTAAGGTTAGCAGGTTCCTCGGTCGATGTTTATAAACTTCTGCTTTGAGGTAACCCCATAGAAAAAAGTCGCACGGGGTCAAATCTGGAGATCGCACCGGCCACGGAATATCACCTCTCAGGGAGACAAAGCGCGCGGGGAACATTTCCTTCAAAACCAGCATTGATGCCCGCGCCGTGTGGGCTGTGGCCCCGTCCTGCTGAAACCAGACATTCTCGAGACCAAGTTCTTCAAGAGCAGGGGCAAAAAAATTCTGGAGCATGTTCACATAGCGCCCAGAATTGACGGTAACTGCCCGATTTCTTTCCTTTAAAAAATAAGGCCCGTTAATCCCTATTCGGGAAACTGCGCACCAAACTGTGACACGATCACTATGCAGTGACTTCTCGTGGATCACCTTCGGATTGTTTTCGCACCAATATCTAAAATTTTGTTTATTTACACCGCCAGAAAGATGGAAATGTGCTGGGCGGCGATTACAGACTCCTTTTCGCGTATGTATGCTTCCACGGCAAAAGCGCGCTGCTCGTTCGTCCACATTGTGTTTGCGATTGAACGGCATATCTTCCTGCCGCCATTCCTACCCTTTTACGACCTCTGCTTGCTTCACAATTCTCTGTTGAAACTAGGGAGGTTGTTTTGCCCCACCCTGTATAAGAGGTTTTGGTTTTAATTCTTGATTTTTCACACTTCTTTTTACCCTGTTTATTAACGGTGTCATTTTTTTCACTAAAATAAAAATAATTTATTCAAATGAATACAAAAATAAATTAAAGAGGTTATGTTTTCGATTTTTATTTTTTATGAGATAAACAATTTCAGTGTACGTATAATTTAAATATTATATTAACTGATACTTACTTTTTAAAGAATTATTTATCTGTAGTTAAAATTTGTTCTATTTTAACCGCACTTGCTTACTGTCAACTTACTGTTCTATTTACAGCAGCGGGTGCTCAATAGACTCCGACTCTACCACAATTCTATTGTTGACGAGATTTGCTCGCTGACTAGAAAATTATAGATGGCTCTGACAACCAATAGTGATCGAAAAGCCAAAACATAACCTAATTAGACCTATTCTTTTGGTTCTGTAGCTTCATTACGTCATATTTAAAATGCCCAATTGTTGTACCACGATTGGGTTTTAGATGATTTAATTACTTCAAAAAAACTGCGATTCCCGTGCCAAGAGCACAAATTAAAAATAATGTCTAAAATAATTTTTATTTTTCTAAAAGTACGTTTAGAGCGTAATTGTGTGTTCTTAAATGCAGATCAAAAAGAAAATTAGATTAAAAAAATTGGCAAAACATTGCATAAACTAAATATATATAAAAAATAATTTTATGTGCATTGCTTTTTACCCCTATGATTTCCCACTACAAATACCACTAAAATTTATATTTTTACTTTAAAGTTAAATTAATTTGATTTTACGTTAAATACTTATTGCGTCATTCAATTTAAAATAAATAAATATTATCCTTCAAAATTTTTGGAAATACAAATAACAAAACTATAATGCAACTATATTTAGATATTGTCACGTTAAAATATTCGTACCGGTTGGGCCATGAACATCATGACGAGCACTACTGATTGTCAGTGCCATCTACAACTTTCCAGTCACTATTAGAAGTGTCAAAAGCTTGAGTCGGACAGGCCTGTACGCATAAAGTGTTCTATTATTAGCGCGCTGTTCAAAATTTTAGTTGAATACTAGAACACGTGTTTTTAGAATTAAAAAAAAAGTCCTTATTAAACATTTGAAATGTTTCGATAAAATATTCATTTAGTTTATTCAACCAGGTAAATATACAAAAATACGTTATTCTTGTAAATATGATTGTAATTGCTTAAGCTATAGTAACCGTAAACTAACTAAAAATGGCTGTGAAAAGTACAATTTTAATATCGCTAAACAGTATTCGTTTTTTTTTTAATTAATAATTTTAAAAAGGACGTGAAAAACGTTTTTTCTTGTTTAAAACTATATATGAATATTTAAATTATTGTTATACCTACGCATTTGCACAATATTAAACGCATACAACCAAGTTTTTGATACCTGTTGTATTACTAGCGTCGTTCCATTGCTGGTCTACTTACCCTACTATGGCTCCGGCTAGGTGCAGTCTACGAGCAGGACGGCATTATGTCTCAAATTCTAGTGCTAGACGTATGACGTGATTATCATGGCCGCTAAAAATTGTTTACATGTGGCAACACTTGAATATATATAATATTATTTGCGTTTTAATGTAATGCAAAACTCTAAACGCTTATATCTCGAAACTAGGTTTTGAAATCGTAGCCCAAAATTTCTCAAGACCTACTCAACCAATTTGCTTTATTTTTTCTTTCTGCTGAAGCTTATTATATTTAGGAGTCTTTTTCGGTGAGACTTTTTTTTTTTTTTCAAAGATATAGTATTTTTTGACGAATTTCTTACTCCAAAATTGAAGTTAAAAATGAAAAAGGCCGCCATTTTGTTAAAAATCAAAATTTCAAAATTCGGGCCCGACAAGGACTAGTTTTGACCTTCGATATTAATAAAAACGTACACTTGTGTGTTTCAGCTGATTAAGTGCCGAGATATCCTGGGGATGCGGAATCAGTACCTCCGCGTGATTTCCATATTTTTAACGTTGATGTATACACCTTTGTTACGGTAATAAAATTAAATGTACAAGTGTATCAATAAAGCAACAAAAATAGTGCTTGCTTTTTACTTTCAAAACCTATGTAGTCCCTTAATATATGAATAGTTAGAATAATAATACTTACAGTATATTTAAAGTACTTGTTAATTCAAAGTACGTTCGGTTGTATTTAGAATTTAAATACGTTGTATATGTACCTTTCCCAGCTCTGGTGAGAACAATGTTTCTCCATCTAGGTTTATGGTTATACCAGAATCGACCTGTATAACCACGGAGTCTTGTAACAAACGTGGTTCTCTAGTTGAGTGATCTGTGAGTTGGTTCTCTTTGTTAGATATGATTCCCGACAGTCATCTGGTGTTTTTAATAATATTTCGGCTATTAGTTCAACATATTAGTGCAATATATAGATAAATAGAACATTATATTTTGTCAAGTAAATTAATCTTAAGAAGTTTTTTTTACGGATTGTGATATATTGGCGAACACGCCTTATACATCACCTGGAGTGGATGAGATCACGTATTCCAGGATTTCCAATTTGTCGGATAAAATGAATATCGTATTTCTAAAACTGTGCATCTTAAAAATTCTAATGAAACGATTTTAATAGTGGCTATAGAGCAATAAAAAGTAACTCAAAAATCCATATAGATTTTGAACATACATATGTACACAAAATAATCGACAAATATTAACCAACGAAATCCATGCAGCACTCTCCGAATAACCTTATTGTAATATTTTTATATATACAAAGCGTGCATGACAACGTCTTACTTCCTTTGCTCAAAAACAATCTACAGCAATTAAACGTTCTCTCAGTTCGCTTCTATACAAATCCTACAATAAGCAGTTGATGTATTTATTTCCCAGTCAATAACCTCCAACGTTATTTGAGAAACATTCGTAGCCACTACACCCGATTGACCAAATGGTTTACTTCTTATGAATTAAACATCAGTATAGACAAAATAAGAACCAGTCTTAACAAAAACAAAAAGTCTACGGATACCAAAATGTATCCATATTAACAGTCAATGCATTAAAATAAACCCAAACCTGAATTTTTCGGAAAGTCATTTGATTACAGACTGTCATAGATTCACCATAAAATATTCTAACATTCGACTGTGAAACAAGGGTCAATTTCATAAATATCATTATGTAAACAAGGCAGGGTGCAACTATTCGTCAAGCAATTTATAGGCATTAATGTTCTGAAGAAAACTCTAGTTTTATTGCAGAGATTATTGGAATCATACATTCTGTAAAATACTGCAAAAATATAAAAGATGATAAACTAATATTACTTTCTGATTCCCATAGTACATTACAAGACTGAATCCATTATATATAAAACAATCCTACTGATGCTTGAGTATCCTTGACAAAAAGCATCCATTATGTTTAGATTAAATATATATATTAAAAAACAAAAAAATTTAAATTCGAGAAATAAAATTTATTATTATGTTATATTAAGAACGAACGTTTTTTAAAGTTCAGGTAAATTTAAACCCAACAAAATGTTCATATATAGTATAATGGCTAACGTAAACAAGCACAGTTTGAATATTAAATTTCAAAAATAAACGGTTTTCTTGTCATCTTATGTTTAAAGTTTCGTATTTTAGGATATAGATTTCTTACACATACATAAGAAAGTAAAGATGATGGTAAATATTCTCAGGATCGTAGTTGTCTAGATTTCTGATTAATTCATAACGACTGGACTCGGCTCTTGCATACAATTTTTACTTTCTTATATGCAGTAAAAGTAAGTATTGTAATCATGAAAAATTTCTAACTCGAGATTTTAACGGAAATATATGTTTTGAACTTCCCTGAATCGATTCCGACTATTTTTGGAATGACGTCTGTGTGTGTGTGTGTGTGTGTATGTTCTCTACAGCCTAAACGGTTGAAGCTAAAATTATAAGACTTTAAACTTAAGATTGGAATATGCCTGAGATGTACACCTCTTATTTTTGAAAAAAAATAATCAAACCGGAAGTGCCTGTTTACTCCAGTCATTTTTTGCAGTTTCTGCAATTACTCAAAAATGGTTACAGTTACAGAAAAATTTTATTAACAAAAATTAAAGGTATTCATATTTAGCACAACTTTTGTTTGAATTTTTTTCCAAAAAGAGTACTGGTTTCAAAATAAATTTCTGCTTAATATATATATTTTTACATAAATCGTCTCATCTGCGACTGTCAATTGTTTAACAAAATTGACTTTGAATTTGAAGTTTGACATTTAATATTTATTCTAAGAATTGTATTTAGTGCAAAAGCAATCTAAAGGTTAGAACAAATATTATAAACTAGAAAAATAATGAAACTACGATATGGTTTAACCCAAATGCGTATAAGAAAGTTCGGTGTATGACACTGCAGATGTTTTAATTTTGAACCGGATGCTACTTGATGTTCAAGGCATAAAGACAAATCTTTATGTGTGTTGTGTAAATGTTGTGGATAGTCAATGTCTTGTAGCGGTGAAGCAACGTGTTTCTGATAAGAAAATGAGAATCCGTTCACAATATCTTGTTTTCAAACACTTGCGACCAGCGATTGGGTAATGCATATAGTTTACAAAACTTACCAGTTCCCTTGCCTAACTACTGTTTTCAAATTATATGTCTTTATATATTAAAATTAATAACAATTGCAAAAAATATTACTTGTACTTAATTATTCAATAAAAATCATTAAAAACTTAGAAATTGTAAAGCTTGTGCTCTATTAACACCATATTTACTAAGCTTCTCATAAAACCAAGGTTAACGGTACTGCCGTTACAGTCCTAATTAACATGAAATTGATTAAATTTCTTTCTCTATAGATATATATATAACCATAATTCTCTATGGTAAACTATATTGTAACATTTTAACAAAATAAGGGATATTTATTTTGCTAAGTTCGTATTTGTTATACGTATGGCTGGTAGTGTAATTTTTTTAATTTTGACGATTTAAGTATACAAATAACCTTCTTATTCCTAGTAAATTTAAATTTATCCAAAAAAAGGTGTCTCAGATGATTAAAATGGTCAAATTTAGTTAATTGTTGCTATTTAGAGATGTTTAACTGGCAAATTAAGCGAATTAATATAACGAGATGATAGCATGGAAGATGAAAATGCTAAATTTAGTATTCTGAGGTAAGCCATATACAAAGAAGTGTCTCACGTAAATTTGAGCAAATTATTCAAAGTAAATGAACTTATCCTTTCAAATGCGTTATTACCCTAACAAAGATACCAAGCACAGCATCATGTTTCAAAATCTTATAATTGAAGTTCTAAGAGAGGATATTACATAAATAGATATAAAAATAAGAAATCTTGACAATATCGATTTTCTAATACAATTTAATGTTCTGAAGAAATTATGAAACATTCCAATAAAATTTGTAAGGTAATAGACTTAATTATGAAAACATGTCGCTTTTCTATGTTTTAATAATTCCTAATTAATTCATATGACTAATTTAATTAATTCATATGACACATTTAGGTTATTTTCCTTCATAAACAAGACAATACTATAATTTTACTACCTAACTAAAATATAATCAGAAGAAGAGATTATTCAATTCATGAATCTATACCTCCTTTATTCTCTGGCATCTGATTTAAGGGGGGAAATACAAGTAAAATAAATTTTTTATCGATTTTTTTTCTATTACATAAATATACATTTAAGATTTATCCTGTAAAATATCTAGGCGATTGGAAATGTAGTTACCGAGATATAACCATTTTCACTTTCTTATACGCAGTACAAGTAATCATGAAAAATTTCGATCTCGAGATTTTAACGGAAATATACGTTTTGACCTTCAATGTATTGATTCCGACTATTTTTTGGAATGACATCCGTCTGTGTGTGTCTGTGTGTGTGTGTGTGTGTCTGCCTGTCTGTCTGTATGCGTGCGTGTGTTTGAGCGTTCTACAGCCTATACGGTTGATGGTAAAATTATGTAACTTCAAACATAAGATTTGTATATTTCTAGAGAGAAAACCTCTCATTTTTGAAAACAATATTCAAACCGGAAGTGCATGTTAACTCGAGTTATTTTTTTGCGGTTTCTGCAATTACTCAAAAATGATTGAACTTACAGAAAAATTGATGAAATTAAAATTATACATATAAGCATTTTGAATAACCTTTATTTGAAACTTTTTTCAAATAAGGTACCGGAAACAAAAATGACTTTTAAAATTGATTCTTATTTTAATTTTTTTCACATAAATCGTATCAACTATGCCTGTCACTTGTTGAAAATTACTGAAAAACAAAAAAACTTAAATAATTTGAAGTTTGACATTTAATATTTATTATAAGAAATATAATTAGTGAAAAAGGGTGCCAAAGTTTAGCAAATTATTATTAATTAGAAAAATAAAAAAAATGTTATCATGGACGGTCTGCAGTGCGATATTGGCTAGAATACGAACATCTTCAGCACTAAATCCGACGAGGACCGCTACACTCGCCAGGAGCGCCGATCGTGGAGTTGCAGCAAAGAGGGCAGAACTGCTAGAAAACAGGCTCAGGCTGAACTCAACGATTTCTATGCGCAAGAGGATCGTACCTTGTATGGCCTCGGAATCGCCGATTGACTTATAACAACCGAAAGTTTCCAAAAATTACACTTTTACCTAACATAAACTTTAAACGCGTTTTTCTCGAAACGGTATTTTTCAAACTGGCGGGAAAAATAACTCAAAAAGTTTTCATTTAAATGGGGTGCTTAAATTCGAAAAAAAGGATGAAAAGTTCATCTTTTTTCAGATTAAGTTTTTTTTTATGAAATATCGGTTTTTTTTTCTAGTTTCGGAAGAACAAAATACATCTGAGAATAAGGTTTATCTAATAAAAGTAAAAAATATTTATGTTTCGGTCTCCAGAGTTCCCGCCAGTTGGGTCCGCACGCCTAACGCGACCTCTTTTCGGCGTAGCTTCTAGGTCACACAGGAGTCGGGCATATTTGAAAAAAATCGTGAGTAAAGCTGAATGTTTATTAAATGCAATAAAAGAAACCCGAAAAGTGTAAGTTGTTTCATATTCCCAAAAAAAATTCCTAAAAAACGTCGAGTTTTCAGGTAGTTACTTGTATTTCCCCCCTTAAACGATATCTTTAATAATTATCTATCAAAATAAATCAAAACAAAACACTGCTGACCAGCTTATCACGAATAATTACTAAACCAAAATCTACTTTTTATTACCCATAACACCGGGTTAAGAAATCCCGGTTGTCATCAATATAACCTTAAGTTTTATCACTAAACCAGTTTCCGTTGGTGGTAAGTGATTCAAATCAAACAAATTATATAGTTCACAGTCGTTTATTCTAGCTTAGTTCTCATCAGATGAAATAGTAAGATCATACTCCCCTGCAACAAACGATTTTTCTACTTCATGAGTTTTATCTTCGCAGAAGTTTTCGAAACAACAGCCATAATATCATAAATTATAATATCTACAGGTTCAATCAAACAAGCCCCATCGTGCACCTGCAAAGACTTCCACACACAAAAATAACCTTCCTCCTTGGCGGTTTTACCAACTTAACCTGATGATGTTTTCCAAAGCGCGTTTCGGTGGCTGCATTTTTAAACTCCTCGCAATATGTTCCATGTTTCCGCATTAAAAGTACATGCTCTATTTGGCTAATTTCAATTTGGAGCGGTACAAACGTACCTATAATTAATTCTATCTTTATCATAACATGCTTACTTTTAGTTTAATGCTCTATAATTTATTATATACTATCTTGTGTATCGCGGACATTTTCAAAATTCCTTTATTGTTTTTCTGCAATTTATTTGCTTCGCTAAACGCTTTGGGGTCACTGAACAAAACTAGCCGTCCCTAAACAGGTAATAACCCTTCGAGAAATTGATTTACTAACCGCGGATCTAAGATATTATTGGTTACGGCCTATCCTACTTCGTTTGCAGTGGTGCTGAACAATTCTCAATATATCAAGATAAGATTTTATGGTTTCGTTTGAAAAGTTATAAAAAACCCGTTTTAAATTCAGACCCCGTGTTCATTCGATTTATATCTGGGAAATTTGTGCACCAATTGAGATGGTATTTTCATGTTGAAAGAATGTCGAATGAAAGGTTTACAAGGGCGAGATAAATGGTGACCATCCTCGAAATAAATGTAATAATATAGTCGAGATTGAATTGCATGAAAATAAGTTGTGAACAAGCGGAATAGAAAAGCGTGTATAAAGAATTTGAATGAAGCGAAAGAAATATGTAAGTATACAGTTGAAAGGTGGTCAAGATGCGAAAGAATGTAAAGAATGTTTTACTACCCAGTTTATTAGGAATATGTATTTATGTATGTATGTATGTTATGCAATAGATATAAGCCTTTTTAATTTTTAAACTATACGTATTTTTGTTTTATTCTTAAATTTTCATATTTGCAATATTGAATCACACTATCGGCAATGTATGTTATTTGTCTATTATCGTATAAATTATGGGTATACCCATAATTATTATTATAGGGTAGTTCGTAAGGAGTTATGTAGCTCTAAGTAATCATGAGGAGGCGAAGTACCTGGGAGTGTACCTAGATAAGAATTTGATCTTACTCTGATCAGGACTACCGAAAAGGCAGACAGGACGGTAACGGCTCTGAGGAAGATGTTTACGAAGATAGCGGGCCCCAGGGAGGGAAAAAGAAGAGTCTTGGCATCTGCGGCAATAAGCATTGCTATCTATGCTGCGCCAGTGTGGGAGAAGGCTTTGCGGTACAAGGCAGCCCAGATTGTGCTAAACAGATTAAATAGGAAACTGGCAATCGGCATATGCAGAGGATATAGGACTATGTCTGCCGCCGTTGACGTTGCTTACGCAGGAAAGAGCCCGGAAGCTCAGGTCGTCGTGCGAGAACGTAAGCGTTACGAAGAAAGAGAGAGTGGAATAATGGTCCGGGAAATGGGCGGAGGACACAGGTAACAGGTGGTTGCACAGACTCATGCCGGATATCAGAAACTGGGTGTGAAAAGAAACCGGAGAGGTTACGTATAGGATGGCACAGTGTCTGAGTGGACACGGCTGCTTCCAACAATACTTGCACTTCCTGAAGTCAGCGGCATGCCTATATTGTGGAGTGGCGGAGAACACCGCGGAACACACTCTGTTTGAATGCAGGCGTTGGGCAAGCCTCAGAGAAGCAGAGACAAATACTGTAAGAACTCGAATAACAACCGAGACAACGATTAGGGACAATGATCCGGCATGAAGCGAGCTGGGCCGCGGTAGGCAGTTGGATGGAGGAGGTAATGAGTAGGAAGGAAAGTGATGAGCAGCAGCGGGAGATGTTAGAGAGGCGCGGGTAAAAGTCAACGAGGAGAGCGATGAAATAAGCAAGTGGTGCCACTCCTCATTCGGTCGATACGGGACAGGAGAGTTTAGTGGGTTAGAGTCCCACACTACCCATACCGACAACGGGGCATCCTCTATCCTCTTGATATGATGCCGGGTGTGCATGAGCATTCTCTCCTAACCGAATAAAAAAAAAACGATTAATGAATATATAAATAGATAAATATTATTGAGAATGAATTCCGTGAAAATAGTCGGTTTGTTTGTTCCGGTGCTCAGTGATGAAAATCTATTTCCAGAGATAACGAGATAACTTCGATGCAAATAACAAAATAATGTTTTTATTTTAAAGTTAATAATACAGTTGAAAACAAAATGAGAAAAATTGGAACAAACAGATTTACAAACGCTAATAAAGAAAAGTATTATTTTAATAATGACCCTATAAAAAGAACAAACTTAATTAGTACAAAAATGTTCAAATCAATTACAATAGCAATTACAACTAGCCGACGACACAACTGCCGGCCAGTGGCAAAAGTTTAGCGGAAATAACTGCGCGTATCGTAAGCGGTATACGACATTGGGCCGACGACACAACTGCCGGCCAGTGAAGTAGCGGTTTGGACAACCACCAGATCAACCGACCGAAGACACACCTGCCGGCTAAGTAGACTGGGGTTTCTTTGGTAAAACTATGGTTCGCCACCGGTTAGAGAGTTCAGTCGACGACACAACTGCCGACTGTCCAGTCTAATTGATTCTTACCAGGACACAACTCTGGTTCGAATGCCGTGCTGGCATTTCTACGCTGTTTATATATCCGATTGTGGGGGGTTTTGCGGATAGACTGCGGACATACCAGCCTTAACTTTGTCCAAGATTTGGTTTAAACTGGTATTTTCTGACCAATGCAGCTGTTCAAAGGGGAGCGGGGACATTTCTATAGTCTCTGCCTGTACACTTCGTTACGAATTTTAATGAAGCAAAATATGAATGTGATGATATAGTTTAACAGCGCAAGATTAACCAGATGCGAAATATTTCCTTATATGCATTCATATAAGAAAGTAAAAATAACACCCAAAAATATGAAGATGCATAAGTAATAAAAAAAAATTCCATAAGTAGGTCCTGAATTGAATTCCCGTTGTACTTTGAAAAATTGTCTAGTCATATATGGTATATTTTAATGTTCCTTCTTAAATCGGACCTGGAAAACATGCAACTATTTACTTTACATGTTCACTTAGTAGTCATAGAAAATTTCAGAGCGGTAGATTTAAAAATAATAGACATACATAATTTAAGGTGCCCTTGAGTCAAATCTACACACAACGACTATCTTTTGTACTCCCTTCATACATGTGCAAAATTTCAGAAGTACCCTTGAAAGCCGAAGTATTCCAATTTCATATATTACCATATTTAACGTGTCAATATAAAGAACGTATTTGATTAAAAAAACTGCTTGAATGTCCAAAATAAGCCAGAGGTTTTCAATTGGTTTTATACCCGAAGATTGGGTTGACCAATCCAGTAGTTTCATTTGAGAACTCTGAAAGTAGTAATTATATAAGAGGTATATTTCAAGTCGTTATCTTGTTGAAAGATAAAGCTATCAGTAAAGACTTCTCCAAATTTTCATTCAAGACATCAATGTATACAATTTCTATCATAATATCGTAGATCTTGATGAGGTTTCAATATCAAAGGCGCTCGCTGTTTTTAACCGAAAAGATGAAACTTACTTTTATCACAACAAGGAACATTTTTCCAAAAGGTTTAGGATTTTTCGACGTATTTTCTGTCGAAATGTTTGATCTTAACGGTCTTCCAAATCAATAGGCTATGTATAACTATTCCTTGGTATAGTTTGCCTAAATCTTTTGCAAAAGATTTGCTTGGATTTATCCAGATAATCTTGCAATCCTATACTAAAGCGACACCTCAAAGACATTTCTGCTAATCAATAGAGACAGGAATGCATTGTTGAAGTAATGGAAGAATTTCCGCCAGTGGATGAACTTAGACGGTAAGTCCTCTGTAATTTTAGTTGGTATAATTGTGTTTGTAAAGTTGTGGTATCGAACACCTTAGCCTTTTTTTTATATCTTAACGGTATGAACAATTTATTTTAGCATTTATTGAATATTTGGCCTATCGCAAACACGTAACATAAACTATTTTTCTACAACTCTGAGTAATTTTAGTTTTGTAACTGTGATGGTTAAGGTTTGTGAAATTAAACTCGAACGAAATTATAGTTAAACGATGAATAGTACAGGTACAGTTTTTCTTTCACCGATCTCAGACAATATCCGATCAAGCCAAATTCTGCCTCAGTAGTTGAAAGCTCGACTGATTTCTGCAATTGAGAATTCCTGGATACTGCAGTCTCGTTTATGCGAGAAACGAAACCGTTTGTAGATCTACGAGTGTTGACATCTCCAGCGAAGTCTGCGTCGGAGTAGGCACGTAGTCTGCCACCAGTTGAAGTGTAGAGAAGTCCCATGTCAGCGGTACCATGCAAATACTGGAATATGCGTTTGACGGAAGCCCAGTCGAGTGCCGTAGGTTCCGCCATGGATCGAGCAACTTTTGAGACGGCATACGCTAAATCAGGGTGAGTAGCGCAGGCCAAATACAACAAAGAGCCTACCGCTGATCAGTACGGAATGGAGCTTTCGAGAGGATCATTAGATGACTCGTCTGGCTGTTGCTTTTTCAACAGGTGTTTTAACAGAATTGCAATTTTCCAGGCCAAAACGTTGCAAAACTTTTTCCGCGTTTGGTCGCTGTGAAATACGCACACCAGACTCACATTTTTCGATCTGTATTCCCAAAAATGTATCGAAAGAACCCACAGTAATATTGAACTCTGACGTCAGTAGTTCCAGAAACGAGTTGTTTGCTTCTCGGGTCAATCCTGCAATGAGACCGTCATCAACGTAGATTGCAACTAGTAATTTTTCTGTTGCATTCTGGCGAATGTAGATCTGCTGTCGAACGTGTAAATCCGTTCTTTTCCATGAAAGAGAGAGAGGGCCACATAAAGATTTCTTCAGACGACACACACGACCTGACTTATCGTTGTAACCTTGTGGTTGAGTCATATAAATTTCAGTGACAATTTCACCATACAAGAACGCGGTTCTAACGTCAAATTGTCCGAGCTCAAGCTTCTCTTCAGCTGCAGTCGCAATAAGGGATCGAATTGCGTCGTACCATGCAACCGGGCTAAAGGTCTCGTAATACTCAAACCCTGCCCTTTCGAATACACCGCGAGCAACTATACTTACACGATGAGTTTTGTAGCCCACTTCGTAGTCATCGAGTCTTATCGGCTGGCGAGTTACTCGTACCGGGCTCTGAGTTTCGAAGACAGTTTCTTACAGGGTGTCGCTGTCAGCTGTGCTTTACAAATCCGGGTTACCATTTTCTTCAGTGCTGCACGTTGACTTGCAGTTGTTTTCGACGTCTTTAGAGATGCGATCGACTTCCCCGTCTCGATTTGCCTCCTCTGTACAGGGTGTAACGGTGGTGCTGACGTTTGAGGTCAATGGTGTCATTTGTTTTACACACCTTCTTTGGACGAAAATCAACGTCACGCGTCATCACAAATCGATGCTTTGACGGTATCCAAACTTTGTAGTCATCTTTGTCATTCACGTATCCGACGAGATGTCCGAGAACTGACTTGTCGTTGAATTTCGAGCGAAATTTCTATGATATGTTTACATAGCATTCCGATCAGAAGATTCGCATAAAATCAAAGCTGTCAAATTTATTGCTGGTCCACAACTCGATTAATCAAAATTACTGCCATATTACATGAATGAGCTCAAAATGTTTTTGACAGTTTGCTGACGGAGAGCATTGAACAAGCCAGTTCGACGACGTGTTTGTTTACTTGTTCTACAACGCCATTTTGTTGATGAGTGTATGGACATGACGAATAAAACTCGATGCCACGTTTTCGTAGTTGAGTTAACACCGCGGCACACTCAAATTCGGTACCGCAGTCCGAACGGAAAGTCTTTACTGTATGGCCCGCAGTATCACACTCGTTCAGAAACGTTTCCAAATATGAAGCAACTTCTGATTTTTCTTTCATGAAAAATATGCGAACGCATCGAGAATAGTCATCCTTAAAGGCCACAAAATGTCGAAAACCATTAATCGAATTGGTTAACATCGGACTGTTTACGTCTGCGGACGATCTCGTCGCGGGCGGAATGGTTTACGGTGTGATTTTCCAAAAACACAATCATCACAAAATGACGCGGTGTCCGAACACTTGACTGATATACCGACACATCGATAACACATCGCGCACATGACGTTTGTCCTGATGGCCCAAGCGTTCGTGCAAGCCCTGGAGTATTTCTTCAGTTGTAGCGATGTTCGACTCCACATGAAATCCATGATGTACACAGAGCCGACGAGCTTTCCAGTTGCGATGAGCTGACCGTCTCGTCGAATCTCCACGCCGTCGTAATCGAACGTAGTAGCATTTCCGTGCTTGACAGCCTGTCTGATGGCGAACCTTGGATACATACCAAACGTCATTCAGAGTTGCAGATGACCATTTTTCACTTATACGCGCCTCGATATTAACCTTTCTGGATCCGTATGTCTGGATACGTTGTGGGATAGAAAATTTCTCGAATGTAGCAAAATGCTGTCTATTCGCCATCATATGGTGCGTAGTACCGGAATCCGAAACCCAAGAATCGGAAGGCGTGAAGTCTGCGTTGAATGCTGGGCCCGTCGTGAAAATTGAACCTGGTTTGCTGCTTTTCGAATTTGAGTCAGAGTTGACATTTGAACATGCAGTGCTCTGTTCAGCAGCTTTGCGTTTTCGGCCATCAGCGATGAGATGCCCGATTTTCTTGCAGTATAAACACGCCCGTTTTTCTTTCTCCTTTCCATTTGCTAAGGAAGAGCATGGTACAGATTTCTGGTGGTGTTGATTCTTCTGCGGCTTCTGTGGTTTTCATTCTGCGTAGAAAGCACCAGGCATCTGCTGTGTTCCATGCATCAACGAATTTTCAATCGAACGCAGATTTCCGACTAGTAGCTTTGTAGTTTGTTCCGCTTCTGGAACACGATACCACGTTGAACGATTATATTGATATTCAAAACCAAGTGTTTGGTGAAGGAGTGACAACGGGAGTTCGACATTCGGGTTTCTCTTCCGTAATTCCGTGAGTATGTCATCAAACACATTGGCTGGTTGGGAAGTATGCTTCGTCATTTTTCGAGAGCTCGAAGAAACTGTCAAACAAGATGTACGGCCGCTGTAGAAAAGATTGTTGAAACACCGACAATAACGTCTCCTATATTTCTCTCGCGTCGTTTTACCTGCACACGTAAGTAGCAGCTTCTACGTCAAGAGCTGTACCGAGCCTACGAGCTGCGCGCGCGTTGTCTCGTTGCCAGCTTCAACAACCCGCGGACGGTTCCGCGTTGCTCACCGGCGCCTCCGGACACACTCGTGTTCCATCAACAATCGAACAAAGACACTGTTCTATCAAACAAAGTTCGATTTGCCACTTCCAGGTTTCCCATTGTTCATCTGCTCACTGAGTCGGCCATTTTTTCCTTGTCTTGACGAAATACCGATATTCAAATTCTCTACTCGAAATTCTCGAACCTTAAACGCGTACGTGACTACGAAGCGTATCTGTGCCCCTAACCTGCGATGGTTAAGGTTCGTGAAATTGAACTCAGACGTAATTAAAGTTAAAATGGTTTTTATTAGGTAGACGTGAACACGTATAGCAATTGACTTATATAACACAATGTTACCATATAAAGACTGACGTTACCATATATAAAGCAATGTTGCCAAACTAATGAATACAAAATATTACTGATTGTACAATTTATAACTTTTAACAGTAACATTTTCGAATACCTTACTTATTCGAGATTTTAGAATGTGGCGGGCGGTATTGTACAGAGGTTTTATGTATTAAAAATATATTTCTTTTATACTTATAAGTATAGTACATCTTATTATACGTTTTACTGAAAGTCAGTTATTAAGATAGACTATAAACAGAAAAATACTTATGAAAATGTATAAATGTAAAAAAAAATAAATTTTTTTCTTACAACTTAATTTTTCTTGTATACAAAACAAACGTAGCATTAATAAAATAGGTCTTTTCCTTCAAGAACAGTGTCATTTTCGTGGGACTATCCCATCGATGCCATCTGAAACGTCCGATACCACCCGATTGACAAGGATATAGAAATCAAATACAAAATAAAGACTACTTGAAATAGAGCTTCTAATAACCTAATAATTAATCGTGAATCAATAACGATTCAAATGGCAGTCTACAATTCTAGTTACACTTACGTTGGTTTGAGATACAGGTGTGCAAAATTGTCTTTGTACGGTGCCAAGAAATGTTTTTTAACAAAATAGCAAGGCTATTAATTATGTCAAACTAACAAACTCTGTCTCGCGTTTACAGGCCGATAAGTGGACCCGTGTCGCGGTGCTCCAAGCGCATTCAGGCGAGCGCTCGGAGAACCCGTCCGTTTAAAACGCAATTATCTCGAAACGCTGTTTTTGAAATTGGCGGGAGTTCTATCTTAAAAACGGTTCATCAGATTTAAACGGCGTTTGGATTTTTGAATTCTACACCTTTTTAGTTATCAGCGTACGTATCATCAAAAATAGATTTTTGGTGCGAGCTTTTATCTCCATTTTTAGGGTTAAAAACAAACTATTTATTTCAAAACGTCACCATTTTTTTAATTTTCAACAAAAAAATATCCTACGGACCTTGACGGGAAATATATCTGACAATACCAGAAAAAAATTGTTTTGTTATTGCTCGAATGGTGCGACCTCTATCGATCCCGCCGACCAACATCAATCAGATGGCTGTATCAGGCTGCACCTGGTGTAGCGGCCACAGGAGTTACCCGATCATAAAGAAAAAATTAATTTTTAAAGTTCAGATTTCAAGCATTAAAACTATGCATTCCATTGTTACCATGGATTGTTATTTACCCTAAAAAAAATAGCGAAAATCACCTATTTTTCATGCCACCAGAGTGTACTACTCCCTTAAGTAGTGAAAACTGGGCTGTCCGATACCATCCGCTGTCTGATATCACCCGACTCTTATTTTATTTTAACTCACCGTATGCAGTACCAAAGTGCTAATTCAAAACATCCAAGTATATAAGTTTATTTATTTATATATATATATATATATATATATATATATATATATATATATATATATATATATATATATATTTATATATATTTATATATATTTGAATTCAGGTCCACGAAAGACATAATTTGTAGCTCGCATTACCTCGCTCGTTACAGAAAAGTTAAAGTATTTGACTGCTAAAACACTACTAACACTACATTACGCTAAATTCAACCACAATACAAAACATCTACCACTAATTTATTTTCCGTCAAGTAAGAATCATGAATATTACCTGCCATTCAGTTAACTATGGTCAAATTCATTAATTCTACGGGGCTCTTTTGCATTTTAATTTCCTCACCCATATTGAATACGTACACCAACCTCAAATATACAACATGCTTCAATGGCACACTTCACAACTCAGTCCAATATCACATTTACATCACAATAGTTATTTGGAATAAATACAAATCAACATATTATTTACTGGCGCTCTTCTTTAGTGTTTGTTGCCAACCGTGTGCTGAATCCATAAGCGAAATAATTAATATTTGCTCATTCTAACTTAACTCACAATAACTCACTGTCACATCAACAATTATATTCTACAAACGTTCGTAAAAAATTATTAAATTAATCACTCTACTCTTATTTAGAGTTACATTGTCCCATGCTTAAATTATGAGTTCAAACTTCAAATAAAAAGATTATATGCTGCAACCATTATCGTTTACTCTATCATCACGAAATATCCTCAATTGCCTTCCTTTTAACACCAATTCGTCCATTAAGATCACTATAAACAATCAAAACTTCATTTTGATCACAGTTATTCGCTATACTAAAACCACTAGACATCTCATTCCAAAATATTTCTTCTTCAAAGTCAAACTCACACTTATTCGGACCATAGACGAAAATTCGATATACAGTGAGCGCAAAAAGTATTCGTACAGGTCAAGTTTTCATAATAAAACTACATTTAAAGAAAAACTATTGCAGAGAGATCAAAAATAAAAATATGTGAAGTTAAATGGAGTCATATGTTTATTAAATTTACCAAAATGATTCATCAAAAATAATATAAATGTGGAAAAAAAAAATCACAAACCAATATCACTATCCAAATTAACGCGCAAAAAGTATTCGTACATGTAACAAATTGTTATAATATTTTCAATTTTACACAAATAACCTATAATTTTTGGATATCTATTGGCTCTAATAATAGTTAGGAGTCTCTTTGGTATTAAATTTACCAAATAGCTTAAAAAATATTTAAATGCTATCGCATTCGTCATGGTGCTCAATTTTTTAAATAGTTTTTATTAGAAATTAACCGCTTTCTTATTTCTTTTTCATCTTAAGTCCATAAATGCGCATTCATATTAATGTCTGATGGTTTGGAAGGCATTTTCGATAGCTTGGTGTATTAAAAAGGATACACGATCTGGAGTACCAAGCGCTATGTTTTGGATCATTGTTGACATTTTTTTTGGCTCCCATTTTCTCCAGGCTAAGAATGAAATATCCTTTTAAGATGATGATACTGACTATATGATCCATAATTCCATCAATTGAATGTAGTTTTCCAATACCAGCAGCACTCATACATCCTCAGACAAGTACATATCTGTCACCGTGTTTTACTAACCGAAGAAAGCTTATTTTGCCAAATTCTGTTTGTGTTTTTCTCCCTGCACCTACCATCCGAACCAAAATTATTATTTTTTGAGTCATAAGGATACAGAACTTTATTCTAGAGCTCGATTGTCATTTTATGAAGTCTTTAACATACGTCAATCGCTTCTTTAAATTAATTTCGTAATCTCAATTTTTTCTTCGAGCAGATCGACCATGACACCCAAGTATATCGCAGTACATTTCGGATAGTACACAGGCACAAAGATATTTCAGGGGTAATTTACAGTTCTTCAGTAAATTTCGGTGCAATAATTTATGGAATTTCTTTAATTTTCCTTACGATTTTCCAACGATCAAGACAACTGACTCTGGTGACCGGGCCACTTCTGTCTTTATTTTTCAATGTTTTAGTTTCACGAAAGCTATTAATTCTATTTTAGACTGGTTAATGCAGTCTATGTATTATACTCGAAATCTTCCTCAAAGATATGCACTAATTATGTAATGAAATAATAAATTTTCTTTCAGCTTAACTAGATTCTTTGCTTTTACTTCTTATATTGCACAGATAATTGGTAAATGACATTGGTTTATGGAAAATTTCATATAATACGAGGCAATTCACCAGCAAGCCAAAATGTATAATGCGATGTAAATTTATTATTATTTAAAATAAAAACTTAACATATATCTGTCTTTCAACTTTCTTAAACGAATGTATATAAAGAAGTATAGAAATCTTGTATATTTTCGACATTGAAATTTAGCAATAATTCCTCTTTTTGACTTTCCTTGAGCTGAGTCTGATTATTTTCGGTTTCTGAAATAATTCCGATATGGTTGCACTTAGATCAAAAATAATTACATTATGAATCTTTTGTTTGAATAGTTTCTTCAAAACGTTGCAAGAAAATCATATCTTGAACTTTTCTTTTATTATTTATTTTACCATACTTAAGTATAAGTATATACATACAAAACATCATGGACTAAAAACATCAAATGGGGTACCAAAAAACTCTTTACATTCTTTTACATTTTGATAATCTTTCCCTATTCAAATCTATGCTTGCACATTTCTCTTACTTCATTCGAATTTATAAAAATTCTTCATACACGCTCTTGTATTTCGCTTGTTCACAACATTTCTTTCACGTAATTCATTCTCAATTATAGTTATCTACTTATTCCGAGGGCGGCCTCGCATCTCACACCACATTCATCTCGCCCACATAAATCTTTTTTGCCAATTTTTCATTCGACATTCTTTCAATATGACCATACCATCTCATTTAACTCTCACCTATTCTTTGTGAGACATTTTTTCACAATATCGCACTGTTCATACACCCAAGTATTCCGCTTTCTGTCTCTTCTAGATACACCACAAATATCTCTTAAAAATTATTAAAATATATATATATATATATATATATATATATATATAAATTGTTTGAAAATAAATAGAAATAAAAAGAATAATTACTAGAATTGTTTAATACGTATAAAAAACGAAAAATTCAGATGACGCACGCACGATTGATGGTGGGGAAAAAACAAACTGGAGAGAGAAATACGCAAATGAAATATTAAGCGCTTGGGTGGGACTGGAATTCTCATCTAATCATCCAAAAGGTATGGCAACGGACTGACTTAAAATTTGAGCAAGTGCGCGTGTCTTTGACGTAAAAGTGAATAATATATTTTTTCAATTTGTGTGTAAACAAACATAAAACTAATCTAGTTACTGCGATTTGTTGTTGAAAATTTGTGCTTTATAATTTTGCGTTTCTAAAATTAGTGATTATGGGGTCTATTGGACAATTACTACTTATCTTTGCAGGTAACCTTTATATTATAATATTATTTCTTGTCTTTGTACATAATTCCATTTCTTGTGACATCAAGGTTGCTTTTAGTAAACAACTTTCCTGCTTAGAATCTTCATCAAGAAGACCGGTTATTCATTTCCAGTTTTTGTTAATGTTGTCCGCTGGGTTATTCCCAATCAATTTCAATAATTTGGATATATTGTTGTGGTTATCTATATGGTATAAAATGTATAATAGAATTGCTGTTACAGACAACTTGCCATCAGTGACGTAGCTGGGCTGTGTTTGCAAAGACTGGAGTACTCGAGATCCATCGTATTTCCTCAATTTTTTTTGCACCTTCATTATTGAAACATTAATATTTCTATAGTAGCTATTATTTATATTTCTTATATCAATGTGCACTATGTTGAAATATGATTAATTTATTTTTGAATATAAGCGAATTAACTTTTTTACTATTTGGAAATTCTGCAACCGGAATGAGGTTACTGTACATTTTAAAATACTAGTTTACTAATTATTATAAATGTAAAATTACAGTTTTTATTTTATAATTTACATGTAATTTTAATTTAAAAAAAAAAACAAATTTATTTATTTGTATGTAATTAAAATAATATTTTTGGTATATTTTGGATATATATATATATATATATATATATATATATATATATATATATATATATATATATATATATATATATATATAAACTAGATGGGCACCCGGGTACCCTGGATATGTAACAACATGGTAAATGTTGGATGTGTACATAAGGGTTAGAAAAATTCGCTCTCTTGCTTATAAGACCAAAATTCAGCGCTTCTTTCGTTTCTAAAAAGGTATTAAACGGGTCGACATAAAATTTGATATATAAAATCTATAGATAAAAAAATTGTGCATTGACTTGATATTACTAGAGACATCTACATTTGCTAATCGGCTATCAAAAACGTGATATTGATGGCCATAGTAGATGTATTATTAGTTAACACTAAAATTCAGCGAACCAGAATTGAGGCATTGGTACAGCCGATACTAAACAGCTCGCCGGAAGCTTGTTTCAAATTGCATTTTTGTCGAGATCCTTTACAAAACCGGAACCTTGAAGACACAGTTTTGGATTATTGTTTGGTTTGTACTGGAGTTTTACCTTTTTGGGTTCAGATTAATCTTCTGCGGTCTTAGTTTCTATTTTCTTAAATTTTCAGAAAAGGCTTGATATCGCAAAATAAAAGAGGCTAGAAAATAGACCTTTTTATCATTTTTTGCAAATGCAACTAAATTAATTAAAATATAATTGTAGATATTTTGTATGATGATATCATCATGAATTCAAAATTATAAATCAAATGCGATGCAATATACAATTGTATGATTTGATAGTTTAATAATAAATTATAATTATATATTATTTTATACATTCGCATTTTATGCAACTAAAATAGTTTGCTCATTTAAATATTGCATGACGAGGAAACGGAATTTATTAAAACCAAATCCGTTATTGTTGACCATATGCAGAAATCTTATTTGAACATACGTTTGATGAAAAGTATTTAATTTAATAAAGTTATTGAATAAAAACGAAATGGAACAATTTTTTATACGCTATTCTCATAGTTACGTTAAAATTGTTATTTTTTTTTAAATTTAGAGCAATTTTACATACCTTACTTTCCATAGCAGACAAAATATAACAATGCGTTATTACATCGGTTCATTTTGCATATAATACGAAGTAGCAAGTAAATTTTGTAATTATAAAAAACATGTAAAACATCAGTGCAATTATGAGTCAAAAATTAAATTTGCGCAACATGATGTGCTTATTAATAATAGTGACATCGGATGAATATTTGCTTCAAAAGTAGTGGGAGTTATTTTTGGTGTCAAACTTAGGTGGCAATAATAAGTTTTTAACCATTTATTTGGTGTAATGTGTGGATAAAATTATAAAAGAAAAATGTGGAATTCGTTTTTTAATCTATAGTTTGTAATCATTAAAATTCAAGACGTGTAAGCCCGGTTTTAAAAGGTCTGGTAAATATGACGAAATAGAATCGAATATTTGGCAGTGATATTGAATTTTCATAAGAAATATCAATTTGATTAGATTTTGTTTTATTTACTAGTATAGTAAAGTTTCATAAAAGCAGCCATTATATTATTATTTAGTGGAGTTATAATTTTCAACCAAATGATTCATTAGGCAACTCATTTATTGTTATTATTATAATTATATTTGTATTATGTGAAAATATAAATTCGTTCTTCATCTTACATTTTCTTTTTACCAACATTGTTATCACGCATTTATTTATTCGGTAGTTCTCATATGTAAACATAACCATGAGTAGTCAGTTGCTGGAACAGATATACATCACTGAATAAATTTAAATTATTTTGCGAACGAGAACATTCCTATACAAACATAAATAACTACGCGATAATAATATTAATTATATAGTACATATTAAAATTAATCGAATATTTAATATCTGCAAAATTTGGTATGTCATTTATAAACAGAGATTGAAAAACCCATTCGTTAAAAAATATATTTATGCTGATGATTAATCGTTTTCATGTCAAATTAATATTTCATACCGTTTCTTAACAACAATGTATACTTAAATATAAATCTTCTAGAGACAAAGATTGTTAATTCTCAAAATTTTGATTTTGGTATTTGAAAAAGAATGTCCTAAAACCTCAAAGTATTCGAATAGTTGGAGTCTCAATTTTGTCGCACTAAGCATTTATCGAATAATATAATTTTTTAATATAGTCATAAGTGCACTTTTAATTACAGCAAAAATGTGCTTCTAATAATAATATACACCTATAATATTTTATACATTATTTTTATTTTCAGTTGCATCATCTACGATATCACAAAGATTAGATTTTTTTGAAGATTACCCTCCAGATCTGCTCACAACTGAGAGATTCTATAATTTCGATATGGAACTTCTGACGGTAAATATAAACATTTTAGGCGATTTTTATTCTGAGTAGTTATCGTGGTTAGATACAAACGAATGTCTGCTTACCACATGTAATCACAGTACGGAAACCATTATGAATAAAAGCCATAAGTCATCAATTTTTACTTTCTTATACGAAGCATAAATAAGTATTGTATTCCTTCTATTTTTGAAAGAGATATTCCAACCGGTAGTGCATGTTTACTCTAGTCATTTTTTGCATTTTCTGCTATAACTCAAAAACGGTAGTACTTACAGCAAAATTAGTTAGAATAAAAATAAAAGTTATTAATATTTCGCATAACTTTTATTTTTTAAAATTTTTCAGAAAGGGTACTAGTTACAAAAAAAAAGTTATTTTATTCTGCTTTAACTCAAAAACGGTAGTACTTAAAGAAAAAGCTGACGTGTCTGTCACTGAACTTTCTTATACGCATTTTAATTAGTTCGTTAGAATTTAAAAAAATTTGAAGGTTTTATAAATTCTAACTATATATCCAAAATGCGTATACGAAATTATAATAGCGTATACGAAAGTATATTAACACAAACATGTACTGATATCCAAAATTAATTTTAAAGAAATTTTAAATTTTGATAAACATAACAAACATATCGTCCGCTAAATATATCCGCAATTGTATACAAATGAAAACAATCAGCAAAAATACACGAACCATTCAATATAAGATCATATTTCTTATCGAGATAAAACGGAAATTGTCAAACATGTATGATTTTTGTTAGTCGTGTAATAGCATATGACATCTTTATAGTAGCCACCTTTAGTGCGGAGGTAGCAGTACAATATTAAACGCTGCATTACGTTATACGTCATTGTATACTTGTCTGTGGATCAGCGCCAAACATGCCGTGGGGAGTAGATGAACTACTGCCGGAGGACCGTTATAGAGACGTGAGAAGTATTGAATATAATATTGAAAATAACTTAATTTTTGTTGTAACCGGTACCTTTTCTGAAAATACTTTTTAAATAAAAGATATGCGAAATTTTAATATCTTTATTTTCATTCTTAATAATTTTGTACTACCGTTTTTGAGTTAAAGCAGAATATTGAAAACAACACTCTTTTTCTGTAACCTGTACCTTTTTTGAAAAATATTTTCTAAATACTATTATCTTTTATTTTTATTCATAAATTTTTGCTGTATAAACGGCCGTTTTTGAGTTATAGCAGAAAATGCAAAAAATGACTAGAGTAAACATGCACGTCCTTTTGGAATAGAAGGTTTTCTTGCCAGGCATATACAAATCTTAAGTTTGAAGTTTCATAATTGTATCTTTTACCGTTTAGGCTGTAGAGAGCACACATGCACACAGACTCACACACACACACACACACAGACAGATGTCATTTTAAAAATAGTCAGACTTGATTCAGGGAAGGTCAAAAGATATATTTCCATTGAAATCTCGAGATCGAAAGTTTTAATGATTACAATACTTACTTATACTTCGCATAAGAAAGTAAAAATTAGCAAAAATAAAACTAAAAGATATTACTATTTCGCATAACTCTTATTTGAAAAGATTTTTCAGAAGAGGTACTGGTTACAAAACTACTATAGTTCCATCCCCGCGTTAAAAATGTCATACGCTATGCCACGACAACCTAATACCATACATGTTCGACAGTTTCCGTTTTAGCTGATCGTTTCATTTGTATATAATTGCGGATTTATCCAAATTTCTTTAAAATTAATATAAGATGTCTGGGCATAAGTTTTTCTTATACGCTAATATACTTTCATATACGCATTTTGGTTAGAGCGTTAGAATTCATAAAACTTTAAAAATTTTTAAATTTTTTTGAAGTCTAACGATTTAATTTAAATGCGTATAAGAAAGTTCAGTGACAGACATGTCAGCTTTTTTTCTGTAAATTGGGTCGCAGATAACCATTTTCAAGCATTCACATTCTGATTTGTGTCTTTCGCCACTTAATTTTGTCATTTACTCAATATATTTTGATGTATATTCTTCCACTTCTTTTCCTATAGCAACTCCGCATTTTTAGGGGGTCTTTCTGGTTTTTTGAGGTTAAGGGGTTTCCTTGGTGTTAAAACCGTAAAATGAATCTTTTTTTAAAATCGATACTAGATGAAGAAGAATAAAGATGGGGACACGATTTTTAGTACACATATTTATTATATGTGAAGTTTAAGTATTATGTAATTTTTTTTTTTAAAAAGTACAAAATTGCGATCGGGACGGCCGGTTGATAACGTGCGCTCGGCGGAAATTCTTCATCTGCGCGGCACAGTGCAGAGATCAAACTTTGATCTAAAAATTTAAAACAAACATTTTTCTGTGACAAATTTTCTGTATCTAGTTTCACCAGCCGCCGGTGACTAATTCCGTATATCAGATTAATTTATATTCAACCAAGCAAGCATTATGAACATCACTCAGCTTAATTTTGACATTTAAATAACTCACATATGCTTCATTCTTTCTACGGACGACTTCTTTTATATGTTCATTTCAACAACCATTCTGAATACGTACACCCATCTTTGAGACACCGCATACTCATTAATTTTTCTGTTAAGTATCTTGGTTTTCAATAGATGATTTCTATTGCTTTCTCACAATATTTATGCTAAGATACGTTTTACAGATATATTAAGATGCATCCGCAGGATGTTTTTGTTTCATTGTAAAACCTTTGAATATACATCTTAATAAGAATGGCAACCTACATGCAACGCGTGTTAACGCTAAAAATGTATAGAAACGTACACAGCCATCTATCCGCCTGTACATTGAACTATTATGACAATTTCTTTAACTCACTGCGCATGTGAGTGATTGAAAAGAGATCGGTCGCGCTTTATCTAAGATTAAGAAACATACTAAAACCTTTGAATATATATCTTAATAATAATATATTAAAATATATATTCAAAGGTAAAACCTATAAATTAATGCTGTGCTCCCAATTATTTATTAGTAAAAATAGGATTACATTTTATTTAACAATTTAAGTATTATTTTATAAATACAGGAATTATCAAAATGTTTTATATGCCTAATATGTATGTGTTTTATTTCTCTAGCAAATCGTCTTATCAAAACCACAAGGCAATTTCTTACTATCACCCTTCAGTATAAAAAATACCCTTGCGATGATCCTCGAGGGAGCTGACGGTCTTAGTGCTAAAGAACTAAGAAATGCACTTAGAGTACCAGATAATAAACATCATATAAGACAAGAATTCAAAAAGATACTGGACGCTTTGAAAGTAAGTTTCGCCAATTGATATCTTACAAGTCAACTAGGAAACCGTCTTTTTGCCACTTTCAGCTATACTCAACCAATAAAATAGCATTTTATTCATTGTCTAAATAAATAATCATTATCATTTTATGTATTTGTATTTTCAGACTGTGTCAACGGAAGGCGTAAAATTTAAAACTGCAAACAGAGTATTTATGTTCGGAGGTTTACATCCAACAGACAACTATTCAAATGTTTTAAGAAAGTATTATTACTCAAATGTAACGAAAGTTAACTCTGCATCTCCAGAAATTTCAAGTATGTTAATAAATGATTGGGTCTCGAGGGCAACTGAAGGTCTTATCCCAACCCTAGTCAGTCCAGGTAAGTAAATAATTTAAACAATTTACGTATGATTTTTATAGATAAATTACTTCAAAATAAAAGGCAAATTCACATTATAATAGTCCTAATTGTCGTTTAATTAAGAAAAATATTAACAAATATATGCAATGATAAAAATGCGTCTATTTTCGCAAATATATATCTAGAATGTATCTGCACACCCGAGTTTAAATATATTTGGTCTGGTTAGTGGGAAATTGTTACTGTGCTTGAAAATATGTTTCATAACCTATTATTCTTAGTCTTGACTAAGTTACTATTAATATAATTCTATAAACCTTGTAATTATTATTAAATTCGATTTTCATCTTCGCAGTGTAGCATTATTACACCTATTATAACTCCCAGCACAACTTAACATATTTAGTATACGAGTAGCCTTGGACGTTTCCATAATTATAGTGACCACCGTAGCAATCCGTATCTTTGTCAATAACGATGTTCGTATTCTTAGATACATTGTACTTGCAATTATAGGTCACACCCTACTTAACTTGGGAGAGATTTATCGATTACCTGCTGTAAGTGGCGTGGCTCAAGCGATAGGTTCTGGGTGCAAGTCCGAGTAACACTCGATAAATATCTTTCAAGTTTCGATTTTCAATTATTAGTGAGTGTAAATTACTATGGGTACGTCATTTTGCCTAGTTTACACGCTCGATTAATAATACATACTCATTTCACATTCTAATTGATAATTATACAATTTTGCAATAACTATTTCTTAGTGAAGACAAAGCTTTACACTTTTGACATTACTTCGTTATCAGAAATATGTTTATTTTAGTGTTATTTTTCGATAATCAGGGGAGCATATGCATTTAGTTTGTACAATTTTGTTCTGCACAAAACTATTTCCATCTTTAAAAAAACATTACTTTACAATTAATAACTAGTTTATATTTTACAGCGGATGTTACTCAACAAGAACAAGTTGTATTAGCAAGTGCTTTATACTTCAATGGAATTTGGGAAAATGCATTCGATGTAAAGAAAACTACACCAAGATGCTTTAAAATTCACAGTAGTGACTGTTCTATGACTCCCACGATGGAATTAGTTGGTAATTTTAAATTCGAGGAAATTGATGATTTAAATGCTAAAGTGCTAGAACTACCATATAAGGTAATGTATTATTTTACTACTATTAGATTTATATTAGCTAATGTTAAAGCAACATAATGTTAATAGGGAGGCAAGCTTATTTGTATATTTTTTGTGAGAATAATTTTTCTTTCTTTAAATCTCCTTATTATAAATGACATTAATTATTCAAGTTAAATATGTAACATAATTTTAAATTTTTCAGGGTGGTAAATATTCCATGATACTTGTTCTTCCAAATGAACTGGATGGAATACAATTGCTTGCTCGTGATCTTCGAAAATCGATAAACAGTATTGTACAAAATTTAAATGTAACCGAACTTTACATCACATTGCCGCGATTTAAAATATCGTACAGCACTGATCTAGTTCCACATTTAAGAAAGGTAACTAAACTCATATTTTATTTCCTAGGTTTTTATCTGTAGTTTGTCTTTTCACATTTCTAACAATATTAACCACGCTGTTGTTGAGTGAAACAATTTATATACATATATATATATATATATATATATATATATATATATATATATATATATATATATATATATATATATATATATACATATATATATATATATATATATATATATATATATATATATATATATATATATATATATATACATATATATACATATATATATATATATATATATATATATATATATATATATATATATATATATATATATATATATATATATACATATATATACATATATATATATATATATATATATATATATATATATATACATATATATATATATATATATATATATATATATATATATACATATATATATATATATATATATACATATATATACATATATATATACATATATATATATATATATATATATATATATATATATATATATATATACATATATATATATATATATATATATATATATATATATATATATATATATATATACATATATATATATATATATATATATGTATATATATATATATATATATATATATATATATATATATATATACATATATATATATATATATATATATATATATATATATATATATATATATATATATATATATATATATATACATATATATCTAATATTGGTCACAGTATATAAACTGCATTAGATTATATATAGAATAGTTTTAACGGTGCTAGGTGTTTATTTTTGAAAAACTTTTAAGTTAAACAAATATTGGAATTTATTGTTTATTTGATATATATATATATATATATATATATATATATATATATATATATATATATATACATATATATACATATATATACATATATATATATATATATATATATATATATATATATATATATATATATATATATATACATATATATACATATATATATATATACATATATATATATATATATATATATATATATATATATATATATATATATATACATATATATATACATATATATATATATATATATATATATATATATATATATATATATATATATATATATATATATACATATATATATATATATATATATATATATATATACATATATATATATATATATATATATATATATATATATATATATATATATATATATATATATATATACATATATATCTAATATTGGTCACAGTATGTAAACTGCATTAGATTATATATAGAATAGTTTTAACGGTGCTAGGTGTTTATTTTTGAAAAACTTTTAAGTTAAACAAATATTGGAATTTATTGTTTATTTGAAACCCAAAACTCTGGAAATAAAATGTCTAGTGAGCGGCATGAATTGTATACCCATAGATATTGCATACCAACTTTGATTTCAATTCGTATATTTAGAGGAAAGCAAGCAAAAATTGTGTCATGAGGATGAAAATACAAACTTTTTGTTAAATACACTTTTCAATTTGAGATACGTACACGATCAAATACTTAAGGGGTTTCCCTAGTGTTAAAACCGTAAAATGAGATCTTTTTTTAAAATCGGTACTAGATGAAGAGGAATAAAGATAGAGACACGATTTTTGGTACACATATTTATTATATGTAAAATTTAAGTATTATGTTATAAAAACAAAGCGCGCTCTGCAGAATTTTTTCATATGCGCGGCACAGCGCAGGGATCACAACTTTGATCTGCAAAAGAAAAATATACATGTTACTGTTAGTAGGCAATATTATTGACGGTAATATGTTGAGTTTTACACAAAATATGTATATCTAGTTACTTTAAAAAATATTTTATATTGAAACACAAAACGAAAGCATGATCACTTATTGAACAATCCAAAACACATAGTAAAAAGCAACATTTTGTTGAAAACTCAACATATTACCATCAATAATATTACCCACTAATAGAAAAATGTTTGTTTTAATTTTGCTAATAAAAATTTGTGATCCCTGCACTGTGATTCTGCCGAGCGCGCTTTATTAACCGGCTGGCCCGACCGCAATTTTGTAAGTTTTAAATTTTTTATAACATAATACTTAAACTTCACATATAATAAATATAACAACCAAAAATCGTGTCTCTGTCTTTATTCCTCTTCATCTAGTATTGATTTTAAAAAAAGATATCATTTTACGGTTTTAACAGTAGGAAAACCCCTTAAGCTCTATGATAGCACGTACAGCGAGAATAAATTTATCAGAACTGTTTCTTAAATGCAGCCCACAAAATATCAAAATAATTTCTAAATCTATTTTTAAAATGCAAACGAATAATTCTTATAGATGTTCTCGTATTGACTTAATCATAGCAAATATAAGGCTAATATGTTTTGCATATTAAGCAAAAATATATAAGCACAACATTTTTTTAATAACATGTTATTAAAAAGTACTTATTTCCAGATACATAGTTTCATACTGTTATTGCCAAAATTAAATCTTTAATAACACTAATCATATACCGGGAAAGTTGATGAGGCCATTTGCAAATTATTTCAGGAAATGTAAAATTTAATATAGTAATAATGGAATAATTTTTCAAAGTTATTCTCTCCCTGTAATGAAACAATCCTAGCGGACGTTTCGGTGAGGTATGGTGAGCCCCGTCTGTGTATGTTTGCATATATGTATACAGGTGTGAACGGGTGTATGTGCACGGGTCAGGATATAAACAAATTATATTTTCATATTTAGTGGATTTAAGTTGGCACCACTACAGACAAACACTTGCATTCGAATGTACTAAATAAAGTAGTGACATTGAAAAGAGAACATTTTAGCTTCCCCTTTTCAAAACCGTGGTATAGCAATATGATATATTAGCATTGCGTAAATGGCCGAAAATGAATTAATTGTGGTACGAACTGAATTTAGAGGGTATAGCGGCAGAATTTTGCAAAACGTAGTTTTTTTGCACGGGGCTGTGGCATACGAGCAAACGGGTCTTATTGGTATATTATCCTTATATGACAATACCGAAGAAATCTGCTTTAATAAACAAAGAGATCTATCCCATTCGCTTTTATTACACTTGAAATTGTAACCTCTTATGATTGTATATAAATATAGATGTAACTTTAGTTTGAGCACTTAGTCTGAAGATGCCACAGTGTGGTGAAACTAGTCGCTATTACAATATTAAACATTCGTAAAACCAAAAAACAAAGTAGTGTTTTCCTTTCGTATTGAATTTATTGTTCATACCGATTGCGATAGTTTAAAATTACTAGCGAATAAATGTGATCTCAATCTGAGAATTGGACGCTGATTTGTTAAACAATTGGAATTTAATTATATAATCCAATAACAGAAAAATTGGAATAATAAAGTCGCAGATGCACTTAAATTCGTGATAGTCCTGTATGTAGATTGACAGGGCGCGTTGCAACGAGTGAGTCTGAACAGTCTTCGCGTTTATTAGAGAACGGTGATCAAAAAAGTGCATTATATAATTGTAATATTTATCGTATCACATGCCCAGGGCTACATGAAAAACTATTGTTTCGTGCAATAGAAATCTAAATCGAGAATTTGAGACTGATGACGGAAGGAAGCGCGAATTTACAATTTGCGAGATATCATATTAATTAGGTGCGAACCGCCAGCGACAGATTGGAGTAGAAAAAGCAAATCGTGGTTCTTATGAGATAGTTAAAATATGATCGAACTATTGAATTTGGTCCAAGATATCGAGGGAGAACAATATAGTAGTCGTATTTATATGGGAATAATTGCAGTCGATATATTAAAATTAGTATCGAAGAAAGATGAATAATGTTATTTGATGTGGTCATCAATGTTGTTAGGAAAAGCCGAAACTGTTATAATATTAAATAGTAGATTGGTTTTTTTTTTAGTTTTAGGCTTTCTAAAATTATGTGTAAATTATCAAGGTTGACATTCCTTGTAAACTCGAGCGTAGTATTTTAAAGTGAAGTGAGGCTTCTTTAAGTGTGTTTTCAAGATTTGGAATAGCTATAAATTAATACGAGCATCTGGCAAATGTCTAAAGCGAAAGATGACTTTCTAGTAAACACCACAAAAATGTCGGCATTCAAATAAATCGTTATTCTTTACATTAACTTTACAAAAATCAAAGCCACCATCAATTTTATTGTTTAAATTTAACGTCATTTTTATTTGTATATGTACTTTAAAAATAAATCTGTGTTACACTTGACCGTATATTATATAAGTAACACCTTTGAATATATATTCAAAGGTAACACTGTACTCGGTTTGGCATAGAAGAAAAATCATGCAGATTCCTGTATAACGTATAACACACAGAGATTAGCGTTTTCCGACTACTTTTGTTGGACGTAATACCGAGATAAGTCAAATATACATACGTATGTAGAGTATCATAGGATAGCATAATACACAATTAAAATACAGGAAATGATGTGTGTGTTTGTGTGTGTGTGTGTGTGTCTGTGTATGTATGTGTGTGCGTGTGACTGTGTGTGTATGTGTGTCTATGTGTATATGTGAGCTAGACAGCCTAAACGGTAGAAGATATAATTATGAAACTTCAAACTTAAGATTTATATATGCCTGGTAGGAAAACCTCTTATTTTCGAAGAGGATATTACCGGAAATGCATGTTTACTCTTTTCATTTTTTGCATTTTCTACTATAACTCAAAACGGTAGTTCTTACAGCAATATTAGTTAGAAAGAATATAAAAGATATTGTTATAACTTTTATTTGAAAATATTATCAGAAAAAGTACTGGTTACAAAAAAGAGAGTTATTTTCAATATTCAGCTTTAAATCAAAAACGGTAGTAGAAAGACGTCATCTCAAAAATAATCAGACTCACACAAACGCAGCCACAGACACACACACACAGCCACACACACAGACATACAGGCACACACAGACACACAGGCGCACACAGACCCAGAGGCACACACACACAGACGGACGTCATCTCAAAAATAGTCAGACTCAATTCAGGGTAGGTCAAAAGATATATTTCCGTTAAAATCTCGGGATCGAAATTTTTCAGGATTACAATACTTATATTGTGTATAAGAAAGTAAAAATGAAGTGAGTGAGAAAGAACATGCTGAGCAAGGTGTCCGATTACTTGTCAATTAGGGAATGTAATCTTGTATTCGTGATTATAAATGTGTATCATCGAAAATACTCTGACTCATAGTAAAAGTAGATTTGATTAGGAATTTTTATTGTCTGTGGTGATCGTAATGGATAGGTTGGTGTTGAGAGAAGCGCTAATGAAAGTGCACTGAAGTTAATTGTGATTAATTTGTTCATTTTTGATTGATACAAGAGTGAGGTGTGGAGTTGAGTTACCAATTGCCATGAACCTTGCGTAATATCTAATGTGAAATATTTTTGTTTATTTAGCTGTACATCAATTCCATATTTGACGCAAACGCAATATTAACCGAAATGGTAGCGAATACTAAAGTAAGTGTAAGCAAAATCTTACACAAAACGACCATCGAAGTGAATGAAATGGGTGCAATCGCAGCCGCTGTAACAGGAGCAATGGTTATTCCTTTGATGGGCAATACAAAACCTCGATTCATCGCAAATCATCCGTTCTTATTCTTTATCAGACATATACAGACAGGTACTATCTTATTTGAAGGACGTGTTCAAGAACCAGAGGTATATGTCAGCCCTAATAACCAACAAAATATACCTCAATTTTCTACAAATATTACTCAACGCTATGCAACGGCAAATCGACAAGCAGCAAATATGTACCAAAATCAGAATATTCCACAGGGAGAAAATTTCAATGAGCAACGACCACAACAGCTATACACCAATCAGTACACGCAGAAAAAATAATGCAAATACGGCCATGTATTTTCTTCGTATGAGCTTAAATAGCTTCTTTTTCTTAAAATATAAATTTCTATAAATTTTGTACCCATTAAATACTTTAAATAAATTTTGTACTTCATTCCAGCACATGTTAACAATAAAATACACAAATTTATTTTTCTTAAAAGAAACTTGCTTAATAGCCTGCTCTGCTCTATCATATTATTTATCTTCTCAATTCTGTGGAAACAAGATATCACCCACGAAGAGAGTATATAATTTTATGAGGATTTCGGCTGTAATTTTATGTATACATACCAAAAAACTTTCCAGGAACACAGGAGCATGTGTGCAACAATGGCAACTTTTTAATTTAAAAAAAAAAACGCTTTCACTACGACATCCATAGATCTACATTTTGCATTATACAAATTAAGTATGAGAATCTGATGACTTGTTTTAAAAAAGATTTATTTCACTTTTAATACAATGTTATACAGATATGGTTTGAACTATTTAGTTCTTACATCAACACTAGTTGTAACAAGAGTGGTTAGAATATTGTGCTTATTTCTTATTTATACAAAGAATATCTTTTTGTACGTGTCTTTATGAGAATAACATAACTTGCTGAGTTATGAAAAAAGAACAGGATGATTCAATTTATTATTGTGCAATAGAGGCGAGGACTATTGCGTAATTGCTTGCGTCAGTTGTTAAAGAAAATGTTTTTGAAAAGTCTGGGTATTGTAAGATAGGGTTGTTAGAAAGAAGTGTTTTGCATTTTTCAAAGCATTTTATGTATTCTGTGTTGTCTATGTCAATTTTTTGTTCTTTCTTTAGGCATTGGGTTAGTGGTTTTGTTATTTTTGAGAAGCTGTCAATGAATCGTCTATAATATCCGATTAGTCCAAGAAAAGATTTGATTTCTTTAGTTGTTTTAGGGATTGGAAAGTTTTTTATAGCTTGAATTTTGTCTGGGTTTGGTTTTATTCCTTCTGTAGTTATTACATGGCCTAGGTAGGCGACTTCTTTGCGGAGAAATTCGCATGTATCTAATTGAATTTTTAGATTGGCTTCACGTAATTTTTGAAATACTTTATTTATATTTTCTAGGTGTTCCTGAAGGGATGTACCTAGTATTATTACGTCGTCGAGATATACGAAACACATTTTGTTGATTAAATCTTTTAAGACGAAATTCATAAGTCTTTGAAAGGTTGAGGGGGCATTTTTGAGGCCGAAAGGCATACGTTTGAATTCATAATGTCCGAAATTTGTAGAGAATGCTGTTTTAGGGATATCGTCTGTGTGAACTTCTATTTGGTGGAATCCGGAGGTTAAGTCTATGGTAGTGAAATAGTTGGATTTGCCTAATTTATCAAGGATGTCTGTTATGTCGGGTATTGGGAATTTATCGCCTACAGTTTTGTCATTTAATTTGCGATAGTCTATTACAACTCTAAATTTTTTTTTGCCTGATGCATCTGCTTTTTTTGGGACTACCCATATTGGTGATGACGAAGGTGAATATGAATGCTGAATGATGTCATCTTGTAACATTTTATATATTTGGGATTGAACTTCTTGTTTGTAAATGTCGGGGTATTTGTATTGTTTTGCGTGAATTGGTATATTGTCTGTAGTATTAATAGGGTGTTTTATTTTGCTAGTGAATGTTAATTTCTCGTTTTCGTTTAAAATTAGATCTTTATATTTATTTAATGTGTTAAATAATGAGTGTTTTTCGTTATTGGTTAGGTGTTCGTCGCGTATTTCTTGGTTTTTTATTTCCATATTAAGGTTTACATTGTTTTGATGATTTAGATATTGAAATTTATATTTGAATTTATTTAAGAATGTTACTTCTCCCTTTTCGAAGTTAAATTTTGTTTTTAATAATTCTATACCTGGTATTCCTAGTAATATGTCGAAATCTTTATGAAAATGAAATATGTAACTTTTTATTTTATTATCTTTATATTTGAAAAAGGTGAATTCTTTTCCTGATGATTTACCATTGCAGGTGTGTACTGTGAATGATTCTGGGAATTTAGTGTAATCAGGTCTCATTAATTTTGGATTAATATAATTTTGGGTTGATCCGGTGTCTAGTAAAATTTTGTAATTTCCGAATTTAATAAATGGCAATTTGCTGATGTTATTAGTTAAGGATTCGATTCTGGTTGGTCGTTTTCTAAGTCTAAAAAATTATTTTCTGAATTTTCAATGTATTCATTTTCAGTTTCGTTATAAAATTCGTTCTCTGTATCTAAGTTTATATCGTCTTCTAAATTTTGATTGAACAAATGCTCTGTTCTCTGTTGGATATTTCTGGTTTGGGTACTCATGGGTGAAACTCTTTGTTGTGCGTTACGGATATTAGCACTTGGGGCAAAAGGTTTTGGATATTGTTGTCATTGGTATTGTGGTGGTTGGTATTGAGACTGTTGGTATTTATGGAGAGGAGATTGGTGTCTGTTAAATTGTATTTGATGTTTAGTTGGAACGGGTTTTTGTGTTTGTGTGCTTTGTTGATTGTATGAATGTTGATTGTGCATATATTGTAAATCGTTCGAGATAAGGTCTAAAATTTCAGATAATTTCTGTGGATTTCTGGCAGATAATTGTGATCTAAACGGGTCTTTACAATTATTTATAAAGCATTGAGTAAAATATTTTAATGCGTTTTCTATTATTACTTTGCTCGCATTACTATCATATTTACATTCTATTTTACTTTTGTATATTAAGAATACATTATTGAATTTTGCATAATATTCTAAGATATTTTCTTTAACTTGTTTTAAATGGGTGATTTCATACATCAAGGTGTATTCTGATCGAGTATCGGAATAATTGTCTAGTAAATGTGTTTTTAAGTCTTTCCACATTTTTATAGTGGTATTACTGAGGCATTGTGCAGCTTTACCTTTAATCTTATTTTTTAACGTTAGTATAACAAGTTTTTTTGTAATTTCTGATGGGTTTGACTGGTTAATTAAGTCAATGATATCATCTACAGTGGTTATAAAATTTGGTAATGCTTTAATGTCTCCATCGAAGCATGGTATTAAATCAAGTAATTTGAATATTTCATTATTTAAATTAGCAAAGATATTTGCAGGTGAATTATGTGGAGTTGTCATGTTGATATTGAGATTATTTAAGGTTCCTAATAATTCCTCCAGTTTGGAGTAAATTTATTATTACAAATGTACTTACAATAATAGTACGATTTCTTTAATCATATCTGGCTGTTGGCTTCGCTCGATGTTCGTTCGGCTTGGCTGTGGACAGTTGATGATGTGGTGACTTCCAGCTCGGGTTTTTTTCTCGATGCTTGGGGTTGGACCGGTGATTTCTTTTTACTTCGGCGTTTCTGGTGTGCTCTCAGGAACTTTCTGCGGAAGGCTTCTTGTTGAGGTCGTAGGGTTGCGTTGAGGTGGAACAGAGGTTTCGCTGATGTCTTCAGGATTGACTTGTACCTCGTAGATTCTTGGATAGCACGTTTAACGATTGGAATCGATGACTTGGTGAATTATAACGAATTGAACACTTGTGTTTTCGATTCACTAAGCCTTTGGCTATCCTACCGACTGCGCCAATTAAGTATGAGAATCTGATGACTTGTTTTAAAGAAGATTTATTTCACTTTTAATACAATGTTATACAGATATGGTTTGAACTATTTAGTTCTTACATCAACACTAGTTGTAACAAGAGTGGTTAGAATATTGTGCTTATTTCTTATTTATACAAAGATTATCTTTTTGTACGTGCCTTTATGAGAATCACATAACTTGCTGAGTTATGAAAAAAGAACAGGATGATTCAATTTATTATTGTGCAATATAATTTACATATCACCAGTATTAAATATATAATAAAAACATCAGAGAAAATTTGTTTTCAATCGAAAGTTGACCATTTGCGGTCTTATTGAAAAACACAGCATTAAACCTGCGTAAAACTCAGTTTAGTTAATAATATCAATTCATAGTTATAGTAAGACTAAATTTAAGCTTGAACTGCAGCAACTAGATCTAACCACACGATCTAGTTTGTCCTATCACAAAAATACGCTTTGCGGCAATTATTTTCTTAATTGAGTGATTGTTCGTTAATGGGTTATGGGTGATTACTTTAAGTTATCGGTGTGTAGCTGAAATCTTTGTAAATTTTTAATTTTCATTAATAATGCAATTTTACGGCAATATATTAATTTAAAAAATATCTGCAGTGTCATGCACCGAACTTTCTTATACGCATATGGGTTAAACCACATCGTAGTTACATTATTTTTCTAATTTATAATATTTGTTCTAACCTTTAGATCGCTTGTACACTAAATATATTTCTTAGAATAAATATTAAATGTCAAACTTCAAATTATTCAAGTCTATTTTGTTAAACAATTGACAGGCGCAGATGATACGATTTATGTAAAAATATATATAATAAGCAGAAATTTATTTTGAAACCAGTACTTTTTTTGGAAAAAAGTTTCAAACAAAAGTTGTGCTAAATATAAATACCATTAATTTTTGTTCAAGAAAATTTTCTGTAACTGTAACCATTTTTGAGTAATTGCAGAAACTGCAAAAAATTACTAGAGTAAACATGCATTTCCGGTTGGAATATGGTTTTCAAAAATAGGAGGTTTTCGTGCCAGGCACATACAAGTCTTAAGTTTAAAATTTCATAATTTTCCCTTTAGCCGTTTGGGCTGTAGAGCGCTCACATACACACACACACACACAGACACACACACACAGACGGACGTCATTCCAAAAATAGTTGAAATCGATTCAGGGAAGGTCAAAACGTATATTTCCGTTAAAATCTCGAGATCGAAATTTTTCATGATTACAATACTTACTTATACTGCGTATAAGAAAGTAATGAATAAAGACAAAGTAAAATGAGATTTAAGTTTCTCATTAATAAATGACAGTACATATATCTATCATCGAATACAAAAATATAGATTCCTGATTTATATGCGAAAAGTAAATTTTAGGCCTTCTTTCCCTTATGTTTCCCATACCTCTAACAATTTCAAATAATTCTAGAAAGTGTTATTTTAATTATTATTCATTTAATATATTCATGATCATTTATAAACGTAAATGTAATTGCATTTTATTTATTTTGTACTTAAGTGCAAACACACAGAATAACTTTTACCAAAAAATTATAATACGGAAATAGTAAATTAATATCACAATATTCCTTCGCGTAGGTTTAAATATTAGACCTGATCTCCAAATTAGAGTTAGGTTGAATTTAATCTTTATTGATAGTGCTGGTTTATGCTATCTATGAATATGACTGTTCGTTTCTTTGCCGTTGCCTTCTTATTTTGCACAGGTTTAAATATTAGACCAGGTCTATCTTCATATTAGAGCTAGGCTGAATTTAATCATGATTATTAATATGGAACTAAAAAATTTACCGTAATCTTCCTGGTCGGCACCAAACTGAAATGACCTGATGGCGTTCAAACCGGTACCAAGGTGAGTGTTTACATATTATTTTAACCCGTTTTCCGTTTGTCAACAGCCATGGCATCTTGGTGGTTGGCAAACACAATCCATCAGTGTAATGGCCGACGTGGATTCCAAATGGCTGTTCCACTTTTCCCGCTTTCTGTTCGTTGAATTGAGTTTTGCTGTAGCTGTGGTATCCTGGTAGCTGCTGAATACGTCATTGGCGATACATTTGTCGAAACGCGTCTTTTGACTGATTCATATTTCGGGCTTATTTGTACCTGGCCGTATCTGTAGCTTCATGGTAGTTGCTAGGCACATTTTGAACCTGTTTCAGTATATCGATAAATCCTTTTTAAACCGTATTTTTCAATTACGCCTAGTTTATCGTTCATCAGAAATCCATTCTAAGCAACGCACAATTTTAGCGGTTCACCATAAAAGCTCCGATTCACTCCGTGTATACCTAGCGACAGCCGTGACCTTCCTTGCAGTAACTAGATTTATCATCGCTTTCGCCAACCTGTAATTTTACCAATTCACTCCATATATGCCAAATGTGGTCTCTTGATAGTAGGTAGACATGTTTCTGATCGCTTTTACCAACCGGAAATTTTACCAGCTCAAGTTTTTTTCGACTTTAGAATCCAAGCTTATACGGAAACACTTATACGCGTACTTACACTCGTCGTCATCGCAAACCATAACTTCGTCCATAACTGCGTCCTCACCGTTTAGAGCGATGCAACGTCTAATTTATTTGGCCTTATTTTTATACATATTTTTGGATATTTTATTTATTTTTAATTAAACGGCACCTCGAGATATGAGCTTTATCTTGAAAACATTCACTGTAGCAACACCTAGACAACTTTTTTTTAGGGCACCCGCAATTAGAAACCGTCGCCGCTGAAGAAACCCGACCACCAGGCAGCAGCACAAGAATCTAGAATATTAGCTTTTTGTTTGGAATTTCATGCTTTAAACATATTAAGTCACATATTTACACGTACGAGAATATGGCTTTAAATCAGAAAAGTGTGATTGATTTAATTATTTGTGACGCACGGTTACGGAGTATGATTATTGATACAAGAATGAAACGTGTTTCAAGAATTGGTGCACGTAATGGTTGACGAAATGAAAATGTTTAAGAAGCCGCCCGTAGAAATAACGACAAATAATATAAAAATTTACCCTAGTAGAACATTGTAAAATATCCGGCATGTCTGTCGTTGAACCTTTTTATACGCATTTTGGTTAAATCGCTATAATTTAATAAACTTCGAAATTTCATTCTGAAAATTTTGGAAATTTTCAAAACTCTGAGTATATTGAACAATTAACAGGCATGGTTGATATGATATATGTAAAATAAATAATATATGAACAAATTTCAAAAACCATTTTTTTGAAACCAATACGTTTTTTGAAAGTTATTTTCTATAGAAGAATTAAAGAAAGAAATACACTCATATGGACACAATGCATTAAATATATGGAATATTAAGCATAAAATAACAAAAGCCCCTCTACCTATGTTCTTTGTTGAGTTGCAACAAAAGGACAATAATAAAGAAATTTATGACACTAAATACCTTATGCACTCGAAAATCAAATTTGAACCTCCACGCCAAAAAAGAGAAATACCTCAATGTACAAGATGCCAAAGATTTAATCATACAAAAAAATTCTGAAACCTTTCACCACGTTGCGTGAAGTGCACTGGTGATCATCTGACTAGAGACTGCCCTAAACAAGATAAAAGTACTGCCGCAACCTGCACCAACTGTGGAGGAAACCACCCAGCGAACTACAAAGGCTGTAGTGTCTTTAAAGAAATACAGTCACGTAAGTTCCCACCCCTTAGACAAAAACATAATACAGTCAACCATAACATAACCGGAAATCCAACACAACTAGGCGTATCATACGCCCAAAAGACAAGAGCTAATGTCCAACAGACACAAGAAGAACATAACATACAACAAAATTTAAATCATACTTCCGACAAACAGCAAAATAGTAAACTAGAAGCTATGATGATCAAACTGATGGAGCGCATGGACACCATGCTAAATCTCCTCACTACCCTTGTGGCTAAAATGAAATAATGCCCCAGCTCCTAAAAATCGCTCTCTGGAACGCCAATGGTCTTGGACAACACAGCCAAGAATATAAAATATTTATAGCAGAACACAACATAGATGTGATGCTCATTTCCGAAACTCACTTTACAAATAAGACGTATCTGAAGATACCAGGATACTCAATATACAATACTAAACACCCAGATGGTACTGCCCATGGAGGCACTGCCGAAATCTTCCGACAGCAAATTAAGCACCATGAACTAAAAATAAATAAATACCAGCACGAACACCTCCAAGCTACTAGCATTGTAATTAACGAAGAGACAACAGGACCTCTAACTATCGCAGCTGTCTACTGTCCACCTAGACACACAATTAACAAAGCACAATTTAAAGACTTTTATAACACTCTAGGGTCTAGATTTATAGCTGGAGGTGACTACAATGCGAAACATCCCTACTGGGGTTCATGACTGACCACCCCTAAAGGTAGACAACTCTACCAAGCAATGCAAGAGAATAATCTACATCATTTATCTACTGGCCAACCTACATACTGGCCTAGCGACAGAAGAAAAGTTCCGGATCTCATAGACTTTTGTGTAGTAAAAGGCGTGTCATCACATTATCTAAATGCCGAAAGTTGCTTAGATCTATCATCGGACCACTCTCCAGTCATAATTATTGTAAATAGGCAAATAACAATAAAACAAAAACCTCCATCACTCATTAGTAAAATAACAGACTGGCACACATTCAGAAATCTGCTGAACAACAAGCTTTCGCTCGAAATTTCACTCAAAACCGAACACGAAATAGACGAAGCCATAGAATTCCTAAATGACGCAATACAAGAATCAGCATGGGGCGCAACACCGGTACAAAACGCCAATCAAAAACGAGAAAATTGTCCAAAAATCGTTAGGGACATCGTTGCTGAAAAACGGAAGCTACGCAAACAATGGCAAATAACAAGATCACCACAGGACAAAACAAAACTTAACCAGGCAATAAAAGCAGTCAAAAAGTTACAAAGCAACCTGCGAAATAAATCTGTCGAAGAATACTTAGAAAATCTCACTCCGTCAGCATCCACAGACTATTCCCTCTGGCGAGAAATAAAAAAGCTCAAACAACCGGAACAGTCAAATCCACCCTTGCTCCTAGCAAATGGTAGCTGGGCCAGAACCGACCAGTCAAAAGCGAACACATTTGCGCAACATTTATCAACAGTATTCCAACCCTTTCCTAGTGAAATTTCGGTAGAAGAAGAACAAGAAATCCTGCAGTACCTAGAGATCCCCCTACAACTCTGCTTGCCTATAGTCAAATTAAAAACTAGTGAAATAAAAAACGCTATAACAAATCTTGACCCCAAAAAAGCTTCAGGATATGACCTAATAACAGGAAGGATTCTGCAAGAACTTTCTTCTAAAGGAATCAAGCTGATAACAATGATCTGTAACTCAGTCCTAAGATTAGAATACTTTCCCTCTCAGTGGAAAGTAGCTCAAATTATCCTTATACCCAAGCCAGGAAAACCACCACAAGAAGTAAGCTCCTACAGACCCATCAGTCTCCTTCCTATAATCTCCAAACTTTTCGAAAAGTTATTGCTTAAGCGCCTAAAGCCAGCTCTAGAAGAAAAAGACATAATTCCAAACCACCAATTCGGATTTCGTACGCAACACGCAACGATTGAACAAATCCACAGAGTCGTGAACGAAATACGCAAAAATCTAGAAGAGAAAAAATACTGCTCAGCTGCCTTCTTAGATATAAGTCAAGCTTTCGATAAAGTCTGGCACACCGGGCTATTGTTTAAAATTAAAAGAATCTTACCACATAATTACTACCAAATCCTCAAATCATACCTTTCCAACAGGTACTTCTATATTAAATATAAAGATGAACAAACCAGACTCTACCCAATAGAATCCAGTGTCCTAGAAGGTAGTGTACTAGGACCCATACTATATCTCCTATACACAGCCGACCTGCCAACATCAGAAACAACATTCATCGCAACATTCGCCGATGATACAGCAATACTTGCCTCTCACGAAGATCACAACGTGGCCACAAGATATCTTCAGGCACATCTGAACAAAATTCAACCATGGTTAACAAAATGGAGAATTAGGGCAAATGAAACCAAATCTACCCATGTCACATTTACAATGAGAAAAGAAACCTGTCCTCCTGTGACACTGTACGGCAAGCCCCTCCCACAGACAGAAGAAGCGAAATATCTAGGCATGCATTTAGATCGTCGTTTAACATGGAAAAAACACATTTGGACAAAAAGAAAACAACTTGGCTTGAAATTCAGTCGCATGTACTGGCTAATAGGCCGTAAATCTCAACTCTCAACAGAAAACAAAATTCTTCTTTACAAGACTATCCTCAAACCAGTCTGGACGTACGGAATCCAACTATGGGGTACCGCCAGTAACTCTAACATTGAAATCCTGCAGAGATTTCAGTCGAAAGTGCTCCGCTCTGTCCTTAATGCACCATGGTTCGTCACCAACGCCATAATTCACCGCGATCTCTCCGTAGTGACAGTGAAAGAAGAAATAAAAAACTTCAGTGAGAAATATCATAGCAGATTACGTGCGCATCCAAATACTTTAGCAAGTAATTTGCTGACAGTGAAAATAAAAAAACGCTTAAAACGTGATAACATACTTGACCTACCTAATAAATGTAACTAACAATTTCAATGTTTTTAGTGTCATCATACCTGTTATGCAGAGGCGACAGAAAAAAAAAGCCACCTAGCAAATTCCCAACCTGTCATGCAGAGTCGACAGAAAAGAAGCAAGGTGACTAGAAATAGTCACCAACATTGACACAATTAGCACTTAATCTAGAATAAGAAGAGGACTATCACAGGATAGCACCCTCTACATGCCAATGTATTTTCGTACATCTTACTATAAGTTTTACTGAATGTCAGTTATTAAGACAGATTGTAAATAAAAATGGGTTATAAAAAAAAAAATTTTTCTAATAAAAGTAATGCGAAATATTATTAACTCTTTTTTCGCATTCTCACACTATTCATCTCTCATAAATCTTTTTGGTTAATCTCTCATTCGACATTCTTTCGATATGGCCATACCATCTCATTTGACTCGCACTTATTTTACGTACGACACTTTTTACGACATCGCACTACTCATACACGAAACGCTTGAAAATTGGCCAAAACTCTGCCATTCGGATGTTAAGACTGGGGGATAGTCGCTGACATATGATTCTGAGACAGGAGATGGCAGGCCAGGCGACGCGCGCTCTGTACTTGAAATTTATTGTATATGAAAGTGGCGAGTCGTATGTGTGCATAGTAGTAGACAGAGAGAGCGAGACCCACTGGCAGACAGCGATAGTTACATAGTATATTCGTAGGAAATAATAACCAATTGTCTATATAATGCATTGAAATATTTATGCTAGTTCCGTAACCCGAATTTCTCATCAGATATTATTTTTGGAAATTTTATGTAGAATTGTTGTCCCGTTATAATTGTCGGTATCATTATACAATATTTAAGCGAATTGCCTAAATTACTTTATTTGGGTACGCAGGGTTTTTCCTCAAAATACATTAAGTTTATTGTTATAAGCCTATTAGCCGCATCTGGACTGCAACAAAAATCCCCGAAGATTTAACTCGAGTATGGGGGGGGGGGGGTTTCTCATTTCAAACTTGGGGGTAGTATATAACCCAATAGTACGCAGATCAGTTATAATTTGGTTTGCCAATATCAACTGTTTGTTACGTGCGTTTATTAGTAAAACATATTTAGGTTTTTCATTTGAACGAGTTTACAATTTGTGATATTGTATGTTCTGAAATTTATTTATTTTATTATCTTATTATTTTTATCTTTAAAATATGGGTAATAAAAAGAATGTGTACAGACATGGAAGATCAGTTAGATCTAAAGCTCAGCAGAGAAGATGGGCAAATATGTAAGTATTATTAGAAATATTTATATAATTAGGATGTGTTGTGCACATTTAAAGTATATAATATTGCAGGAAAAAAGAAAATACAGATTCTGCTGGACCTTCTTTAATAAATCCGCCGATATTTAATTCCAATTTACTCCTTGAAACTACTAATGCTACGTAAGAATTTCATTATAAATGCAGATAAAAGTATAACTTTAATTAATCACCTATTTTAGAAATAACACAGACCAACCACTTGCGTTTATGAATAATGTAGTAATGCCGACTGTTGAATCCAATTTAATTCAAGAAAATTTAAATACTTCGTAAGAATTCAAAGTGTAGAATTATAGACACATATATTTAATATAGTAACTATTTTAGAAATAAATCAGACAACACTTTGGAATATCAATTTATGAGTGATGAAGAAATAACTGATATCGAAAATCATAAATTAACTATCGAAGCGACTGATAAACCCTTCGATAATCGTACGGTAATCGATGGTAATCGTGTTGTCGAATTGGGCTATATTTTAAATTGGACGCTCTCATTACAAAACCTCCACAGACGAATATGTACATTAGGAAATATGCGGCTTTTTAAAGAAATTAGAAAAGGACTTGTAAGCACACTGTTTTTCAAGTGTACTATGTGCAATAGAATTGTTAGTAAATGTACTGAAGATCCAAAAAATGACAGCTCAGCAATTAATACTGGAATTGTGTGGGGCACAGATGCGACCGGTAGTACTTTTACACACACTGAGCAACTTCTGAATACAATAAATGTACCTATGATGTCGCATACAACATTCATCAAGAAAGAACGAATGTTGGGTGAGCTTTGGGAAACACAATTAAAATTGAGAGTTTAATTATGGCAGGTAATAAATAGTTAATTATTGTATAAATGCCGCACCCTGTAAATTCTATAAACAGGATTTTATATTTATTTATATACTGTATATGCAAACATTTTATTATAGGCAAACGAGAATATGACATAGCTCAAGAAACGAATAATGTTAAAAATGGTTTAGGGCAAATATGTGTCCTTGTAGATGGGGGATGGAGTAAGAGATCCTACGGACATAACTACAATGCCTCTTCCGGTGTGGTAAATATAAACATATCATATAAATAATATATATATATATAATATATATATATATATATATATATATATATATATATATATATATATATAATTATTATTTTTTAAGGCTTGCATAATTGGCAAAGCTACAAAGGAACTACTTTTTATTGGCGTACGCAACAAGTATTGTAGTATTTGTCAAATAGCTAAATATAAAGCAATTGATGCAAAATCTCATAAATGCTACAAAAATTGGGACGGCTCATCTACGGCTATGGAAGCCGATATTATAGTCGAAGGGTTTAATAGTAGTGAAGACGAGCATAATTTGCAATATATAACATTTATTGGCGATGGCGATTCAAGCGTCTTTGCGCGAATACGTGAGAAAGTCACGTACGGGAAAAATGTGACCAAAATTGAATGCCTGAATCATTTGATCAAAAATTATACATCTGCACTCTATAAGGTATTCATTTCAATCACAAAAAATAATAAGTAATATAATTTAATGTAAACATATTTTAAATTTTAGATCGTGTCTAATACGAAACTACCATTGAAATGCAGAAGTGAAGTGAAAAGCAATATTCACCGGCTAACTATGGCTGTAAGAGCAGCCGCTCGTCATAACAAGGACGAATCAGTAACGTTGCTGCGGGCTGATTTAAAAAATGGTCCACATCACGTCTTTGGTTTTCATGCCAACTGCCGTGAATATTTTTGCAAAAATAAGGAAGATGTGCCCCGTGAAAGTGATTCACTAATTGTAAAAAGTGGAGTGTTAGATTTAGTTATAGCTGCTCTTCAATCTATAATAAGAAAAGCTGATCGGCTACATGGTGAAGATACAAGCAATTTGGCAGAGCTTTTTATGAGCTATGTGGCCAAATATAACGCTGGCAAAAGATTAAATCTGACGCAAAGGGATAATTTTCAAAGAAGGTGTACATTATCTGCTTTAAATTATAATGAAGGTCGCAAATGGCATTACAAACCCTGGAAATCTTATTTGAAATGCAGCCCAGGTACACATTTTAAAAAGAATATGGCAAAAAAATCCAAAAAATGTTTAAAACCTAAAGCAAAACGACAGCTATTTTCTAAAAATTCAAATCAAAATAAAACAATAATTGATGTAGAGTACGGGCCATATGCCGAAGACTTCATTAGCAATGAAGATTTGGAGAAACTTTGCAATGACAAAATCGTCACCTATCAAGTAAGACCTAGATTTTAAATAACCTTATTGATAGTATTAAGAAAATTATTATTATGTATGTATTTAATAGATTCCTGAAGATAAAATTATTGATATTGAAACCCAATCAATTGGTCAACATGGCAATACAATTTATGACATGTACCGAGCCGACAGACTGACAGCATCCTTATTTGGTAAAGTTTGCAAAAGATTGCCCCACACGTCCTGTCATTGCCTGGTAAAGGAATGTTTATATGGCTCACATTTTCAAAGCATTTTCACAAAATATGGCATAGAAAATGAATCTGTTGCCGTACAAAAATTTGAAAGGGAAAGGAATCTCACAGTGCGGTCTTGCGGATTATTTGTCGATAAAACTTACGGGTTTTTGGCTGCAAGCCCTGATGGTAATTTTATATTATATATATATATATATATATATATATATATATATATATATATATATATATATATATTAATTTTTTTTTGAATGTTGATTAGGCGTCGTGCAAGATGATTCGATCATCGAAATAAAATGTGTACCTTCCCTAATAAAAAAACAGATGACATTAGAAGAAGCTGCAAAAAATAACAAGAACTTCTTCTTATCTTTGGTAAATGGCAAAATGCAACTCAAAAAAACTCACATATATTATTATCAAGTAAGTCATTCTTCAAATATATTTTTAAATCTTTATTAATTATTATTATTTTTCAGGTGCAAGGACAGTTGCACGTAACTAATCGAAATCTATGTTATTTTATAACATATATAGACAACAATAGTCCAATATTTATTGAAAACATAAAAAGGGACAATGAATTCTGGAAAGAAAAAATGGAATGCAAGCTATTAAACTTTTTTAGAGACTGCATATTGCCGGAAATAATTTTAAGGAGAATTCCGAAAGGACAAAAATGCAGGGAAAGCGCATCGATTATAGCTGCAAAATAAGAAAAAGATAATAAAAAAAAAAATTTATTAAGTAAACCGAGCCATTATTGTTATCCTATTACAAATCCTAATTCTCAAAACAAACTTATAATTTTTTATACGAATGATATAGAAATAATAAACTAAACTTTAAAATTGGTGCAATCCAGTTTACATTGAATAGACATTCGTAACTATTATTCAGGAATTAAAAACAAAAAACTACGATTACTAATTATGTTTTTGGCAGTTCAACAATAATTGATTATCTATGTACTTTGTTTTCATTCGCTATGAAAATTGTAAAGTGAGACAGAATGCGATATAGCTCTTTAAAAATTGTATGATTCAAGGTAAATTGCACGACCCTCGTCACTGGTCGTTACGCTGCAAAGAAACTAGTATTGAAAATTTTGAACATGTGTCCAGTCCCTATTCAGACGGTATTCACTAATCCATACACACGAAAGTATGGCCGAGACGCAAAGAGAAGGGAAGTACAAAGCGACAATATTGGTGGTAAAACCTCGAACTAAATTTCTACGTTATGGTATAGGATGGAAATTAAAATATGATATTATTGTCTTATGCATCTCAACAGTGGAGTCATTTGCAATGAAAAAAATAAACAAGGTGAAACAATCAAAGATCTAGGGAATGCAAACTATTTTAATGCCATAACTTCAACATCACAAAAGAAAAAAAATAAAATGTCTTTTGAAAATAAGATACAATAGTTAAAATATTTTTTTTTGTATTAGGATTTCCAGTTAGAATTTTATAAAAAATACCATGCACTAGGTGATATGTTATAGAATTATTACGTTTTTATAAATATTTAATAGCATCATTAGGCAACGAGTAAATATTCGACGAACAACCCCAAAATTAGGAATGTTTCAACAATTTTATCTTCGAAACCGTTGGAATTTGATTTTTGAAAATTGTTACATACAGAGTTATATACTTTATCTGCCATTAACAAAAATCTGAGCTGTGGCGATTTCTCGAATTACACCGATCTAAACTAAGGCTAATATGCGAGTTTTGTGTGGCCCGCAGTCTTAATAAGGATTTTTTTTGCTAATTATTTTGCATAAAATTTACAATTAAACCGATGTTTAACTTTTAGAATAAGTTCTTTGGTTTTGTTTGATAATACTTAAAGTATCAAAGCGATAGTTCTTATACCGTATAAAACTAGTAATTTTATTTTTGTTTTGGCTAGTAATGTGTTATTTATCAAAATTATAGCTCTCATAGCGTATCAAGTACTATTAGCAAACGGTAAATTTTTTTATTAGTGTTTATCGAAATTTTGATACTGACTAATTTTTACTTTCTTATACGCAGTATAAGTAAGTGTTGAAATATTTCAATCTCGAGATTTTAATGGAAATATACGTTTTGACCTTCCCTGAATCGATTCCGACTATTTTTGGAATGAGGTCCGTCTGTGTGTGTGTGTGTATGCTCTCTACAGCCTAAAGGCCGTTTGACACGATGCATTATTTTGTTCAAAATTATGTGCATAATTTTGTACAAAAAAAATGTGAATTTTTTTGAACATAATTCTGCGACACCGTATGTCACTGTTTCATAATTTTGTACATAATTCTGTATATGCGCATGCGCACAAACAGTATTATGACAGGTGGAGGCAGTTGCTGTCAAATAAAAGACGTTTGTGATTGTGTTTTGACATCCTTACATTTGAATTTCTAAAATGGATAATAATAACATGAATGTCATGAATTTAAAACTATTATTATTGTTATCGACAATAATAAAAATATCGGTAATTGCAAAAAAAAAATTGCTAAAAAAAAAAAATGGAGCAGAAATTGGTTAAGAAGACGAGAAAATGGCAAAGGAGTCTTGAATTTGTTAAATGAAGAATTCAGAATGGAAGATCCTACTTCATTTAAGAATTTTGTGAGATTATCGGAAGTTCAATTTGAATATATATTAGGTTTACTACATAACCTCCAAAAAATAGATACTTTTATGCGTGATGCTATTTCAGTAAGGCGGCGGGCAGTCTGGTAGAGTGCTATCAAGAGTTTGCTGTCGAGCAAATTTCAAACAGATGTACTGCAACGGCGAGTGGCACACTGAACCACCGTTTACTGTCGAGTACCATCGTGTGTTTTGATTTTCAGTCTGGTTTGAATTTTGCTCGACGCTCGGTGTAATCGCACATGCGCATTTGCCCGTAAACAAATAACATTTGTTTTTTCGTTCTAAAATAATGTATTTGGGTGAAAATCTATCAATCTCTGTAACTTCAAATTTGTTAAATATTTATTTACTAAATGTTAATGTTTTGTGAATAATTATATTCTAATTATGGTAAAAACATTTTTATAATTAGATAAAATTTGTTTTAGTAGGCATAATAATAAGTTTTAGTACTGATTATTTTCTATTTCTTAATGTTGTATAAAATTCAACACGCGACGGATCCCGGGTTGAAGTGAAATTGTTTAAACAAGTCATTACGTAAGAGCAAATAGACAGATTTATAAAAATTATTGAAGGTTTGACTTATCAGCGAGAAATTTACTCGACAGTAAACGATCGACCAATGTGACCAATGTCACAAACGACACGATACGACTCGATGCTAAACGACACGATACCACTCGATCAGTCTGCCCGCCGCCTAAGAGACAAGTAAGTTTTGAACCTATCAAGAATAAAAGATCGGAATATTTTTATAATTAATAATGTATCAATAATTTGCAAGTTAAATGTAACACTGCGGTTTCTAGCAACTGGAGAAACGTACAGGTCCCTAATGTATAGTTGCAGAATACATGAGAGTACTATATCTCGTTTTGTACATGCAAAAACATACCCATAACCTAACACATGTCATCTGTCATTGTTCAGTTTGAACAAACTGCGCACTTTTAGTTATATATTCTCAAAAAATAGAACATGTTCTAATTTTTTTTGTTAAAAATTTATAAATAAATTTAGTAACATTTTATTATGTATGCAACGATACAATTTTATTTTATTTTTTAAATTTTAAATTATTTAGTAATTTTTGTAATAAATAATGCATCGTGTCAAACGGTCTTAAACGACAGAAGCTAAAATTATGAAACTTAAGATTTGCATATGCCTGGGGTGTGCATCACCTATTTTTGAAAAAAGCAGTAGTGCCTGTTTACTCTAGTCATTTTTTGCAGTTTCTGCAATTTCTCAAAAATCGTAACAGTTACAGAAAAATTGTATGAACAAAATTTAAAGTTATTTATATGTCGCACAACTTTTATCTGAATTTTTTTTCCAAAAAAAGTTCTCGTTTCAAAATAATGGCTATTTAAATTTATTCTTATTATATTTATTTATACATAAATCGTATCATCTTCGTCTGTCGATTGTTTAACAAAATAGACTTAAATAATTTGAAGTTTGACATTTTATATTTATTCTAAGAAATATATGTAATGTAAAAGCGATCTAAAGGTTAGAACAAACATTATAAATTAGAAAAATAATGAAACTACGATGTGGTTTAACCCAAATGCGTATAAGAAAGTTCGGTGCATGACACTGCAGTAGGGCTATTCTGAGTCTCAATAAAAAATATTGAGTTGAGATCTTATCTATCAATGACGTCACATTAATGAATGCGCATTTGAAATCTTTAGGGAATTTCGTGATCTAAAGTTCTCATTATTTCTGTTTATGTTACCACGTCTTGTACTGGTATTCTAATTTCTATTAAAAATTGTGTTTTAATTGCTGTTGTTATTTGGTAAGTATGTTTTACTTATTGTATTTGTGTTGAACTATTCATTTGATAAATTTGTTGATTATTGTTAAAGATTTGTGTTTTTTACATAAAAGCAGTGTGAATAATCACACGATATTACTTCTGCGTACCATACCGCAACAATATGTTTTATTTTTTGTTTAGTTCGTGAGAAAATGGAAGGAAAGCGAAAAATGACGACCAAAGTCACGGTAGAGCAGAAGGAAAGGCTAACCAATTTCATGGAATTGAACAGTGCTTTCGCTAGAGGCAAACTTTCGGGAATAGAAGGAAAGTCAAAATTTCCCAAGCGAGCATCACAAATCTTAAAAATATTAAATTTAGTTTTCAATTATTGTACATTTAGTATTAATATTTATTAAATAAAAACATACTATTTGGACATTCAAACTGTGGTAACCTTTTCTATTTACAAACGCATGTTCGTTTTGTGCTTCTGTCTGTTTTACAATTGCAATATGTGTGTCATCAATTATTTCAACTGTATTATGGACATGAAATGTGGCTTCAAAGCTAAATAGAGTTTTGATTAAATGCATAGACCGACAAGCGTAATTAAAAAAAAAACCTGTTCTTCAATTCCTCGCGTTCTGCGTCATTTCTGGGGAAATGTATCCAAGTTTTCATACAATGCCTTACTAATGCCGTAGACACCTCTTTCAAACACCTACTGACTATTGGCTGGCTAATGCAGGCTAACAAATTATTTCCTATACCCCTCTGATAGCTGCCAACGGCAAACAAATTCAATGCTGCTAAAATCTAAAAAAAAAGATGATTTATACAGTAATAAAACATTTTTAGTATATATAAATATATCGAACTCACTCGTAAATAGTTCGGAATTCTTGTTGGATTTATACCAGCTCCTTGTTGCATGTGAGGGCTTAATGTATCAATTACATAAATACATGCCTCCTTATTCAAATGATAATTACTGATAAATTCTTTATCACTAACCGAAAAAGGATCTTGGATGTCTCGTACGTGTCTTCTAAACAAACGATCTTCTTCTATCCGTTCTTCCTGTTCTAAATCTTCGAGAACCCGAAGTTCTTCATATACTAAAGCCATTATTATTAACAAGTTATAATACAAAAAACGATTGAAGAATTTGTTTCTTTAGAATAATCTGCAAAAAACGTGTGGTTATTAATGCTGCATAAAACAGCGGAACAAATAAATAATATATTAAAAAGATTAAAATTTATTTTTCGAAAAATCTCTAAAAAAAACAAAAGTGATTATTACTGCTGCAACAAAATATAAGAAAACGATTAAGATTTTTTAGAGTAATGTCTGCAAAAAATATGTGAGGTGATTAATGCAGTATAAAATAGCGAAAAAACCAACTATTTAAACAAACGTCAAAATCTCAAACAGTTTTTTAAATCTCACCACCTCTCGAGCATGCGAGATGTATTGCCCGCAAATTGAGATTTATTTGAAATCCATGACGTCATGACTTGTGTACAAAACGTTGCCAATAAATGGCCATAGCGTTTTTGAGCGAGATTTTGGACTCAGAATAGCCCTACTGATGTTTGAAATATGATTTTATTAAATTTCATGGCTTATTTTTAATAATTGATATTGGAAATATGACGCTTTGAATTAAATAAAACTTTGCAAATATCTTTTTGTTTTACAACAATATGATACATTTTGATTTATTACAGATAAATTATTACAACAAAATTTATAGATATCTGCATTTTGTACAACCTTTATTTGAAACTTTTTTCCCAAACGGTACCGGAAAAAATAAAATGGTTCTTGAAGATTCTTCATATTATATTAATTTTTACATAAATCGTATCATCTGCGCCTGTCAATTGTTTAACAAAATACACTTAAATAATTTGAAATTTGACGTTTTATATTTATTCTAAGTAATATATATACTGTAAAAGTGATCTAAAGGTTAGAACAAATATTATAAATTAGAAAAATAATGTAACTACGATATGGTTTAACCCATATGCGTATAAGAAAGTTCGGTGCATGACACTGCAGATGCTTTAGATTATGATATTCTAACAACGCACATCTCTATATTGATACTTTTTTAAATTACATTTTTACTTTCTTATACGCAGTATAAGTAAGTATTGTAATCATGAAAAATTTCGATCTCGAGATTTTAACGGAAATATACGTTTTGACCTTCCCTGAATCGATTCCAACTATTTTTGGAATGACGTCCGTCTGTGTGTGTATGGGAGCGCTCTACAGCCCAAACGACTAAAGGGAAAATTTTGAAAATATAAACTTAAGATTTGTATGTGCAAGAAAACCTTCTATTTTTGAAAACAATATTCCGACCGGAAGTGCATGTTTACTATAGTCATTTTTTGCCGTTTCTGCAATTACTCAAAAATAGTTGCAGTTACAGAAAAATTGCTACAATAAAAATTATAGATATCAGTATTTTGTACAACTTTTATTTGAAACTTATTTTCCCAAACGGTACCGGAAACAAGAAAATGGCTATTGAAATTTCTTCATATTATATTTATTTTTACATCGTATCATCTGCGCCTGTCAATTGTTTATCAAAAAAAAAAACAAAACCGACTTAAATAATTTGAAGTTTGACATTTTATATTTATTCTAAGAAATATATTTAGTGTGAAAGTGTTCCAAAGGTTAGAACAAATTATAAATTAGAAAAATAATGAAAATAGGATGTGATTTAACCCAAAAGCGTATAAGAAAGTTCGATGCATAACACTGCAGATGTTTTTTTTGTAAAAATTAAACAATAAACAAATGAGAAATTTGGTGACACAAATAGCATGTTTTAGATATATATGTTGCAAGGTTTTCGTTTGCCCTAAACTCTAGTTTGCCTTAGTTTTCATCATACGAAGCTAGATGTAATGCAGATGTAATACAGGAAAAGATATACACCGTTCCTTGCATAAAGTTTTAAGTAATGAGAGTCCTGGACGATGTACAATAAAATATATGAAGCAAAAAACTAACGAAAATCAAAATTTAAAGAAAAGTCGTTTAATTTTCCCTCGCATTAAGAAAAGGACAAAAAAGAGTATTGGTACCGATGAACATTATGGACTAGCAGAAAATCTAGATATGGAAAAAAGAGACTGGTGTTTTTAAAGGAATTATCTTATAGTCATGAAAAAAGGAATGAAATAGAAAAAAACAAAAAAATACCAGTCTCAAAGCATAATTTGGAAACAAGAAAGATATAAAAGACTAACTTCTTCTACATTTGGGAAAATTTGTAAAATGCGTAAATCAACATCCTGTCCAATATTATAAAAAATTTATTATACAGTACATTTTGTGGAAATATTGCTACTTGATATGGATTAGAACATGAACCTGTAGCAAAAGACGAAATTTCGAAACTCCTAAATACTAAAATTCAAGATGCAGGTCTCTTTATCGATAGCGATTTTCCTTTCTTTGCTGCTAGTCCAGATGGATTGATCGACAAAGATGGCCTAGTTGAAATCAAGTGCCCCACATCAGCCTCTAAATTAACCCCCACTGAAACAATTACAACTAAAAATATCTGCAGTGTCATACACCGAACTTTCTTATACGCATATGGGTTAAACCACATCGTAGTTACATTATTTTTCTAATTTACAATATTTGTTCTAACCTTTAGATCGCTTTAACACTAAATATATATCTTAGAATAAATATTAAATGTCAAACTTCAAGTTATTTAAGTCTATTTTGTTAAACAATTGACAGGCGCAGATGATACGATTTATGTAACAATATATATAATAAGCAGAAATTTATTTTGAAACCAGTACTTTTTTTGGAAAAAAGATTCAAACAAAAGTTGTGCTAAATATAAATATCATTAATTTTTGTTAACAAAAATTTTCTGTAACTGTAACCATTTTTGAGTAATTGCAGAAACTGCAAAAAATGACTAGGGTAAACATGCACTTCCGGTCGGAATATTGTTTTTAAAAATAGGAGGTTTTCGTGCCAGGCACATACAAATCTTAAGTTTAAAATTTCATAATTTTCCCTTTAGCCGTTAGGGCTGTAGAGCGCTCACATACACACACACACACACACACACACACACACACACACACACACACACACAGACGGACGTCATTCCAAAAATAGTTGGAATCGATTCAGGGAAGGTGAAAACGTATATTTCCGTTAAAATCTCGAGTTCGAAATTTTTCATGATTTCGTTTAGTAAAATAGAAAATGATCTATTTGCATTAAAATACTCATGACTACTATTATCAAGTGCAAGGCCAGCTGCAAATAACAAAACGCAGTTATTGTATTTTTGTATTCTGGACACCAAAAGGGTATTCCTTTTTGGCAAAAAATACAAAGAAATAAACAATTTTGGCTTGAGCAGGTGCAAGAGAGATTAATTTATTTTTATGAGAACTGTGTGTTACCTGAATTGATAGATCCACGATATCTTAGAAATTTACCCATGAGGGACCCAAATATTGATACATAAAAGTGCTATTTATTACTTAATTTTAATTCTATTATATGTAATTATTGTAAACCAGGTACAAAAAAATGTATTTCAATTAAATTAAAGTTGGTATTGTATTATTTACAATAAGAATATTAATTATTTAAAGATATAAATATATGAGCCAATAATGTATATTTCGTTCATTACATAGTTACCGATAGCGTTCCACTAGTAAAGCAAAAATGTTACACTTATGTTACTTCTGACGAACTTATCTAAAGAGTACGACTGTATCTATCTATCTCTCTTGGAGGTTGGCTTAAAATCTCCCTACTTCAACACACTTCTCAAACGACACATTTGATGTAGAGTTGCTGAGAATTAGATAAACACAAGAACGGAAAGTATTACACACTTACTGCCTATTTATATTGTTTTCTTAATAGATTTGGAGGGTGTAAATATTTATAACAATTGCAAGTAAATAAGATATTATTATTTCAAAATAATTAGTCATATTATTAGCGCATTAGCCTAAGTAGATTACATCTAGAACGGGTTTTACTTTTAATCTTACCGTCAAATAGACGTATTATATCTTCGTATGTATAATCTTCGCCCACTTTAATTATTGCAGTCCACCGTTGCTGTGAATACAATATCAAAATAGGGTAAATAGACCAATAATAGAACAGTTAAGAAAATTCTCTACTTTTTTGAGGATTAAAAAAAATATAGTTAGTATATTTATATAATAATTGAAAATTTTTAAAATTTATGTGTTTTATGAAGTAAAAAAAAAAATTGTTTTTTGATGTTTTAGGTAACTTTGTTCACAATTTATAATTTGATGTTAAAATACCAGTAGTAGAACGGTGGCTGCCTTTAATATAACAGTCCTTTCTAGTAATAGAACGGCAAATTATATTTTTTGTGAAATGAACTAGGTAAATCAGTAAATAAATAAATTCTATTATAAATTTATTTTTTATTTAATATTGTTTATAAATTTATATATTTTAGCTTGGATTTCCTAAAATTTAGGTATATATTTATAAAAAAAACACTTGTACTTAGTAGCTTTATTTTCTAAATTTTTAAATTGTAGAGGTACTATACTTATCTATAGCTAAATTTAATATTTATAAATTTCTAAATTATAAATGTAGACAACAATATTATTCTTTATCTATAATGCAAATGATATTTTAATTAAATAATAATTTTTAATCGAAATATTAAAATTACTTTAAATAGGTATTACATCAAAATTTTTGATACTTTTCTTGCATTCAAATTTTATGAACAATGAAAAATTTAAATCTTTTCTTGTTTTATTTTTTTAGATAAGAATATTTTTCATCTTGTAATTTTTTGTTGTTTAGATAAAAGTATTTTTTCAAGTGTACAGGATGGGGCAAAACAACCTCCTAGTTTTGCAAGTGAATTAAAGAAAAAGGAGTCGAGATACAAAAAATTTATTTCAATATAATAAAGTTACATGGCCAGTTTTATCTTATGCAGTTTTAAAAATCATATCGGCCAATTGTTGTCCTTCATTGGCTACACACTGCTGCAAGCGACTTCTGAAGTTTGGCATAACCCTTTCAAGCATTTCTTCAGGTATACAGTGAATTTCCGTGCGGATTGCCTCCTTTAGGGTTTGCAGGTTCCTCGGTCGATGTTTATAAACTTCTGCTTTGAGATAACCTCACAGAAAAAAATCGCACGGGGTCAAATCTGGAGATCGCGCGGGCCACGGAATATCACCTCTCAGGGAGACAAAGCGCGCGGGGAACATTTCCTTCAAAACCAGCATTGATGCCCGCGCCGTGTGGGCTGTGGCCCCGTCCTGCTGAAACCAGACATTCTCGAGACCAAGTTCTTCAAGAGCAGGGCAAAAAAATTCTGGAGCATAGCGCCCAGAATTGACGGTAATTGCCCGATTTTTTTCCTCAAAAAAATAAGGCCCGATAATTCCTATTCGGGAAACTGCGCACCAAACTGTGACACGATCACTATGCAGAGGCTTCTCGTGGTTCACCCTCGGATTATTTTCACACCAATATCGAAAATTTTGTTTATTTACACCGCCAGAAAGATGGAAATGTGTTGGGCGGCGATTACAGACTCCTTTTCGCGTGTGTATGCTTCCACGGCAAAAGCGCGCTGCTCGTTCGTCCACATTGTGTTTACGACTGAATCCTTTTGTAACACAAACGGCATATCTTCCTGCCGCCATTCACGCCATTCCTACCCTTTTACGACCTCTGCTCGCTTCACAATTCTCTGTTGAAACTAGGGAGGTTGTTTTGCCCCATCCTGTACAAGAGGTTTTGGTTCTAATTCTTGATTTTTCACACTTCTTTTTACCCTTTTTATTAACGGTGTCATTTCTTTTACCAGTTTTCACTAAATTAAAAATAATTTATTTAAATGAATACAAAAATAAATTAAAGAGGTTATGTTTTCGATCTTTATTTTTTATGAGATAAACAATAAAATTTCAGTGTACGTATAATGTAAATAATATATAAACTGTATGTATCTGTAGTTAAAATTTGTTCTTGTTGTGTAAAATATCTGCAGTGTCATTCACACAGAACATTCTTATACGCATATGGGTTAAACCACATCGTAGTTACCTTATTTTTCTAATTAATAATATTTGTTCCAACCTTTAGATCGCTTTTACAGTAAATATATTTCTTAGAAACAATATAAAATGTCAAACTTCAAATTATTTATATCTATTTTGTTAAACAATTGACAGGCGCAGATGATACGATTTATGTAAAAATATATATAATAAGCAGTAATTTATTTTGAAACCAGTACTATTTTTGGAAAAATAATTCAAATAAAAGTTGTGCTAAATATAAATACCTTTAAATTTTGTTCATGCAATTTTTCTGTAACTGTAACCATTTTGGAGTAATTGCAGAAACTGCAAAAAATGACTAGAGTAAACAGGCACTTCCGCTTTGAATTTTTTTTTCAAAAATAAGAGGTGCACACCCCAGGCATATGCAGATCTTAAGTTTAAAGTTTCATAATTTTAGCTTCAACCGTTTAGGTTGTAGAGAACATACACACACACACACACACACACACACACACACACAAACACACACACACACACACACAGACGGACGTCATTCCGAAAATAGTCGGAATCGATTCAGGGAAGGTCAAAACGTATATTTCCGTTAAAATCTCGAGTTCGAAATTTTTCATGATTACAATACTTACTTATACTGCGTATAAGAAAGTAAAAATATGTAAAAACATTAATATTCTTACCTCACTTGCTTACTGTTCTATTTATAGCAGCGGGTGCTCAATAGAAGAACGATGTACGCATAAAGTGTTCTATTATTAGCACGCTCTTCAAACTTTTAGTGCAATACTAGAACACGTGTTTTTAGAATTAAAAAAAAAAGTCAATATTAAACATTTGAAATGTTTCGATAAAATATTTATTTAGTTTATTCAACCAGGTAAATATAAAAAAAATACATTTTTCTAGTAAATATGATTGTAATTGCTTAAGCTATAGTAACCGTAAACTAACTAAAAATGGCTGTGAAAAGTACAATTTTAATATCGCTAAACAATATTCGTTTTTTTTTTTATTTAATAATTTTAAAAAGGACGTGAAAAACGTGTTTTCTTGTTTAAAACTATATATAAATATTTAAATCTTTGTTATACCTACGCATTTGCACAATTTTAAACGTATACAACCATGTTTTTGATACCTGTTCTATTACTTGCGTCGTTCCATTACTGGTCTACTTACCCTATGCGTGCAACGGTAAAAAAGAAAATACTTCTTTATTAAGCTTAGTTTAGCATTATGTAAATATAATAAATATTTGAAGCTTAAATAAAATCGATAATTTTTGAATTTTACATTTCGGAAGTTAAACATATTTGTTTCATATATCCCTCTCTCATTTATACTTGTCAAAAATCTATGACTCACTAAATCCGATAACGCGCTAGACGTAGTAGAGTGACTAGATATATAAGAGTGTGGACGACAGCTTCCCAGCCTGTGATTGGTCGCCGCCATAGTTTGTCTAAATGTTCAAACGAAATACATTGCGTTATATGGAGCGCGCGGCTCATATTTTCTTATACTCTTTAAATCTAAAGGACCAGATAAGATAATAGCACCCCGTATTTTTTATGTTATTCCTGAATAAATTCTGCGTATTTTATTCCTCGGCAGCATAGCCCTATCTATTATAGAAACATTTATACTAAATTCCAAACATTTCGCGGGCTAATATAACTATTTGTGCTGTATATATATGTCGCAGCGCGTAAGAATTTGAAACGTCAGGCGTCCGATATCAATGATTATTTGTTTTGTTTAATCGGCGTTTGGGTGAAATCAGGAGGGGATAGGCTGACTATGATATGAAAAACAGGCAGAGATCAAGCAGGTCAAGCATCCCGAGATCACCTACGTTTCAATTGTTCTTAATCATCGTCATTTTGTATTAATTATTAGTGTTCATTATTTTATTATTTGTTAACTTTATTATACTGTTTTGTGTACGATAAATAAACAGAGAATTGTGTTTGACTATTTGTGTGATTGTTGATAATAAAACAATGAGTGACGACGAAGGAGTTCGCCAAACGGTGCCAGCACCCCCCTCGACATCAGAAGTGGGATACGCACCTCCACAAGACGCTAGTAATAGTGACGATCACTGGCGATCACTATTTGAACTGCAGAACCAAAACTTCTTGGCAATGATCCAAGCCATGAAGGTACCAACAACTAAAACGAATATTACACTACCGGAATTCGATCCAGAAAAAGTAGAAGGTCACGCACATTCGTGGATTACCACAGCAAGTATGTGCATGTCGGATCAACCACTATAAGGTGCTGCACTGATGATTGCGCTTAGCCGATCGCTAAAAGGACCAGCATCTGCTTGGTTATCTCAGGTGTCTTATCCTGGAATGACTTGGGATCAATTTAAAGATTTATTCATAGCAAGGTATGACTGTCCCGAAACTGTAGCAGTAGAAAATGAATCTCTTGCGGCTTATTCAGCTCGCTTAATGACTACATTAATATCTCGGTGGAAAGACTTGACCACTGAGCAGATAGCTGTTTCAACTGTGTTAGCTCATGTATCACAATTTGAGCCTCGTCTTCAACGGCTTACCTTCAC